>MU119276.1:0-225511 GCA_014904845.1 Acephala macrosclerotiorum
AAAATTAATTACTTTTTAAAATAATATTATTATTTATAGAAATTTTAATAAAATTATAAAAATTATTATATTTTTATTTTAAACGTTTAATATAAATTAATTGTATTTAAAAAAAAAAATTTATTAAAAAAACGTAAAAATATTTAATAAATTTTTTAAAAAATTTATTTATAAAAAAAAATATATTAACGTTTTTTAAAATAATCGAATTTATTTTTATAATCGTATTAATTAATCAATAAATTTTAATAGTTTTTTTTACGATTAAAAATTATAAATTTCAATAAAATTTTTTTTTTTTTTTTTAAATATTTTACGATCGAATTATTTTTAAAATATTTTTATTATAATTGAAAATAAAATTTTAAAATAATAAAAATTTTTTTTTATTACGTTATATATTAAATTGTTTTTATATAAATAAACGAATTAATATTTTTATAAATTTTAAAAAAATAATTTAATTAAATATTATTGTTTTTTTATAATTAAATATTATTTTATTAAATATTTTTTTTTTAAATTTTTATAATTAATTTTCAATAAATAAAAATATTAATCGTTTAAAAATAAATCGTAATTTTTTTAATATTGAAATAATTTATAATAATAAATATTTTGTATATTTTTTAATATATTTTTAAAAAAAAATTTATATTTTAAATTATTTAAATTAAATTTTTTATTTTTTAAAAAAAATTTTAATTTTATTAATTAAATCGATAAATTGTATTTTTTTAAATTTGAATTTATATATTGTATTAACGTTTATATTAAATAAATTTAAATTAAAATTATTTAATAATAAAATTATTTTTTTTATTCGAGTTTTTTTTTTCGTTTTTATATTTAAAAATTTTTCAATTTTATTTTTTTTTAATAAAATAAAATAATTAATATTTTGTATTGTTTTTCAAATATTTTTTTTTAATATTTATATTTAAAAATAGTAATATTATTATAAAAAAATATTTTTTCGTTTTTTTATTAAAAAATTTTTTTTTTTTATTAAAAAAAAACGTTTTATAAAAAATCGAAAAAAATGTTTTTATTTTTTATATTATTTTATTTGTATTTTTTTTTAAATTAATAATATATATTTTATATAAAATAATATTAAAAATATTTAATAAAAAATAAAAAATAAAAAAATTTCGTTAAATTATAAAAATTATTTACGAATTTTAATATTATATTATTTTTTAATAATATCAATATTTAATTTTTCGTATTATATTCTTTTTTTAATATTTTTTCGATTTAAAAATATATACGAATATAATAATTTCTAGTAATTTAATGTAAATAAATTTTCTCAAAAAAAATAATTATAATTATACAAATAAAATTAAAATTTTTAAAATTTCGAAATATATTATTTTACGAATTATTATTTTTATATTTAATTTATATTTTTATTATGATAATAAATAATTATTTTAAAAAAAAAAAATTATATTCGATTTTATATTCAATTTTTATTTTTATAATTATTATTTTAATGAATTCAAAATTTTGTTTAATAATAATAAACAATTAAAAATTTTTAATATTTATAATAATATTATTAAAATCTCGAATTATATACGTAAAAATAATATAATATTTTGTTTTAATATTTAATATTTTGTATTTTTTATTCGAATTAATTAATTTAAATAAATTAAAATATAATTTAAAAATAATAATAATATATTTTCTTTTAATTAATAATAAGAAATCGATTTCTACGAAATTAATTTCGAGTATTACAAAATTCTTAATAATAAAAACAAATTAATTCGTTTTTTTAAAAATTTTATAAAAATTTTAAAAAAATTATTTTATAAAATTAACGATTTTTAATATTTTTTTTACTATAATAATTTCAATATTTATTAAAATTAAATAATAAATATTATTTTTTTATTATTAATTAATAATTATTATAATAAAATATAATATTTTTAAAGTATTAATAATGTTTTTTTTTTTAAATTTTTAAAAATAATATTATATTTTTTAAAAAATTTTATAATAAAATTTTATTAATAGAATTATTATTTTTAATATCGAATTATTATTTTAAAATTTTATTTTTTAATTATTTTACGTTTATTTTTTTTCGTTTTTCGTTTTAAACGTTTTATAAAATTTATTATTATAATTCGATTTTTAAATATTTTTTTTTATTTTTATTTTCTATTGAAATTTTTTTTGTATATTTTGAATTTTATTTCTCGATTTATTTATCGTTATTATATTTATTATTATTGTATTTATTAATAATTTTTCGTAGAATTTATTAATAATCGTTTTATTAAAACTTTAAACGTTAATATTATTATTATTAAAAATATATAACGATAAATTCGAATTTTTTTAAAAAAATTTTATTAATATTAATTTTTTTTTTTAAATAATAAATTAAATAAATTTTTAAATTTTTTATATATTTTTAAAACGTTTATTGAAATTGTAATTAAAAAGCTTTTTAATTACTTATTTTATAATTTGATTATATTAATATTAATTATTTTTAAATATAAATAATTATTAAAATCGATTACAATTTTAAGAATTATAATACTATTAATTATTTTTTTAATAATAATATTTACGATTAATTAATTCATTTATAAATAAATAATAATTTACGAAAAAATAATTAATAAAAAAATCGATTTTTTTATTTTTTATTTATTTGAAATACTTAAAATAATATCGTTCGTTTTATTAATCGTTATATATAACGTTAATTTTTATTATATTTTTTTAAACGATTAATAATATATTTTACGAAAATTCAATTAATATTAAATTATATAAAACTTTATATTTTTTTTTTTTATATTATTATATTTTTTTCGTTTACAATTAAAAAAAATTTTTCGTTTATATTCTTATAAAAAAATAAATTAATTTTAATTTTAATTTATAAAAATTATAATATTATTTAATTTTTAAAATTTTTTTATAATATTAATATTTAAAACAATTTTTAAATTATTAAATAATACGAAAAAAAAAAAAAATTTTAATTTTTTAATAAAATCGTTTATTTGTATTAAAAATTTTAATACGAATATTTATTGAATTTTTTAAATTTAAATAATACGTAAAATCGAAAATTGAAAATCGATATAAATTTTTTCTATTAATAATTCGAATAAAACGAAAAATAATAAATTATTTTTTATATTATAATATTTAAATATTTTTATTAAATTTTCAAATATTTTAAATCGTTAATTTTATTGTATTATTATTTTTTCTTTTTATATTTATATACGATAATTATTTTCTCGTATATTTTATTGTAATTATAAATAAATATTTCTATTAATTTGTAATCGATTTTTTTAAAAATTTGTTTTTTAATATATATTAAATTTTTTTTTATAAATTTGCGTTTTTAATATTATTTATTTAATTTATTTCGTTTAATTAATTCTTTAAATATTCGATCGAATAAATTTATATACGTTTTTATTATTAAAAGTTTTTTTATAAATTAATCAATAATTTTATATAAAAACTTTATATTTATTTAATAATATTTTCAATTATATTCGCGAAATTTTTTTTTTAAAACGTTAGAAAACTTTTTTTTTAAATAATTTTTAATATTATATTTTAATATAAATCGAATTTATTTTTTATAAATCGAATTAATATATTACAAAAATTGTATTTTTTTAATTTTTAAAATAATTTTATAATTTTTATATATATTATCGTATTATTTTAAAAAAATCGTAATATTGTTTTTTTTAAATTAAAATATTTTAAAAATTTTAAAAAAAAATATTTATAATTTTAATACGAATATATATTTTTTAAAATTTTATATTTTTAAAAAATTGTTTTTATTATTTATAGAAAATTTCTTAAAAGAAATCGATAATATAATTAAAATAAAAATAAATTTTAATGCGAATAATTTATTGATTTTAATTTTTAAATTAAAAATTAATTTAATAATTCAAAAATGCAAATTTTTAAATTATTATTTTTAAATAAAATTCGTTTTAAAAATTGATTTTTATTTATATTGTTTTTTTGTAAAAGAAAGATTATTTTAATTTTTATTTAAAATTTTATTTATTTATTCGTTTTAATAAAATATATTCTTTAAATAAATATTTTTTTAATCGATTTCTTTTAATTAAAATTTTTTATTTCAATTTTTTTTATATTATTTTTTAAAATTTGAAATTTATTTTAATTTTATTATTTCAATTTAAAAACGATTACGAATAATTCGCGAATTATAATTTTCAAAAAAATTAAAATTAAAATATAAAACAATAAAATAATTTTATTTTTTAATATTATAATTTCTTTTTTTATATTTCAATTTTCACTAAAAATAAAACTAATTACTATAAATAATCGTTACAAATTTCTTTTTTTTTTTTTTATATTTATTTTAATATTAATTATTTCAAATAATTTAATACGTAATTTTTATAAATCAATATTTTTTTATAATTTCGTAATTTTATAATTAAATAATTTAATCTCGAATAATATAATTAAAATAAAAAATTTTATTAATTAATTTTCAATTTTCGATTTTTAATAATTTGAATTTTCTTTTAATAATAATAAAAAATAAAATATATAAATCGCATATAAATAGTTTTTAATAAGATTTATTAAAACAATTTATTTTTTAACGTCGTTTTACTAATATAAAAAAACAATAAAATACAAAAAAAAAAAATTTAATTGTAAATCAATTTATTTTAATCAATAAATTAAATTTATTCCAAGTAATTCGTAATTCGTAAATCAATTAATTAATTAATCAAAATAAAAATAAAAAAATTGTTAATTAATTTATAGTAAACGAAAACTTATTATATATTAGAAAATACGTAATTAATACTATTTTCGAAACTAGTAATTTACAAAAATTTTTAAAAAAAAATATATATAATTTTATTATATTAATTAATAAAATTAAAACTTTTTTTTTTAATATTTTTTACGAAAAATCGAAATTAATAATTTAAAAATATAATAATGAAAAAAAAATTCTTTTTATATAATTTTTAATAATTTAAAGAATTAATTAATAATTAATTAATATATTTTTATTTCATTTCTCGATTAAATAATATTTAATACGATTCGTATTTTACGAATAAATTTTTTTATTTTTTTTATTTTTATATTTATTACGTTTGTTTTATATTGAATTAAAAATAATTTTTATTAATATATAAAAAATATTTTTTCAAAATTAAATAAATTAATAAAAATTTTATATTATTAAAAAATATTTTTTAAAATTTTCGTTTTTTATATTAAATTATTACAATTAATTTAATTAATTATAAATAATTATTATTAGTATTATAAAAATAATTCGAGTTCAATAATAAAACGTATAATAAAATTATTTAATTTTTAATATACGTTATTTATTATTAATTAATTATTTGATTTCGAGTAAAAACTCGAAATTAAAAATTATATATTGAAAATAAAAATAAAATAATATTAATTAAATACGATCTCGAATCGTACGTAAATATTATATAATATTTATTTCGATATTAATAATTTTTTTTATAAGAAAAAAAAATATAAATCGTATAAATAAATTTTTTTTTTTATTATATTTTACTAATATATAAAACTCGCTAATTTTAAATAAATAAAATAATAAAAAAATAAAAAATACGTAATCGAATTTTAAAAATAATATTATAATTGTAATATAATCGTTTATTAATTTTATTATTAAATTATAATATTAATTAACGATATTAAATATTATTTTTTTATTTTTATATATATTTTTTATTTTTTAGTATTTTTTTCTTTTATTAGTATTATATTTAATTAATATTTTCTCGTTATTAGTATTTTTTATCGTTATAATAAAAATTGTTAATATTTTGAAAGTTTTTTTAATTTTTTTAATCAAATAAAAAAATTCGAATATTTGAAATTATATTTTATTCTATATATTATTTAATTAATATTTATATTATTAAAAAATTTTTTTTCGAAAGTTTATCGTTTAAAAATTAATCGAAATAATTATTCGATTATTAAATTGAAAATTGTTAATATTATAATTCGTAGATTAATTTTAGTAAAAATAAAGTATTTTAATAAAAACTTTATTTATTAAGTTTTTTATTATATTTTTATAAAAAGAATTTATTTATTTTAATTTAAATATTTATTTTTTTAATAATTTATTTATAGTACTTTTTATTTTTAATAAGTTTTTCGAGTTTTTTAATAATTAATTATTTTTTTTTTAATATTTATATTTCTCGTTTATATAAAAGTTTTTTTAAATTTTAAATAAAAATTTTTTTTATAAAAAATAATATTTTTTTAATTTATTTTTCGAAAAAATCTTTAAAAAAAATTTATAATTTATAATTCGAATATTTGAAATTTTTGTAATTTATATTATTATATATAATAATTTTATTAATAATCTTTTTATTTAAATTTATTTTAAAATTAATTATATTATTTTATTTATTATAATCGTATTTATATTTATATATAAATATTTTAATAAAAATAAATTAATAATATAAAAATAAATATTAAAACGAATAAACGATTTAAATATTTAAAAAATTTTTATAAATAATTTCAAATAAATAAAAGTTTTTATAAATTGTTTTAATAATCGATTAAAATAATCGTAAAATAATATCGTTATATTATCGATCGATTAATTCGAAATTATAAAAAGTAAATAAATCGATCGAAATAAAAAATAAAAATAAATATTATAATTTATAAAAGTTTTCGATTAATCGTAAAATAATACAATTGATTTACTAAGATCGATTAAATTCGAAATTGTAAAAAGTAAATAAATCGATCGAAATAAAAAAATAAAATAATATCGATTTAAAATAATATTTAAAATCAAAAAATAAATATAATAATTTAATTAATTATTTGATTAAACTTTTCATAAAATAATATTATTTTACGTAATAAACGCGAATTCGAATTAATTGTTTAAAAGTACGAATTCTTTTATAATTAATTTTTTCGAATTTTCGAAAAACGAAAAAACGTTAAAAAAATTTTCTACGAAAAAAATAATAAAACTTTTTCGTAGTTCGATAATATTTAAAAACGTTTTTTTGAAATTTTTTAATATTTTTTATAATCGATTTATTAATATTTTTAATTTATTATATTTCATTTTTTTTAATAATATTTAATTATAAAATTAAATATTAATTAATATTAAAATTATAAAAATATTATTATTCGAGTTCAATAATAAAACGTACAATAAAATTATTTAATTTTTAGTATATATTATTTATTATTAATTAATTATTTGATTTCGAATAAAAACTCGAAATAAAAAACTATATACTAGAAATAAAAATAAAATAATATTAATTAAATACAATCTCAAATCATATATAAATATTATATAATATTTATTTCGACAATTATTAAAATTATATTTATTAAAAAAAAACCTTTTAAAATTTCGTTTTTACGATTTATAATTTTTAAATTTATATTACGATATTATTAATCGTATTTTTTAACGTAGATTTTATCGAGTAATAAAAATTATTTTTAATAAATACAATCGCTATTTATAGTATTTCGTAATTTAAATTAAAATTGTACAATAATTACTAATTTAAAAAAATTAAAATTGGAAATTTAAAGAATTTAAATATATTTTTAATTTATAATACAATTATAACAAATTTAAAAAATTTATAAATAAATAAATAAAATCGTAAAATTTTCGAAATTTTAATATTTTTAAATTCGATTATATAATAATTTTAATAGTTTAAAATATTTAAATTTTTTTTTTAAAGTATTTTAAATTAATCATTTTATAAAATTTAAATATAATATTGTTTATTTTTATATTTTATAAAATTTAATTTGATTTAAGTTTTTAATTTTAATTTAATTAATTTTATAAAAAATAATAATAAAAAATTAAATAAATTAAAAAGTTTTTTAAATATATTTTTAAATTCGAAAATTCAAATAAGTTTTTAATTATTAATAAACGACGTAAAAGTAATTATAAAATATAAAAGTTTTTTATAAATAAAAATAATTTTTTATTATTTAAATTTATAATAAATTTATAATAAATTTTTAATAATTCATATTAATATATTTATTAAAAAAAATATATTATTTATATTTATTAAATATAATTATAATTATTTTAAAATTTTTATATAAAATTATAAAAATAAAAATATATTAATAAATTATATATTATAAATATTATAAAAAAAATTATAATTATATTAATATACGATTTTTATTTTTTAATTATAATTATTAAAATATAAATTAATAATATATTTATATTAATAATAATAAATTAAAAAAAGATTTTAATATTAAAAATATTATTAATTTTTAATAAATACGTTTTAATTTAATTCGAAAATACGATTTAATTATAATAAAAAAATTAAATTAATAAATATTAAATTAAATATTAAAAATAATAAATAAAAAAAATTTATATTATTATAATTTATGAATTTAAAAAAAAATTTAATTTATTTATTATTATTTAATATTAAAATTTAACGAAAAAAAATTAATTATATTAAATAAAAAATCGAAATAAGAAATTAAAAATCGAAAATTTAAATATATTATTTTCAATTTATTTATAATTTTTTTTTTTCGTTTTTATTAATAATTTATTTATAAATAATAAAATTATTTTAAAAAATAAATATTAATTAAATAATAAAAAATTCGAAATTAAATTTTTTTTATTTATTTATTATAAGTTTATTAAAAATAAATATATTATTAAAAACGTTTTAATTTTTAAAATATATAATATAATAATTATAATCGAATTTATTATTAATATAATTATTTAATAATTCGATTTTTTTAAAATTTTAATAATCGTTTATATAAATATTTAATTAAATTCGAAATTATTATAAAAAAAAATTATAATCAATATTATAATTTTTCGTTAATTATATAAATATAAAAAATTATAAAAAATTTAATAAATTAATAATTAAAATAATTTAATAAATATTATAATAAAATTTTAAAAAAGTTTTTAAATACGAATTGTTTTAAAATTTGAATAAAAAATTAAATTAAAAAAATAAAATAAAAATAATACAAAAAATTAAAAAAATTATTTATTAAAAAAAAAAAAAATTATTTTAATTTGAATATTTATAAATTTTAACGAATTTTGAAAATAATATTATTTTTAAAATTTAATTATATAATATTTATATTAAAATATTAATAAATTTTATATATTAACGAATTATAATAAAAAAAAATAAAAACGTTTTTTTAATAATTAAATTAAATTATTTTTTATTATTAAAAAAATATTATTAATATAAATATAATATTAAATTGAATTAAAATTATATTTTTAATTTTTATACGTTTATTAAATTTATAATTTATAATTAATTAACGAATTATTTAATTTATTATTAATAATATATATATATATTTTTAATATATTTTTAATTATATTTAATTATTAAATACTTTTTTTTATAAATAAAAAATTATTATATATTATTTATTTTATTAAATTTAAATATTTAAAAATAATATAATTTAATTAAATTTAAAATTATATTAATATATTTTAATAAAAAATATTATCTTTATATTAAAAAAAATTCGTTCGTCGATTTATAAATAAATTAACCAATAAAAAAAAAATTTTATTCGATATATATTTTATTTTATAAATTTCGTAAAAACGTTTTTATAAAAAGTTTTAAAATTTTCGATTTTATTAATTTATTTTTATTTAAATTTTTAAATAAAAAAATAATAATTTAAATATTTTATTAATAAATTAATAAACTTTTTAATATTTAATAAATTTAAAATTATAAATTTATATTATTGTTTAAAAAATATAAAATAATTATAAATTAAAATCTTTTTTTATAAATTAATTAAATATATTTATATTTTAATTTAAAAATCCATATTTTATTTTAATATTTATTTATTAATAAAAAAATTTCAAAAAATTTATATTATTAAAATTTTTTTTTAAATATATTTAATTAAATTTTAGTTTTTTTTATAAATTTTATACAATTTAAATTAATTATAATTGTAAAATTTTAATATTTTTTTATTAAAACAATTATATATTATTTTAAAATTATATAATTATAAAAAATTTAATAAATTAATTAAATTTAATATTTTTTATTTATAATTAAAATAATTCGTATTATATAAATAATGTATAATTTAATAAAAATTAAAAAAAAAATTAAATTTTATATTATTATTATTATAAATTCTTTTTATTAATATTACGAAAAACGTAATTTAAAATATTAAATTATATATTTAATAAAACGATATACGTTTTATATAAAAAATTTTATTATTAAATTAATTTTATAATACGTATTTATTATATTTTATTTATATAAATTATTATTAAATTTTACATATTTTTTTAATATTAATAAATATTAAATAAAACAAAAAAAAAAAAAAAAAAAAAAAAAAAAAAAATTTATTAAAAAAAATTACAAAAAAAATAATAATAAATAATTAATTAATTAAATAATAGTTTTAAAAAAATTAAAATAAAATTATAATTATAAATATTAATAAATAAATTTTTAATATTTTACTTTTTAATTTGTTTTCATTTGTAGCTTCCTTTGTAGCAAAAGTTGACTGTAATATAAATAGCGGGAGACATAGTAATCCTGACGAGGACTAATGAGACGACAGAACTGACATAGTAATAGCCCTGACTGGCTAGATGTGGAAGGGTCACCGCGAAGGCAAGTCCTTGACTCTGCAACCCAACCCAACCGTTCTGCAGTAGAGATGATGCGGCGTCAACTTGGAGACAGCAGCACTTGTAGAACATCTATAGTAAATATCCCCATAATTGTTCCTCCATACCGCACTTCCAGCTCTTTGTATCCGTCATTTTCGGCGAGGATTGTTCGTAGATCCGTTCGACTTGAGAGTCAAGTCGTTCTCGGGGATTCACTCATCCTACATGCATCTGAATCAGCAAGAGGAGAAAAAGAAAATTGGCTTCGGATAGAGAAGGGGGATCGAAGAGTCATCAACTTGATAGGCAGACTACCTGCCAGTAGATAGATAATTCATCGCCTTGCAAGATGGATATAAGACCGCAACAGTTGACATGATCTAGTGAAGTCTCAGAGCCCCTATTCTCGAATATGTTCTCACGCTGGCCTCCTTTGAAGTAAAAGCTCACCGCAACGTGGGCAGCGGAAGAGGGTGAGTGTCCTAACACGGGGATGGCACTGATGAGACGGCGGCCCTGGCAGGAAGACTGCAGGTTGATCAGAGCCAAAATTGTGAAGCCGATAATGGAGATAGCGGGTTGCCTCCAGAAAGGTTGGAGAGGGCTGTTGTCAGGTCGGGAGAAGGGGGGGTCGCTGCGGAGGTAGTTGAGGTGAAGGAGGCAGTTGAGGAGGTGGAGAGGCGAAGCAGCAGGCGGAGAGTGTAGTACGACTCGTGGTAGCCGACGATGCGATTTCATCCAAAAAAAAAAAAAAAAAAAAGTACCCCGAGGGAGCGTTTGAAGCTCACTTTGGAACCATTTCCCTCTCAGCTAATCCTCAGAAACGTGTTTGCGTCCTGTCGCTTCTCCTCGCTCACGAAGACAAACTCCTCAGAAG
Source organism: Acephala macrosclerotiorum (assembly GCA_014904845.1). NCBI lineage: Eukaryota > Fungi > Ascomycota > Leotiomycetes > Helotiales > Mollisiaceae > Acephala > Acephala macrosclerotiorum. The sequence continues at coordinate 11,679 of MU119276.1, forward strand.
AGATGGACAAGTTGCATGAGAGAGCAGCTTGCCGAGAGAGCGGCAGAGTCGTAAGGGAGAGGGAGTCTCTTGGTCAGCTCCCTCTGGTGGATATGGCTTGTCCCGGAAAGTGCCGCCATGCCAGGAGCTATGGTGGTCAGCGACAAATGTCAGCCACAACCCAACCCAGCCCAAAGCCGGCTTCTAATAGGCTGGGTGGGAGAGTAAAAAGTTTTATTGGATTGAAAGGATTTGCACCTCTCTTAACAGCAAAGCTGCCAAGTTCTATGGGCCGCCGGCTTTCGCTTCTTAGCACTAACAAAGAAGATCGAATGCAAAGCAGCCAGCTTTACTACAGTCTCATCTTTCTCCTCCGTGGCGCGACGCAGCAGCTAAACCGCTACGCCTAGATGAATGTAGGGGTATTGACTTCTAATACACAAAAACGTTCTGAAGCCATGGACTTGGATTTCCGAGCTCGAAACCTGTCTCACTTAAGGTCATCATTATCAAAGATCCCCCGTTATCAAACTTCTTATCTCAGAGGAGAAGCGTCCATTCGTTGTTTCACACCTTGTCGGGGTTCCATGTCCAGATCGGGCAATAGTTTGCATCCCCGGATACCCCACTGTCCAATAAGACCCCGCAAAAATCAACGGATTTCCTCCATTCTGGTACCTGGAACTCTCGTATCAGACCATTCTTATCTACTTGCATGGGATCGAGGATAACGGTTCGAGGTGGAGGTCTCCATTTTTTCGAGTTCCCCTGAATGCTTATATTATGGAAATATCTCTTGGCTCGCCTTGGCCCTTCTTGGCTTTCCCCCGCTGAGTTGATATTTCTCAGCATTTTTGAGGAGGATATACGCCAAAATTGATTAAATCACGAAAGATGTCATCTAAAGAATCAGTTGTTGCTGAAGTGACGACCCCGGTGCCTGAAAAATCAATTGGAGATGTTCCAACCACAGATCTGGTCTCTGGGGATACCGAGTTGCTTGGTACGGGGTGAAACTATGCCTTCTCATGAGAGTTTGAAAACTAATAAACACAGCACAATTGGGATACAAACAAGAATTAAAACGAAACTTCTCCACCTTCGAAGTGTTTGGGATTGCATTCAGCATCATCAGCTTGCTTCCCTCCATCGCATCAACTTTGACACTTTCGATTCCAGCAGGACCAGTTGGAATGGTTTGGGTCAGTCACAATTTTCCATGAGAAAACAACTTGAAAACTGATCTTGTATACAGGGATGGTTCATTGCCTCTGGTCTTATCATGTGCGTCGGAGTGGCTATGGTGAGTTGTATGGTAACCTTTGGGATTCTTCAGCTGACAGTTCTAGGCTGATTTAGCATCCTCCATGCCAACTTCGGGTGGCCTATACTGGGTAAGCTCCGTTGATTTCTACTGAGATGATCTGTGCTCACGTATGACAAGTGGACACATTTCTTTGCAGCACCTAAATGGCGAAATCCTCTCTGTTTTCTCGTCGGATACTCGAACACACTTGGTCTGGTGGGATGCCTCTGTTCCGTGGACTGTGAGTCTTCCACATCCCTTCACAAGCGGTATACTGAAATGCCAGAATAGATGGGTTTTCGCTGATGTTCCTGTCTGTGATCGTCATTGCAAGAGATGGAAACTGGACACCCTCAAACGGCACTATATATGTAAGACTTCGATATAGAAGTTAAAGCATCTGCTAACATTTCTCAAGGGCGTTTTCTTGGTGACTGTTCTATGCCATGCACTGCTTGCTACCACTATGCAACGATGGATCAACAAACTCCAAACAGTCAGTGTGGTGATGAATTTGATTTTGATCGCGGCAACTATGATCGCTCTTCCTGTTGGCAAACATTCCGCTTCAGAAAGGAACAGCGCCAAGTATATCTTCACACAGACCGAGAACTTCACAACATGGCCCACTGGCTGGGCTTTTATGCTGGCTTGGATGTCGCCAATTTGGACTATTGGCGATTTTGACAGTTGTGTTCATATGTCTGAAGAAGGTAAGGCCCTTCCAGGGTTCGAGTAAGTATTCACGTTGCTGACGTTACTCAGCATTGAATGCAGCTCGAGCAGTGCCATATGGAATTATGAGCGCAATTGGAGCTTCCTGGATTCTTGGGTTTCTTGTCATGATAGTCATTGCAGCTTGCATCAACCCGGATCTCAATGCGGTCTTGGCTAGCCCGTTTGGACAGCCCATGGCTCAGGTAAGCATATCTAAAACGAACATTTGTGTTTAAATTCTAAGACTTGGCAGATTTACTTTGATGCGATTGGGAAGCATGGAGCTATGGGGATGATGGCTCTCCTCTTTATCTGCCAATTTCAAATGGGTCTATCAACTGTTAGTATCACAGCCCCACGTCGAGAACGCCCCTGACAGATATATCCTCTCAGCTCGTTGCAGTATCTCGTCAATCCTGGGCCTTCTCCCGCGATGGTGCCCTCCCATTCAGCAAATTCTTCCGTAACATCTCAACTTTCTTCCCATACACACCTGTCCGAACAGTCTGGGGTTGCGCAATCTTCGGCGCCGTTCTCGGTCTCCTCTGCCTAATCGCCCCTGCCGCTGCCAACGCACTTTTCTCACTTTGCGTAGCAGGCAACAATCTAGCATGGGCGATTCCAATCTTCTGTCGCATCTGGTGGGGAGACGCCAAGTTCAAGCCAGGACCATTTTACACTGGTCGATTCAGCAAATCTATTGCTTACCTCGCTGTTACTTTCCTGGCTTTCGGAATCTGTCTCGCTATGTTCCCGACTGGTGGACCGGGTCCTACCCCTCAGACTATGAACTATACGGTTGTGATTAACATGACTGTTTGGGGTGGCTCACTGCTATACTATTATATTGATGCTAGGAAATGGTTCAAGGGGCCAAAAATTACGCTGAATTTGGCAGAGCTTACTGATGCTCAGACTCAGGCTCTCCGAGATGAGGGGCTGGAGATTGAGGGGCTCAGTGAGCGGGAAGAAACTGATGGGGAGATCAGAGAGAAGAGTGAGAAGATGGTCTAGGAACTCGCTGGTGGGATCTGGGTTAGATAGAATGTTAGGGCTCCCGCTGAACCTGGCATTTGTTGAGGATAGAATGCAGGTAATTATAGAATTTTGATTTTCAAAGTCTTCAGTGACTATTACAACAGATAATTTCGTGCATATACAGTTTCACGTCTTGGTAGCAATAAGTCCGCGATTCCGGATGTGGGAACAGTTCTGCAGATGAAAAGGGGGCGTGTCGCGTGTAGGACTATCAGCGAACGACCTCATTTATAGGTGAGATTCTGTCAACAAGGGCTCGAACATGGTAATTGGTTTCATTATAACAATACAAAGGGGCTCATTGTTGGAAGGGATAAATAATTCATTGTCACTAAGTCATTGTGTACTGCCGACCTCGAAAGCAAGAATATCATTGTCTCGCAGCCAAACAAAAAAAAGCAAAAAGCTCCAGATCCATCGCCCCCAAAACCGCAGTTGTACAGTTGTTCGGTACCGAGAAGACAAGGCTTGTCATATCTCGGTACAAATCAAAGAATGACGACAACTCGCAATCTCAAAATGGTTATTGTGTAAGCTCAGGGTAATGCTTGGTCACAGCCCACACACCAAATCTGTACACAGGAGCGTTGGCCGTCTCTGGGTCGGTACCATTGGAAATCAACAGATGTTCCCACCCTCTTGTAAAGTTTAAGAAATCAGCAGCCTCTTCGTTAGGCTCATAATCATCTTCGGTTGTCAAGTACTTGGCAATCTTTTGTGAGCTCAAGCCTCCAAGCTCACACCACTTTCTGAAAATCTCCTCTTCCTTGTGAATCAAGGCGATGAGTTTCTCTCTGCATTTAGCATCTAGTAATTGGGCTTTGCTCTTCTCGACTGCAGCGGGGAGAGGCTCGAGCACCAAATCACAGTCTCTCATGAATGCCTCAAGCTCGGGGTCTCCGGTATTTCCAGTTCCATTGATGACACGGGCTTTGAAGAGAACGTCTGCCTGGATTTCAGCACCTTCGTCAGAGAGACCTTGCTCGCTGTAAGTGTTGATTTTGAGTTTGCGAGTGTCGGATGGGTTCCATAACTCCCAGAGCTGTTCTTTACGAAGGTCGCTTTTGGCTTCATGTTCTGTCTCTGTCTCTTGTCGCTCGAAGAACTTTCTGATCTCCTCCTTGATATCACACTTGAGTTGTTCGTCACCTGCTTCCTCCTCTTCCTCACCATGTGAGTTCTGGTATTGAAATCTGGAGAAGCATTCATGGTCCTCAGTCTGATCTTCTCTTTCCGTGTTCTCCTTGCTATCTTTTCATTATCAACCAAGGGAGTCTGGAGAATGTACTCGGACGATTTCTTGTCAAAGGGGATAGGAGGTTCCATTCGCGCAGGGGATTTACATCTTCTGGTACGAATTATGACGGTTGCTGCTTCGTCGTCAAAGTCTGGCACTTCAGGTTCCCTAGCGGGAGTAGCTTTGACTTTTGTATGCTTCTTCGCTGCTCTCTCCTCATCCGCACCAGATCGAGTCTTATTCTTATCCGCCATTCTAGTGCATAACCAAAGGAGAGACATATCCGACATGTGAAAGCGTGGATAGCTTAGCGGAATGTCGGGGTCGCTGAGTGTAGGCTGGGTTAAGAAGAGTTGAAAGATAATAAATAGTAGAAGGTATTCTACTCGACATTACGAACTAGACTGGGGCCTGTTCTTAGGTCTGTTCTGAAAGTTGTTTCGCCGCGTTCATAAATTTGACCGCCTGCTGTTGTTTTGCTGTTTCAATAAAGCGATCTCTAATTGTTTCCCTGTCCGAAATTTCTATGGTCGATTGTTCTAAATACGTTGGTTAGTCGAGTTCTCGCCCCAGGGCAAGAAGTTTTGAATAGTATGTAGCTTACGGACTTGATGAATTTGATGGTATGTTGCACCTGTGAGGGAATCAAAGACTGCCCATCTCTTCTTTCCCTTGAGCCACTTTGTAGAGTAGTAGTTGGTCTTTGCCGAGCGATTCCTGAGAACCCCATCCTCTTTCTAGTTTAGTTCCATCTTTCTCTCTCTCAGTCCTCGTTTTCGCTGAAGCTTTTGAAAGAACCGGAATCCTCTGACCTCCTACCACTTTTCACGTCCGGAATCGCAGCCTTACTCTTCAATCTCTTCTTAGGCGAATCCTTCTTCATCCATTAAACAGGCAGCAGGGACGGGGGCGGCCTTACCACTCTCGCTCTCATCATGTCTAGTTTCTTTCTTTCCATAGTCCGAACCATTTCAGCCGGATCGACATCTTTCCCAGGAGCATGCTTTACATATACTATAATAAGTTAAACCCCCTATTAATCGGCCGCCTCGCTTAATATACTACCACTTTTATACTCCCACTTTAAAATTAAATATTTTAATTATTTTTTAATAAAACTTTTTTAAACTTTGTAATCAATTAAAAATAATTATAAAGTTTTTATATATTAAAAACGATATTTAATACGCGCTTAAAAATATAGTTAATAATAAATCGAAGTACAAAATTAATTTTAAATAAAATATATTACGAAGTACACTTTAAAACAGGCAATTAAATCGCTTTTCTCGATTAAAAACTTATATATATTATTAAAAGCTTTTTTTAATTTAAAAATAATATTTTACGAATTAAATATTTGTTTAAAAACGTTTTAAATAAAATCCAATTTATAAACAAATTCGAGCTTTTATTAAACGAATTTTAATTATTAAATATAATATAATACTATTTGAAAAACGTTAAATAATCGGTTTTTTTCATCGGAATTTTATTTTTAAAATTAAAAAATAATTTAAAATCGATTTTATACGTATTAATAATATTATTTTTAATATTTTTAAAAAATAATTTTAAAAACTAGAAATTTTAATTATTAAAACTATTATATTGAAAACCCGTTAAAATATAAACGAAATAAAAATTATAAAAAACTAAAAAAATAATAAACTAATAATAAAAAATATTTAAAAATATTTTATTTAAAAAAAAATAATTAAAATTTAAAGTTTAAATTTTATTTATTAAATATATTTTAATAATTAAAAAAGTATTACATTTATTAATTATATTTAAAAATAAATCAATTTAATAATAATAATTTTTTATAGAATTACATTTTTATAATAATTAAAAATTTATTATAATTAAAAATAAATAAATTTTTAACGATATTATTTTTAAATAATTATAAAAAGTTTTTATATTTTAAACGGTATTACGTAATTTTATAAAGGTTCGTTTATTTATATTAAACGATTATAAAGATTATAAAACACTAAAATTTATATAAAAATATTATTTAAATAATATTTATTTATTAGTTTTATTATTATATATTTTATATATATTTTTATTTTTAAATTTATTCGTATTTTTTTTAAAAATATATTTATTAAAAGCGGTTTAATATTTTAGCTTTTTTAAACTATTATAAATTAATTCGAATAAATATTTTAATAATTACAAATTATAAAAAAAAATAATCGATTTTAAAATTATAATTAATTAAATTATTAAAACTTTTTATAAATCGATTATTATTTAAAAATAATAATAAAACAATCGAATAAACTTTAAAAACTTTAATAAAAAATTTAATATTTAAATAAAATCAAAATATATTATTAATTACTTTAAAACTCTTTAAAAAAATAAAAATATTTAAAATTATATTTATTAAATTACGAAATTTAAAATAATCAATTTTATAATTATTAAAATAGTTTTTAAAAAAGTAATTAAAAGTTTAAACGATAAAAAATTTATTATTATATAATATAAACGTCGAATTAAATAATTTAATATTAAAATAATATAATTTGAATTTAAAAAACAATAAAAAATAATAATTAATTTAAATTTTAAATTCGTTGATATTAAAATTATTTATAAAATATAAATATAAATTAAAAATCGTTAAAATATATTATTAAATTTTAATAATTTTATTAGTATTATTTTTACTTTATTTTATATAATTATTAAAATTAAAAATAAATAATAATCGATTTAAAAAAAATCGATTAATAAGAAATTTAATTAAAAAAAAAAAATTTTAATTTAATTATATAATTTAATTACGTAAAAGATTATTTTATATGTATAATTCTTTTTTTTTATTAATTAAACGTTTTAATAAACAATTGATTTGTTTTTATTAAATTTGATTTAAAAAAAAAAAATTTTATATAATACATTAAATATTTTTTAATTTATTTAAAATAAATGAAATATTTTTTTGTTAAATTCGTTTTTTAATTATATTTGTTTTTTTTTAAGTATAATATTATATTAAAAGTTTAAATTAAAAACAATTTATTTCGTATTTTATTATAATTTTATTAATTCGCGTATAAATTAATTATTTTTCGATAAAAAATATTTATAAATATTAAAAACTTATTTTAATATTTTATATATTATTTTTTTATTTTGATATAAATTTTAATTTAAAACGTCGTTTATTAAACTTATTAAATTATAATTTATTTTTTAAACGTTTTAAATAAATTTAATTAATTATAATTAAAAATTGAAAATATATATTTATAATCGAAAGTTTTAATATTTTATTAAATATATTCGATTAAATTTAAATCGAAAAAATAAAAAAATATTTTTTTTTAAATTAATTTTTTAAATATATATATTTATATATTAAAATAATAATTATTTATTAATTTAAATATTATAAAAAAATTATATTATAATAATTATAAATAAAATAATAAAATAATTTTAAATTTTTTATATTTAAAATTAAATTATATTAATTATATAAATAATTATTTAATTATTATTAACGTTTTATATTTAAATAAAAAAATATATAACAATTTTATTTAATATATTAAAATTTAAAATTAATTAATATTATAAAAATAAAAATATATTAATAAATTATATATTACAAATATTATAAAAAGATTATTTATAATAATATTAATATACGATTTTTATTTTTTAATTATAATTATTATTTAATTATAATAAAAAAATTTTTAAATATAAATTATTTTATAATACGAATAAAAAAATAAATTAATAAAAAAATTTAATTTTAAAATTTTTTAAAAATAAAATATTAATAAATTATAATTATTATAAAAAATTTAATTCGAAATATTAAATTACGTATTAAATATATTAATATATTTAATAAAATAATATACGTTTTATATAAAGTATTATATAAAACAATTTTTTTAAATAAAAAAAAAATATAATAAAATATATTATTATTAAATTAATTAAATAATAATTTATTTTTTAAAAAATTTTAAACGAGTTTTAAACGTTTTAAATATTTAATAAATTTAAAATTAAATTATTTAAAATTTTATATATAAAATTTTAATTTATTTTATTAAATGCGTATTAATATATATCGTTATAAAATTTAAAATAATATTTTTAATATTTTTTATTAAAAGTATATTAATATAATTTTAAATATTAATTCGATTAAATTTTTAAATTTTTTTTTCATATTTTTAATTTTAAAAATCTTTGATATACGTTTTATTTTATAAAAATTTTATTTATTAATTTTAAAATACTTTAAATCGTATTATTTTTAAAAGTTTAAATTTAATAAAATAATAAACGTATAATATATTTCGTATATATAATCGAATAAAATAAAATAAAATAAAAGTATTTAATAATTTACAATTAAAAATATATTAAAAATATATATATATAATTAAAATTTTTAATATTTTAAATTTATATATTTTAATTATTTTAAACGCTTTAAACGTTTTAAATGTAAAATTTATTATTTTAATTTGAATTAATTTAATAAATTTAATACTAATTTTTTAATCGAAATTTATTAATTTATATAATTGTATAATTTTTAAAAAAAATTTAAAAATATAATTTAATATAAAAAATTAAAAAGTTTATTAATTTTATTATTTAATAAAATTTTAAATATTTATAAAATGTAAAATAAAAATAAATTATTAAAATTGAAATTTTTATTTATTATTAATTCGTTTAATAAATCGTTAAACGAATTTTTTTAATATAAATTTTTTTAATAAAATATATAATATAATAAATAAATTTTTTTAATTTATAATTAATATATTTATTTAAATTTAAATTATTTATAGTATTAAATTTTTTTATATTATTTATATATATAAATAAAATTTTTAAAATTTAATTAATTATATAAAATTAAATAAAATTATATTAAAAAAATAAAAATAATATTTTTTATTTAAAAAAAGTTTTTATTATAATATTTTTATAAAAAATATATTATATATTTTATTTGTATTTATAATTAATATTTTATAAATTTATATTAAATATTTATAATTAATTTAATTAATTATAAATAATTATTAAAATTATATTAATTAAAAAAACTTTAAATTTTTTTTATAATTTATATTATAATATTATTAATAATATTTTTTTTAATAAATATAAATTATAATTTATATTATAAAAACGTAATTATATAATTTTTATTAAAATATATATAATTTGAATTATTATTTAATTAATTATTATTTTTATTTAATAATTTATAATCGAATTAAAAAACGAATTAATTCGATAAAAATTATAATTTTTTATTTTTGTAAATTAATAAAATATTTTATTGTCGTTTTAAAAAAACAATAATAATAATTATTTATAATTCGATAATATTTAAATAAATATTATTAAAAATATTATTTATAATATATTTAATAATAAGCTTAAAACGAATATTAATAAAATCGTTTTAAAAATTATAAATAATATTTTAATTAACGCGTTTTTCAATTAATTTGAATTTTAAAATATTTATATTAATTTCGAAATTTGAAATTAATTAATAAAAAAATTTTATTAGTTTTATTTTTTTTGTATTATAATTTCGTTTTATTAATTTAAACGAATTAAATTTTTTTTATTTTAATAATATTAAAACGTCGAAAATATATTTTCAAAAATTTAAATTTAAAAAATTTAATTTTTTTAATTTTTTTATTAATTAAACGTAAATTAATTATAATATTATTAATATATAAAAAAATTAAACGTTTATTATAATGTTTATATATTTACGAATTATTTAAAAAAAAAATATTTAAATATAAAATTTTTATAATTTTATAAAAATATAATATATTATAAAATTGAATAATATAATAAAAAAGATTTTAAATAATTTCAAATATAAAAATTATAAAAAATTTTATATTTATTTTTAAATATATTTTTTCGTCGTTTTTTAATATATTTATTATATTAATTATATTAATAATTAATAAATAATAATTAATATTTAAAATATTTTAATATTTAAAATTAAATTAATTTTATAAAATTAATTTTCGAAAAATAAAATATAATATAAAATTTAATAAAACGTAATAAAATTTTTTAATAATTTTCAAATTATTAATAATAATAAAACCTTATAAAAATATTATTATAATTAAAAAAAAAAAAAAATATTAAAATTTTAAAATTTTAAATTAATAAATATTAAAATTTTTAATTTTTAATTATAATTAATTATTAAATATTTTATTTTGTTTTATTAATTATATATATAAAATATATTATATATTAATTATTTTATTAAATTTAAATTTTTAAATTAATAAATAAAAAATTTATAAAATAAAATATATATAAAAAAAATTCGAATTTTTAATTAAATTAATATTTAAATTATATCAATATATTTTAATAAAAAATATTAAAATTTTTATATTTAAATTTTATAATAATATATTTTATTACTCGTATAATAAAATTTTAAATAATTTAATTTTAAATTTATTACGTATAATATATTTATAAATTTTAAAATATTAAAAAAAAAATTTATTATTTAATTAATTTAATTAAACGATTTTAATTTAATTAAATAAAAAAATAATATATTAATTTAATTATTATTAAATTTTCGATTATATTAAAATTTAAATAATAATAATAATAATAATAATAAAAATAATAATAATAATAAAAATAATAATAATAATAAAAATAATAATAATAATAAAAATAATAATTATAAATAATTAAAATTTAAAATAATATTATTTATTATTCATATATTTTTAAAATTTTATATTTTAATTATTTTTTAAGAATTATATATTTCGATTATATAATATATTAAATTTTTAAACTCGATTTAATTAAATTAAATTTAATTAAAAAAGTAACTCTTTGAAAAGTTTTAAAAATTACAAAAATAAATAAAATTTCATGAAAATCTCCTTTTTCGGCTCGCTGGCTCTACGGCTAGGCTAGATTAGACAATTTCTCAAGCTGGGATGAGACTCGGCTGGTCCAAAGATTGACTGGCTAGGCACGGACAGGCTGCGGTTGGCTGACTGAAAAAGGATTAGTTTCGGCCGGGAGTTTGAAAGGGCTGCAATGGAGTCAACCCTAATTCGAGAAGCATTGAATGAGATGAATGACAACCCAAAAGAGAAAATTCTGGCTTCAAAGGAATTGGCAAGGCTGAATTTCCTTTGGTGATGACGCATGTTTGGTCGAGCTGTGTTATATGTGAGCGACGCGAACAGGATTGCTCTAGAAGTGGGAATTGAGCAGTTGAGCAACTTGATTTATTCCAAGAATGTTATAGTTTTACAGCATGCCTGTTGCAGGGAACGAGACAGTGTGATTCTTGCCAGGGGATAAAAATTGCAGGAGAGAAGCTAAGCGAGGGTTACCCTTCTATTACCCTGCGGGTGCAGACGCCAACTCATCAACAGCCGCTAAAAAAACATTCTTAGTCTTTGGGCTTCGAGAGGTGTGGATGCCCCACGAATAGTCGGATATCCCATTGCTGCCTTGATTCAACAATTAGAACAGTACTAATCGAGACCCACGCCATAGAGCATTCCCGCTATCCCCTCGGGTCGACAAAATGCACAGAGCACAGAGTAAATCGCTTTTAGGATTGTCGCATATCCTGGACCCCTCACTCTGAGGAGGGTACCAACGGTCCTTACCGGCATGTGGAGTGGTAAATGAGGCTAATCTTGATTGAACCTCGACCGGGAACTGTTCCCATTCTTTCCATTTGATTGTGCTCGCATCGCCCAGAACGAAGACCCGAATAGCGGCGACTATGCTCTCAAGCAGAGCCTCGTCATAGCCATCGCGTGTCTCGCGCTGCCACAGACTGAGACAGCATTCGCTTGCTGTCATGTATGGGATGACCGTGACCATGGTAGGTGGGTCATGATCTCTCTTCGTTTTACCCAGATCGATAAGCAGATCCGTCATGCTGTTGCTCAAATAGACTCTGGTTTTGGAATTTACTAGTCTACTGTGTCCGTTCCCAGTGATGTGATAAGCTCGCGACAGATCCAAACCACCAGGACCATCATGGATGCAGATTGGTTTTATGAGCTGTATCTGGTAGAGTTATGGGTTCTTAATGTTTGCACCCTTTTCCAGAAGTAGGTTGATCATTGCTAGGTTTGCGCTGTTGAGAGAGTATGATGCCGCGTCGAATGCGGATACCGACTTCCTTTCCGGTCCTGAGGTTTTAAAGCAGGCGCGACCTGGGGGACTTTGTTTCAACAGAAATTCTACCATTGGCAAGTGATTATTTCCGATCGCTTCGTACAATGCTGTTTGACCGAGACTGTTCTCTGCTTCGACATCTGCTCCATGGTCAAGAAGGAACGCTGCAACAGAGACAGCTCCTTGTTTTGCAGAACGTGTAAGGGTAGCCGAACGTATCCGCTATCCGAGCGATCGCAGGCTAATTGGCCGACGCTTGCTGATAGGTCGACAAGGCGTGCCATGCGGGGTAGGTCTTCGTGTTCTATTGCCTCATTCAAGAGTAGCTGTAGTCTGGATTGTTCAGGGGGCAGAGGTTGGTATCTCTCAACAAGTGCGATCGCGCTCTCGGAGCTTGATAGAAGAACCTCCTCGAACAGGGTGGAGGAGCCGTACCCAAACGAGGTCTTGGCGTTGATATCAGCGCCAACTTCCAAGAGGAATTCGGCAGTCTCAAGATGCCCATTCCTGAGCGCTTGATGGAGCCATGGGTTGCTTGTATTTGAATTGACATCGGCGCCGGCGTCGACAAGCAGCTGCAGAATACCCCGGTACCCTTTCGCGGCAGCTATATCACCAGCAGTAGTACCTCTCGAGTCTTTACCACAAAACTCCACTTTCGCCGAAATGAACTCTTTCACCAAAGACTCGTCTCCCTGGCCCACTGCATCAAGGAATGCCAGCAGTGTTTCCTCGGATTCAGATACTGTTGCCTCGATGGAAGACTTTTGGTAGTAGAATCGAACCGAATCTTTGGAGGCAGAGTCTCTACTGCTTTCATGGCTCTTCCGCATATGCCTCAATAGGTAATCTCTGCGCGGTGTGCCCTTGAATTTGCATCCAGGGAACTTGCATCTGAAAATGAATGGGTTCGCTCTGTGAATTGCTCCGTGCCGGTCGCGATCTGATTTCATGCCGAATGCTTTGTCGCATATTGAGCATTTGTAGGGACGTTCATGGCTCTTTCTATGGCGACTGCTCGCTCTATTGTTAGCCTCGTCGCTCAAAACGAAAAATTAGCTTACTTATAATCTGTGTTGTTGAAGAAAACTCGGCGGCAGTCCTCGAAGCCGCAACTAATGCGCAGTGCCTTATTTTTGATATCCATTGCGAGCACAGTTGTTGTACTGAGTGTATCGAATTTCAATGCAATTGTCTGTACATAATCCGCTTCAGAAGAACAAGGTCCAAATGTCAGAACCATCGACGTCCAGACCAGAAAATTGTAAAAGCCCACGGACCTGGTGAACTCAGCCTCGTAGGGCGAATGCAGGGCACGGCAGCCGCCCTATGGCCCACTGACGACTGTGCATCCCCGATTTCTCCTTCTCCTCATCCTCCTCACTTCATCGGCACCAACTTGCTCCACTGCCCATCGAGAACTGGCCTCAGTTCATTATCGCGAATCATCAAGAGCTCACCTGAAGGCGTACGGAAAGAAGCAAGGGCACATCATGTCTGCCAGAACGTCTGCCCACGATCACTTTGCGACAGCAGATCCTCATCAGCGACGCGACGATACATCCACAAGCATGCTTCCTGGCAACGAATTTGGGACAAGTTGGGATATGCAGCAGTGGCACCTGGGACTTGGGGACCGAGACGAAGATGGGCACATTGAGTTCGAAGGTCTTGGAGAAGCACTTTGCAATCAGAATGCGGAGGTCGAAAACAGGTACCTGGTTTTTTTTTTTTTCAGTCTGCTGACCTCTGCCTAAATTCAGCGCGCAAGCAAATTCCATGGTTTCAGCGCAAGCAAATTCGGACACCCCCCTTCCCGCGCGACCAAATTCCAACTGCTCTGACCTTTCGCAACCAAATATCAATGTCACATGTTGTCCATACCTAGATGACGGCTGCACTCAACCTTCGGAACAAAACATCAAGTACACCTGCAACACGTCAACAAGTTCCAAGATTCCAGACTCACACCTCAAGCCGACTGGATTGCCTGTTCCTGGTTTTCAGGGCAAACTTCTGAACAGAAGCACGATCCTTGCCGAACTCGCTGCCCTACAATCACGATGCACTGCCCTTCAAAATGCTCTTGTAGGAACAACATCGACGACCCCTTCCTGCCCGCACGGTTACGGTCAAACCTGCAGTCATAGTCATAGTCATAGCACCATCTATAATACTGGCACTTGGTATCCTGGCGTCATCGTTTCAAACACAAGAACATGCGCCCCTACAAGCAGCCACTTTGACGTGGACCAGGTCGCTGCCACTGCCAATTGGAAGTTCCCCAACCCTACTGGGCAACGGTCTTCAAGCTTTCGCATGGACCACTCAGGATCCTACCAACTCAACCAAAATCTGTCAAGAGAGGATTGTGCTGTCCCGAATGATGCAGCCTGTAACATCTTCGACTTCGAATTTCAAGAATACTTTGACCTGACTGAGGCTTCACTTCCACCAGCTATCAATGTTGAAGAGCAAGAGACGGTGCTCTACTCCACAAGCTCTCCAGCACTGGAAATCAATGGAGATACTCCATGCAAGCCATCAGATGCTTCACGAGTTCAAGATGCAGCCTTCACCATCGTGCCACCAGCAAATATCATTCAACGTCGCTTCCACTGCCAGCACTGTATGATGACTTTCCGTCGCCCAAGTGACCGGGATCGTCATGCGCTCGCCCACAACCCAAATGCACCTCGTTTCTCTTGCACTTATCCAGGTTGTACTAGAGTGGGAAGGCGTGGTTTCTTGAGGAAGGACAAGTTGACGCAACATCAAGTCCACATGAATCATTGACTTGGGTTGGCCAGAGGCAATATGGTAATATGATAGAGATTTTTCTCGACTACTGCTTTCCCAATCTTTTTTCAGTTCCATTGTGGTGTGCTCTTCTCCTGTTGCGCTATCGAGTCGTCTAGTCGTCCAGTCGTCCAGTTGTCCATGCGTTTGTGTTTTGTTATCCTTTAAAACAATATCCAATACTTTGCTACAAAGTCAACACAGAGGTGGGATGGATAGAAATCGGTCTTTCCTATCATGGCGTTCTAGTTTAGCTTGTGCGTTTGAATATTCATGTTCAGTTTGCAACTGTTCTCCCCATGTGAAATGATGTGACTTGCATCCCGAATCATCTCGCGTCGATGGAGACTTCGCCTTCCCGTCTCACTTGATGAAATAAAAAAAGCTTAAATCAATTTGGTAATTATATTTATGCAACGAAAAATTACAAACTAAATAAGCAAAAAATATATTAATAATAAAAAAAATTATTATTCAAATTTAAAAAATATATAATTATTAAAATAATAATTATAAATTAATTTTTTTTATAAAATATTAAATAATAAATATAATAAAATTATTTAATAAAAAAATTTAAAAATTTATAATAATTATTTTTTAAAATTTTATTATATAATATATATAAAAAATAAAAATCGTATTAATTAATTATTTAATTTTTTATATATTATATATTTTATACGTATATATTTTTTATAATTTTAAATATAAAAATTACGTTTTTAATAATAAAATAATAAAATTTTAAATTATATTTATTAATAAAATTATTATTACTTTGTTAATTTAACTTTGAAATTAATTATTTAATATAAATCAAAAAATAAATTTCTAAATAAGCTTTAGCGCATGTGCCATAGAAACTCGAGTCTAATATTTTAACCAATTCGAAACATTTGTTTTTGCATAAGCTGTTCTCCATCCTTCAAAAGCGCTGGAAATATTGTAATGAATCCTAGATCTGTGTTTTCCCATGGGCCGAACTTCCAAGACGAATTGTGGGATTTGATAAGTCCCCTTAATTCATCGCCCAACTCGCTAAGTCTTTCGATATCAGCTCCGCGTATGTCGTTCTCGTTCGGGTTTGCATAACCAGCGAGTTGACGGGATATTGCTTTTGCGATGGCAAATTTGTTGGTTAAACTTTGGATATGGTTAGTTCAGCAGTATGTATGTCTATGGAAGAATTACTCTAACCTTTGCATGATCATTGATTCAATGATTTCCTGAGAAATGTACTTGCGGATCAATACACCCCGTGTTTGAAGATCGCTAAGTGATGTTCCACCCTGACTACTCAGGCCAGCGTTAAGGTAGTAGCGTTCTACGTGTTGGCCGATGGAGGCAGTCAGATCTTCAACGAGTCTGATAATCTCTCTATCTTTAGGATAACCGGGAATCGATGGGAACTGGTCTCTATGCGTTGAACTCCGCCTCTCTCCGCCTGATGTATTCCAGAGTCGTTTTGATTTTGATCTTGGACGTGATTTCGGATCTACGGAGGTGTGCGGGCGTTCCTTGGGAGAAGATATGGCGGATCTTTCGGCCGTTCTACAGTCATCTTCAAGGATGTCGGCCTTGCGCCTCCATGGCATGAGCGGCCAACGTCGTATCCCGTTATGGCCTTGCCGTAGTGGCTCAGGATTTCCAGCTATTGTTGCCGGTGCTGCAAGTACAGGTTTCTCTCGATCTTGATTCTTCCCATCGTCCTGACGGGGAAACCTGTACAATGATGTTGCAGATGATTGCGAGTCGGGCGAGCTACGTGAATCACGAGGAGACATTTGGTTACGCCTCAGCTCTGACCACAAACCCTAGAGGCGACACTCTCGTGAGAGGAAGCAGGTGAAATGGGTGAAACAATGTGAAACGAGGAGATATTCAGCGCCAATCCTTATTGTTAGGGTCCTTCCTGCTAGGGAAGGAAATATCGAGTCACTGGGTCTACAAAACTTGTGCGCTCGCTTTCAGCCTCGCTCTTCATGTCGATGACACGACATCTTCGACCGTGTCTTTTGTTGACACGCAACATCCAATCACTACCATAAAGCACACGCATCATGGCCTCTATGGACATTCGTGCAGGAAGCAAAGCCTTTGGCAACCATAGGCGTTACCACAAGTCGATGACGACGTGTTCATGATTACTCTTGATGCACGTGGCAGAAAAGAATGGAGAGGGGCGCAAAAATATCCGGCCATTTTTCACTCTCCAATAATAATATGCAATCGCCCAAGGCAAATACCTCCATGCGCGTGATAGAATATTCTAGAAAGGGGTGAGTATATCAAATAATATATTTATATTAAAAGTTAGCAGATTCAATCTATGCGGGGATTTGATAGGGGCTCTATCCGAACCTACCACGTTGATAAGGTCATAATCTATCAACAGACTCTAATATTCTCGCCATTCTACGACTAAAATCTTGTCCAGACCAAAAACTCACTTAACTAGAAGAATTTTTACCCAGTACGAACTCTCAATTATCATCGACTTGGTCATAATGCTTATGATAATATCTAAAGACAGCCTTAGCACTTTTAATTGGATAGTTTCAATTAGGCAAAATAACAAGCAATTCAATCAATTTTTGGCTGCTTTCTTTCTTGCCATAGGACCACTTTCAGACTTCATATGCAAGGTAGGCAAGTAGGTGAACCTGATTGCTATAACGAATAATGCCTCCCACGATCAAAAATAGCCACCCAAACTTGCAGGTCTCTGGCCGAGTTGTGTTTGCATGGCGTGACACGTCAGAGCAAGCTCGCAGCCTTACTAAATAAGTAGGAAACCTAATATTCACGCGTCTCTTATGATAATCACTACATATTTGCAACTGCATCGCTTTCAAAGTACTATATTCCAAATTTCGATTCTAATTGTCAATGCCACCTGTACGGGATTTGTTGCTGGGTGTAAGCTGTCTACAGCTTAACGGGGCTACACGTTATACGTATAAATTCCTCGAACGTTTGGAGATTAGAGTGTTGAAGCTTTTCCCGGGCCAGAAAGGCCACACATTAGAGTGCGAGCTGCTACACACATCGCTAGAGACTGCGCCGCCTTACAGCGCATTATCATATGTGTGGGGAGAAATTAAGCCAGATCAGCGTATAAGGGTCAAAAGAGGACATTGGAGCTGGAATGAGTTACTCGTCACCCCACATCTACTTGTAGCGCTAAAACGGCTTCGGCGTCCTTCCGAACCTTGCTATCTGTGGGTAGATCAGCTATGTATCGACCAAAGTAATAAGGAAGAGAGGAGCTGGCAGGTAGAGTTTATGAAGGAAATATACGCAAAAGCCGAGAAGACTATTGTTTGGTTCGGAAATGACGACGCCGATACTCAGCTTTTGGAAGAAATGCTTCGAAGAATTTCGTCCGGTGCTTCAGACCCATCTGCTATTCCTGAGGCGCACATGCCGGACGAATTGGTAAAGAAACTGATTGATCTGGATGCATATGGAGATGGCCCAGGTAGAGCTAGACGCGACGCTGTCATACGATTTCTAAAACACGATTGGTTCAACAGAGCATGGGTATATCAAGAGGTCGTTGTCGCAACTGAAGTGGAAGTCCTTTGGGGTTACCTTTGCATGCCGTTTGGCACCCTCGCCCATCTAGTCCTTTCGATATATTATCTGGCCAAAATGGAAAACGACGGTCTGTGCAGAGCAATGAAGAAAACCAAAGGATTTGGGCCGTTACGCGCCATTTGCCATGATCGGGAGCAATATCAGCGCCATGGACATCTAGACTTCCTCCACTTATTGTGGCGTGCACGCAAATATTTCGAGGTCTCTAGGAAGATAGACGTGGTCTACTCACTCCTCGCATTTCAAGATATACCCAAACAAGACAAAATAAAACCAGATTACGATATATCGATAGTGGAATGTTTCACCAACCTAGCATGTACTATGATAAGAAGCACGGAGTCTCTTGATGTTTTTCAATGCGTCGTACCTATTGAACAAACGTCAGAAAGTTTCCCGTCTTGGGCTCCGGACTGGTCACAAAGAGGATTCTCAAGTGGCGCACCCATTGTATCTCCAGGGATACCTCATCAATTCGACGCATGCCGAAGCTTAAAGCATTGCTGGACCCCGGGAGATTCGAGCAGACTCCATGTCAAAGGCCATATCATTGACGTGGTGCATACCGTGATTGATCACATCTGTGGAAATACCTATGACGGAGCGATGTTGAAGCCGGTTTCAGAGTTGGATGATTTAGTTAGGCTTATTCGTGCTGAGTTAGACTGCCAAGAACTTGGGAATGTTCGGCCACCGAGCAAGCCAAAGAGGAAACCAGTGAACAGTCCAATGAGAGAATACGTCGACATCCCCTCCACTGTCTTGCGAACACTTCTAGTTGATGGATCCTTTGGTCTTACACAACGGATTAAGCATCCGATGTCTGAGCTTCTTAGTGCCTATAACTCAGAAGGTCCGAAAGACAGTGCTCTCCATCGCTATATCCGCGAAACAGGCAGCGCGGCTAAAGGCAAAAGTGTCTTCCTTACAAGGCACTTTGATATTGGATTGGGGTATTCTACAATTCGCGAAGGTGATCTAGTTTGTCTCCTTTATGGCAGTAAGACTCCCTGTGTATTACGGGAAACACCCCACCAGCTAGGCTACTATAGGCTTATGGGACAATGTTATATTGATGGTTGGATGTATGGAGAAGATAATCCTAGGCGGTGGAAATGGTGGGAAGAAAAAGCGAAAAATTTTGTTCTTATTTAATTATATACTTATAATAATATTTTGCAAAGTAATAACTTTTTATTTGTAATTAGAAAGTCCAAGATATTTATTACTCTTTTTATCTATTTTGAAATTATTAAAAAAATTATTAAAAATTTCTGCAGATGCTCTCCACAGAGTGTCGGAAAGCACAATCGACCCGACATTCGCTACCGTTAAGATAGATCCCGTCTTCGATGGTCAAGCCCTGCGCTTTGTTAATACTATAATATTATCCGGCTTCGAAGATTTCTTCGACTTCGACGAGTTCAACGAGGCTTCCCTTCCAGCTTTGGATATCGATACCGCGTTTCCAAATGCCATCACGCAAACCTCTCTCGACGATACGAAATACATGCAAAATGCCCCAACACCCTCCATCATCCCACATGCCGAAGTCTTGACTGCCCCTCTCATACGGGCTACCAACAATATCCCACGCACGCCGCCATCATTGTCAGCATTTGCATGATGACCTTTCGGCGCCCCAGCGACCGAGATCGACATGCGCTTGCGCACAACCCCAATGCTCCACGGTTTTCTTGTTCACTTCCGGGATGTTCTACAGTTGGGAGACGAGGTTTCTTGAGGAGAGACAAGTTGACACAGCATCAGGCCCACATGAATCACTGAACAAAGGCGATACGACCATATGACGGAAACCTTTCCTTAAATACGGCCAATATCATATTTCTTTCACATCTCTCGCCCTGCTTTTGTCTATTGTTGCAATCCAATGTTGTCCTTGCGCTTTTTTTCTCTTCCTTTTTTGAGGAGACGCGGAGGAAGGGGGTGTGGATGGTGGATGATAAAAGGGGTCTTCTATTATGAGATTATACTTTAGCTTGTGCGTTCGAATATTCATCTGTGATTTTCAAATCCTCTCCACATCTGACTCAAAGTGATTAACTCGCATTTTGACTGATTCTGCGTTGATGGAGAACTGCTCTATCTGATCTCGCTTGAATCAATAGGGGCAGTCAAAACAACCCCACACCTGTGCTCTCGCATCAAAAAATAGGTTTGCAGACTAAGCAAGAAACAATGCGCAAAATAATTTCACAATGTAGGATGGTGCAAGGAACTTTGAAACTCGAGGTATCATCAATCCAATCATATCCTCATGTTTTGCTCTCACAAGTGAACCCTACTCTACATTCTATCCTGAGTCTGGAAACTTCTCGCCCTGATCTCACTACCGACTCAATCAGCAACGCCGTTTTCAAACCAAATCAAAAAGCTTACATATTCCGCGATATACCCCGCATTCCACCTGTACCGATCAACGACCTCACCAGTTGAGTCAGTCCGATAGTTCAGCCATCCATATGTCCCGTTAAACTTGGTCCTGAGGGGCGTAATCTGCTGGCTCTTCCATATGGGACAGAGGATGTTCCAAGCGAAGTCGAATCCATTTTTGGCTGCTGGGTTGTGGTTCTGAGCTAATCTTGCGTTAATGTCAGTCCTTGGCAGCTGTTCCTTGGGGTTTGGGGGAAGTTGGTGTGTGAAGAAATTGAAAAGGAACGTACAATATATCCCTCACTAATGTACTCAAAAGCTGCAGTGATATTCTTCTTCACGATAAATGTATCGGCAAATTTATCGAACCTTGCGTGTGTTTCTTCCTCCGTTAGCGCGGGGCTGATTGGCTTGCAGGGTTTTGGTTTGACGACTCCTTGTCTCGCGGTAATGGATGCTGCATTATCGAAAACAACTGGAGCAGAGAGTGTGTCCAGCGGCCCAAGTAATAATATCAGGAGAGGATTGAAGCGCATCTTGGAGGACTGCAACTTTTCAAGTGAAGTTGGACACCCTGTCACACGAATCGAGAAATGAGATGAAAGCAAGTTACGCAACAGAACCAAGCGAGTGCTAAGTATATATATCTATGGCTTCGGACTGGAGTCAGAGAAGCGGGAATACCTCCATTGCCGATGAGAGAAGTGCCCGTGGGCCTCATTTGAACAGGTTATATGTGAATTAAACTTTATAGTCTTGAACGTTATGGACATCTTGTCCTTCTAGCTCAATGCCTGAATGAATCGCCGAAAGTGCTCATGTAAGCACCATCCTAGAAGTACCGGTCTTGGCCATTGTTGAAATTCTGCGTGTCGTTTCCTGGCAGTGATCGATTTCCGAATGGGTGATGGAAAACACGCACGTGATAGCTAACTCGAAAGCTTGACAGGCAGCTCTCATTGTTCTGCAACTGAAACGATTGAGATGTTTTTAGAATATGAGATGCATGAATGTAGATAATATGAGTAAGACTTTAAAAGCTAATGATGTGATTGGGTATGGGGTCGGATGACACTCGTCAACGAAAAGGGGTCTTGCCCTAGGCATCTTCTTGATGATGTTGTCAGGTTCGAGAAGAATGTAAACTTTCCAGTTCTTCACGTTTCACATCCAATCATTGTTTAGAAGAAGCAGGTCAGGGCAGCTCCAATGTTTTCACGTCACAAAAGGCTACGGTGGGTCCATTTGTGGGAGCAGATATACTCATTAAAGTTGCAGATAAGCTGCCTCAACCAGAGATACAATCCAGATCAGCTACACCATTTCAGCGCATCCGAAGCGATTCATTCCGCCAGAGGATTTTTCCCATGGTCTCGAACTACTCTTGTGCATGCGCCGTCTCGTTCCACCCAGTCTCATACTCCGCACGCAATCTGGGTGGCATAGTAGCCAGGTCGGCTTCTGAGACATTACTTCTATGGAGAAGAAGTCCAACGGCTTTTTCGTTTATCTCTCTGAACCACACAGTGAATGAGTGTCTGCCGAGGGCGTACGAGAGCGGTGTTCTGCCTTCCAAATCTTTTGCGTCGACATCAGATCCCCTGTCGATCAGCTCTTCAATCAGACACTCATGTTTGACTGCCACCAGGTGAAGCATCGTAGCTCCAAAAGCGTATGTGCGAGGATGATGGAAGTCGTGGAGAGCAAGAATGCGTACAACGTCGACGTGGCCACGGATGAATAAGTTTTCCACTTGATTTGGGGCATCAACTTTCGCGCCGCGATCAAGTAGCATTTGAGCGGTGGATATCTGACGAGAAATCGCTGCCACACTCAAGACTGTTGGCCCCTGGTAAATTTGATGCGTAATATCAATGATGCTGGGATATTGCTGTTCGATGTCGGTTCCAGCATCCAACATCGTTTCGACCGTTTTGACATGCCCTCTTTTTGCTGCATCATGCATTACTGACCCCCAACGGACAGGGTTAAGGTCCATTCCAGCCTCTATGAGAGCTTTTAAAACACCTACATAGCCCCGTTCGGCCGCAATCTCAACAGTGCTTTTACACCATATGTTCGCTCTGGAATCTTTGAACCGCGTGGAAAGAGCAACGCCGTCTCGAATGAGATCCTTCACCTTGTCTTCTTCGCCCTCGCATACAGCTTCTAGAAACTCCAAGTTTCTGGAATCGTCTCGAGCTTGAAAAATTTTCTCATTGGATAGCGCTTTATGGTAGTAGGGCCGCAAAACATCCTCGGGATCCTTCATATCGGGAGTCTGATGCTTTTTCTTGATGTGTTGCCAGAGCATATCTTTTCGCGCCGCAACGGAAGATCGGCACCCTGAAAAAGTACATTTAAATCTTTGTGTTCGATACAAATGCGTCAACCTGTGCCGTTCTAGACCCGTTTTGAGGCCGAACTTGTGTCCGCATAGAATGCATAAAAATGGCTTGTCGTGGTTCTTGCGGTGTCGACTAGGAATGATCAGAACCTTCTTGCATCTGGCACTAAAGTCAAGATAACTTACTTATAGTCCATGCGTTTGGAGAAGGACTTTGGGCAATCTTGACACTGGAAAAAGGATGTAGCACGTTCATTCATGTTGGAGCGTTGTGGAAGTCGTTCGGAGATCCTCGAGACGATTGATGTAGGTTCGGTGCCTCTTCTATCAAGCAACTAATCACAACTTAGCTCTGCACTGGAGGGATGATGAACAGAGTGATTTTATACATTACTCTGAATAACGCAAGAGTTAGCAAAAAGACTATCGAGGGTTGTTCAAATAAGAAGTTGAGAACGAAGTAGAAGACGGAGAGCCCAGCCAATCAAAAGATTATGCGAGGGGCGCAAGCGGGCCGGGGGGCGTGGGGCGTAGTGGCGCAGCTCAGGTGACAATATCTCCCATTTCCCTTACCAAAAGCTCTCTCTTCTTCCATCATCGTCTCATCGTCATCGCATTATTGCAGACCTGTCGAATTCTTCTCCCCTTTCGAGAATCATCAATAAATGTTCTAAATCGACTTGAACGCTTCCAAACAACCCGAGCATCGACTTCGCCTATGAAATCACTACTGCCAGAAGAATAAGCCGGCGCTGGCTTCCTTTTCGCGGCCGCGACGCTGACAGTTCTTTGAACTTGAGAACTCCGCTGGACTGGCTAAAGCTGCGATCATTCTTCAAATCACGATGACTTCAAATCGCCTCGTCCTCAATGCAACTTCCTGTGAAGGGCATTTTAATGACCGCGACCAGGAAGTGCAATGGAATTCCATTACGATCCCTTCGAGTGGGCTCGAGCAGGATACCGGGTGAGGTTTTTTTTTTTAAGTCAGCTGACGTATGCCAAAAGAAGGAAGAGGTTCGTGCTGCAGCCTCAACAATCGAAGCCAAATTCTTCACCCTCATCCCTTTGGACTACTACCGGGGCTCAATCAAACATCACACAGTGCCAACAATGCACAGACATTACCGCTCGTCTGGATGCAATTGAATATCGACTTTATGCGCTCGAGTTTCTTCCTCGCCGCCGTCAGGAGGCGGCTTCGTCTACCTCTTCCATCTTGAACATCCTCGACAATCACCACACTTCGAATGCTAGCCTTTCTGCCAATGCATCATGCTATGGTGTTATAGAAGGTGTTGTCAGTGAACTGCGTGTTAGACCCGGCCATCAGCATGGACAACCAAGCTTAGAGTTCGCTATTGACACCGATGGTCACCATGGCGTTGAGGACATTACAGGTCAACAGATTGATCACACCTTCGACGAGTTGTTCGACTTTGATCTCGCCTCTTATGCGGCGGAAGCGGATGCGAACAACCGATCCAATACCTGTTACGAAGACGCGGACGCTAATGACTTCGGGACCATGAGCGTGGGCACTCCCCTTGACATTGCCATTGCCCTTCCGGCTACTGTAACTACAAGCTCAAATACCATGTCTGCCACGCCCATGGCAGCTATTGCTCCTGTCGCTCCGCCTCGCCCACGATACCAATGTCCCAATTGTGGCAAGATGTTCCTTCGTCCCAGCGACCGCGACCGCCATGCCCTGAAGCACAATCCAAATGCTCCGCGATATCCTTGCACATACCGAGGCTGCAGATACTCGGGAATGAACGCATTCTTGAGGAAGGACAAGCTCAGGGAGCACCGAGCTCGCTACGGACATTGATCTCAAACATGACAAGTTGGCTTTGAAAATCGCCAGGCGATGGAACTATCTTTTGAGTTTTGGACTTGCTACTTTGGGGAATGTTCTGCGAAATATTTGATTGTCGCTCTTTACGTTCGGTTTCTTTCGGTGTCTAAGATTTGTTTTGTG
The DNA here is from genome assembly GCA_014904845.1 of Acephala macrosclerotiorum. NCBI lineage: Eukaryota > Fungi > Ascomycota > Leotiomycetes > Helotiales > Mollisiaceae > Acephala > Acephala macrosclerotiorum. The sequence goes on from MU119276.1 coordinate 37,315, forward strand.
TTTCAACGCCCCGCGATCAACACTCCAAATTTCCTTGGTGCCTTTTTGGGATTCGTACTCGACAAGCCGAAGTAGTTAGGTTCTTGCAAGCAATTTTATGACTTCTCATCAAATTCTGGACCTAGTCCCCAGCGTGACGTGATACAAGAACAACAGGTGGACCTGCACTGAGGCTCTCACGCAATGACAAAACAAACACAGCATGAAGCATCATTGCCCTACAGAAATGTTGGAATTTTACAAAACAGTATCGCACCCTTGCAGCGGATAGCAAGCTGTCTGGGGAAGAGCTTGCTCAAAAACAGTCGTTCAAGGTGTCCACGTGACACCAGAGAATGAAAAGAGAGGGAGATGATAGCAAAAGTCCGGGTTCATTTACAATGTGAACAGGCTAGCAAGTTTGCGGGCTTTGCTTGATTCGAAAGTTGCCGCTCACGTCGTCGAAATAATTCCTCCCTTTGAAATGCTATCAAGTTTTTGAGAAAGTCCAGAAGGCTTCAGACGCCACATGGCTGGCTGGAACGCCGACGCTTGACCCCTTTCAGCCGATCACCAAATAGTGTCGTCGGTAAAGCCAAATGGACCGCGTTAGTGACACCCATTCGGGTTGGAACAAGCTTTTCACATCTGGGGCTGAAGGTTGGTTTTGACAGTAGTGATGGTGGGACTCGACTTTGTGTTGTAGATAGGATTCTACATGTCTTGCGATGAAATTTCGTCGTGAGACAATGCAATGCAGAAGACTTGAAAGCACGAAAACATGAAGAATTGGAACAGAGCTTGAGATTTGCGAGAAATCAAAGCAAGGTTTTCTGGAATCACGATTGAGGGACGCACTTGTGTTATCGGATCGCCTCCATGGGCGCCAAAAGCAACACTAGTTTCTGAATCTAGAGCAGCCTTGAAATCTGGTACAGAGCTGAACATACACGGACGCCCATAAGAAAAGGCCATCCCATCCCGCTACTTCCTAAGTTCTCAAGATGTCGACTCCTCTCGATCGTCGAAATGGACTTTCGCGACCTCGAAAAGAAGGACGGAAGGCTGAGTCCTACTCGAGCACGCGCGAGCGTCCTGTCCACCATCTCCAGTCTCTTCACCAGCGAACCCCCAAAATGGCCCCTCATTGAGAAGACCAGCTCTTACCTCGAAACCCTCGACCTCCCACGGTGGCACGCACAACCGACACGGCCCCGCATTACGCGTCTCCTCCTCAGTTTTCTCGCCGTTTTCGCATTCCTCCTCTTCTACACCTCGCACCAGCCCTCCCTCCTCATCCCCGAGCCCGAATTCCCAACCTTCGACATCTACGCCCCAAACACCACAAACCACCTCCCCCATATTCCACCTAAAATATGGCAAATATACCTCTCTTTCAGCCCCCAAGCGATAGCCGCATACAGCACGTACACACACAGCTTCATCTCGCACTCTCCCTCACACACCTACACCCTACTCGACGCTTCTGGCGCCCTCTCCATCATCTCGAAACTCTCGAACAGCCCAACACACGCACACGTCCTTCCCCTCTTCTACGCGATGTCTCGAAGAGTCATGCGGGCGGATTTCTTACGGTATCTCTTATTAGCGATAGAAGGAGGGGTATACAGTGACATGGACACCAAAATGGTCCAACCATTGCACGACTGGGTCCCCAACGAATTCAAAAGCAGAACAAAACTCATCGTCGGCCTAGAAGCGGACCAAAACCCACCAGTTGCAGGAACAACCTACCCAGTTCAGTTCTGTCAATGGACGTTAGCTTCTTCTCCAGGCCATCCAGCGATGTGGGCTATGGTTGAGAGGATTTTGGAGGAGGTGAAGAAGAGGCCGTACGAGATCCCGATGAAGGATGTGGATTATAGTGATGAGGAGGTTTTGGATATTACGGGTCCAGCGGGGTGGACGGAAGTGGTGTTTGAGTACTTGACGAAGGCGGTGGGGGAGGAGGTTAGCTGGAGGAATTTGACGGGGATGAGGAGTCCGAGGTTGTTTGGTGATGTGTTGGTTTTGCCGATCGATGCTTTTGCGAGTGGGGTGCCACATTCGGGGGCAAGTGCTAGGGGCAAGGGACGGGCGTTGGTGAGGCATCAGTTTCAGGGGAGTTGGAGGGGTGGTGACTAGTGAGGAGACTTGGCGGGGTTCAATGTTTGAATTTTGTCGGGGATTTTGGGGAGCAGAATGTTCGTCCCAAATTCCGGCGATTTTGTAGACGCTGGTGTTTGTTGATTGAGAATATACCCATTGAGTTTTATCGCACAGCTGATATCTGCTCGAGTCTGTGTACGTTTTCCAATCTCAAAGTCAACCCAGCATCAAACCCAGCTCCAAGTCCAACACCAAGTCCAGCTCTCACACCGACGGGTGCTTTATCAATGGCTGCTAACATACCATTGATGATCGCTAAAAGTTCCCTCGGCTTAGGCCTCTGTTGCCATTCGACTGCCAGACAATGCATGACTGTCCTACGCAAAGTGGCACTGTACGGTGCTTTGAGAATAGCTTCACCTTGGGTCCCAATGGCCTTAGTTGGAGTGCCGGCAGTCTGAAAGTGATATTCAGGCGCGTCTTTGGCGAAGCTATGGCTGCGATTGATTAGGTTCCACATCACTTTACCCACCGCCCAGACGTTTGTGTGTGCGCCGAATTTGAGTGTTGGGTCGAATGTCTCTGAAGTGGGATTATAGTCATCCTCCTCGTTTGGCGATGCGTTGTATATAGCGGGGTATTTCTTTTCTGATTGGTAGTATTCCTGTTCAGAGGTGTTAGTGGTGGGACGAGAATTGAGAACGGTAGGAAAGTAGAACAATCACTCACTGGTGCCTTGTAATGGGGAGTTCCAAGTTGCTGTGCCATCCATTCTATACTTTGTGGGATAGGAATGACTCGAGAGACACCAAAGTCTGCGATCTGCTTTTTGTTAGCTGACACTAAGGACTTGGCTACTGCTCGAGGGTGGCATGTTACCTTGATCACAGGAGTTTTGGTGTGCTCGTTGTCGTTGGATGCGACGAGGACTGAGAAAGAGTCAGACTACCCAAAACAGTTTTGGACGTGGAACATACCGTTTTCGGGTTTGATGTCGAAGTGAACTACTTCTGTGCTCCACTTTGGACCTTGAAGCAGCTCGTTTCCGTTCTCCATGATAACAAGACCTAAGACGAAACATTTGAAAATATGCCAGATGAGCTCTTCTGGTATCGGAATCTGGGCCGTGAATTTGCTGTGACAAGTTAGCTTGGAAGTGAATTGGATCATATTGCTTGGCGCACCCCCTCAACATCCTGAGAAACGACCGAAAATCGCCACCTTCACAATACTCGATGAATATCCGAGCTATGTATGTACCCCTCCCGTTGCCGATCGGATCTACTTGACCATTGACCATCTCGGCTACAAACTCTCTATAGATTTTGACGATATGTCTCGTGTCCCTGTTGGCGAAGAGCTTCATGATCTCGGCTTCTCCTCTCATCGCCTTTACATCCATTGGACTGGCGCCTGACTGTTTGACCACCACATTTTTGATTGCCGGCCCCTTGTTCACTGCTGTATCTTCAAATGTCCAAAGGCCGGCGATTCCAAAACTACCCGCACCAAGAACTCTCTTCCCCTTTCAAGACTCGCCAAGTCTAGACTTCCATGTGGACTCACTCTCGAGCCAAGCCTGCCGTTTTCTGTCCTTGGTACTGTTGTCCAGGACAAAACTCCCGCCACCTCGAGTACGTTTGAGTGCGGCTTCATCGGATGTTGCTCTCTCACCGCGCAGTCGGCGCTTCAATTTTGATGTTGGAGGAAGGGAGTCAAACCTGTCGCCGCGTATCTGCTCTGACTTTCCTAACAGTTTGTCCACTTCCGTCTTCCATACTACAATTGGACCACCAATTACACGAGCAGGAACATGACTGGAGGCGAAAGGGTTACTTCCTCCTGTGCTCTGGCTCATATTGCTGTGGATTCTCGACGCTGGTCGGTCTCAGGAACGAACCAAAGTTAAAAATAACAAATGCAATTATTCTTGATAAGCAGACTTAGAAACGCGTACAAAAATCCCCAAGAAAAAAAGCCCATAAGAATAGAAAGTTGATTCAAAGACTAGCGCTTTGTTGCTTCCCCCTTCTCCGCCGGCCGCCACATGAAGGCCAGGACAGAGACACAGAAAAATGACGGTTGCAGCGCACCCAAGGACATGACAATATATTGTCCAGAGGTGACTGGAGACATATTCAGAGATGGCCACACTGACGAGTGGTGGTCATCTATCTAAGGAGGTTTGTGCCAGTGTTATAAGTCTTAAGAGGTGCCCACAGTCTCTTCAAGCAAGGAGAGGAATCATCTTCGCTGAGCACAGCCACTTGTATTGCAAAAAGGATACTTAAAGGTATGTTGATGCGTGGCTCCAATTTGTACCATGCACCGGTTGTCGTGAGGAAGGGGGAGAGGACGATCACAAAAGTCTCCGCAACCCTTAAGCTCGCACGGACCTTCCAAATCCGACGCGCAACGGCCTCGACTTCTGGATCTTCAAAAATCAAAGTGTCTGTCTCAAAAACAACGAACAACCCCAAGACATTCACCCAACGACTCTAAAAGCCTCCTTCGAATACGCCTCCACCACTACCACTACTGATGTCTACGATAAAAAGAAATATCTCCGCCTCGAAAGACTGACAGCATCCGCTCGTCGACACGCGACACGATGGATCAAGCAGATATCCCCGCCCTTCTTGGGCGTCTTTCCAGCGATGAAGATGCTATGCGCAAGATGGCTGTGTTCAAATTGCAATCCTCAATCAATGATCCTGCGTTCGCAGACGCATTCATCTCCTCTGGCGGCCTCAATGTCTTGCGACGATTGATCATGACGACTGGAGGGAACACATTGGCATACTCGTTGCAATCGCTCAGCCGTCTGCTAGAAGTTGATATGGGATGGGACATATTCGAAGCTGCAGGAGCAGGAGAATTGGTAGAACGCGTAGTCGAACTGATTGTCACACATCCTTTGGTCAACATCCTGCGAGGGGCAATGTCGATATTGGTCGCGATCGTTAGCCATCCTCAATCTGGTCGAGGAGATATAAAGATACCAAGTAACTTCGGGTTCCGAGCTTTGAAGCCAGCGATTGCAGTATACCCTCAATTCTTCGAGATGGTGGTTTCGCAGCTCAATTCTGCCGACCACGCCTTGTGCGCCAATGCACTGATGTTACTGAATGCTTTGATGAGGGATGCTATTAGCGATACTGGCAAGAGCGACACAGGCAAGGTTGCCGGTACGGGTGAGGAATGGCCGAAGTTCATAAAGCGATTGCAGGACCTGGGAGTCATCAAGGCAGCATACATTCTCATGCAGAGTTCCGCGCTGCAGGACCTAGCACATCCTCTGTTGGAGTTCCAAGCATTGACGAAAGTTCTATTGAAGAAGTGGAGAGAGGTCAGGGTGGATTTGGAGAAGCCTGATCACAGAAGGGCATTGAAGGGAATACATTTATCGAGTGCGCCAGAACGAGGAAATCAGAACGGCGCCTCAAGGGTGGAGGAATTGCAAGAAAATGGAAAGAAGGGCAGCAGACGGCACAATCCCGAAAAGTGGCGACGACTTGGTTTCGAGACAGAGAGCCCAGCATGGGAATTTGACGAGACCGGCTTCCTTGGAATGATGGACTTGACAGACTACGTACGAAAATACGAGGACGGGTTCCAAAAGCTTCTTCTCGAACAATCGTCACGACCACTTACCGACCGGTGTCCGTTTGCTAGGGCGAGCTTGACCGTTACGATGATTTTATACGACCACTTCGAAGTTGAAAAGTCGGACGTGGAAGATTCCAAGAGATATCTGGTTCTAGATGGGATGAAGAACTACGACAAAGTCTTCAAGCCACTTCTGTTACAATGGTCGCGTTTGCATGGAGCCAGTCTGCAGGCATTTTTCCGATTATGGAAGGCGACAGGAGCGACGCAGGACGATTTCAACAAGGTCGCAGAGCTAGTCCGCATATTGGTGGAACAAGTCGTTGGACAGGCCGCACGGACGAAGGATGTTTCAGAAGTCGAGGAAGAGCTCGCAGAGTTCGACTACAACCGCCTTCGAGAGTTACAAATGGAATTGTTGGAATTGACATTCGAGGACGAGTGGGGACAGCATCTCTTGCAAGTACGAGACGAGCTCAAGAATGAAGCTCTACAGTTTGTCAAGGAACAGCGAGTAAGATGCCTTCTCGACGGGGCATGGTTTCCCAGGTCTGTCCAATATAAGAGCAGTATGGATGATGGATATCGGAACGGACCAAGGACATCCAATGCGGCATGGCGGTTTGTGAAACTCTCGCACAATCGCCGATATCTTCACTACGCGGATTTTGCCTCGCAGACGACGAAGGACCCTCCTCTGGATGACTTAGCCGAGAAGATTGATCTCAGTACCATCAGCTCTGTCGTGTCGAACGTTTCGGCGGCAAGTGACGATACGTCGAGCATTTCGAGCTCTTCGACCCTCAGATCTCCCTCGCGAAACCAGAAACAGAGCTCCACGAAAATCACGATCAATAGCTTTGTCCCAGAAAGCGACGACAAATCTCACAATTCAAAGAAAGAGCAAGTCGAGCGAGCAATTTTGACATTGACACCATCAAGCCATAGCCTCGCATCCGAATGGCTAGACGGCCTGCTCATGCTGCTGAATCAAGCTCCCATCACTGCCGAGACGAACAAGCTCGTCAGCCTCGTCAGTGAGTACGGACTGAAGATTCGACTTCTGAATGTACGACTAGACGATGGGTACGGAGGACCTCCAGAAGGCGCTGGTGTTGTCCCAAGTAGGGAGGGCTTGGATGATGATTACTATTATGAAGTGTAGAAGTAGACATTTTTTGTGCGTTGCGTTTTGATAGCGTTTTTCTGATACCCCTGCTTTTTGGTGGACTTTTTAGCTTTTTGTTGCTTGTATTATAGAAAAAGTCGTTGCAAGCGTTGTAAGATTAAATGAAGATGTTTTTGATCTACCAGGGGGTGTAGCATTTCGTGACACACCAAAATTAAGCGAAAAACCTTATAAATACACTATATACTCTTTAAACTACTACAAATCACTCTTAAGAGGCTTTCTACTAAACTTTGCGACTTGTTTACACTTTTTTAGTATTTCAATTATCTTGGTCCGTATTTCTTTTATTGTAATTTTGCTTTATTCGTTTTGTAGAATTTCTTTAAATTAATTTAGTGTATTCTACTGTTTTTTGCGTATTTGCTTTTTTAAGATATACTAATACTTTTTAATCGGGTTCAAATCTGAAAATTGTAAAGAATAAATATGAAAGCGTATTTTAGTTTCGTTTTGGACAATTTGAGCGAATAATATAGTTTTTTTAGTAAAAAGTTTGTACTCGTAATTCTAATTATTGTCTTCTTACAAAATTCAAAGTAAATCGTAGTACTTAAAAGCGGAATTAATAGTTGCTATATAAACAAACAATAAGCGCTTTACGTAGTATTTTTAAGTTATAGAATTACTTTTGATTTTGATTTCTACGAAATACAATATATCGATATTTCACTATTTTAAACGATCATTGAATTTTTTTTCAAACTCGAATTTCTTTTTTTTAGATTTTCTAAGTCTCTTAAGTCGCTTCGTATAATCTTTTTCGTCGTAATAAAACTTTAGTTTCTCGCACTTAGTGTACTAATTAATCTATTTCGCAATATACAATTAATTGCTTTACTTTTTTAACTTTTTTTGAATATTGTTCGAATTTGTACGCGTTTTTTCTTTTTTTAAGATTTTTTCAGTTTTTATCAATAATAAATTAATATGTACTTCGTTTATAAAAAAATATAGATATCAATAATTCTCTATAAACTTCTTTTTATATTCGTTACTAAAAGTCTCTTTTTTGATTTTATTCGCAGACGAGATTTTCTTTTTGACATATGCCATTTTGTAGCACTAAACGTTTTTCGTATATTTTTTGAGTTGTATTTGTAAAACTTTTTTTTTAGTAAAAATATTGTGCTTTTCGATTTAATATTCGAGTAATTGATCGTATAATAAATTTCGTTTACTAATTAGAAATCGATACGTCGTTTTCGTGACTTGAGACTTTCGTTCAAGTATTTTTGATTTCTTGCGACTCTAATGGTACGCGTTTGATTTAATATTACGTCGTTCTCGTAGTTATCTATAGTTTGTTTCGCGAGATATTTCAATCTACTCGCAAATACAAATAAACGGTTTTGTGCGACTATCGCAATCGAAATCTCTAAAGAAATTTGATTTCTTTGAAGTAATATATTCTCTAACTTTGATTTCGCGATCGGGAGTACTCGAACGAAGTCGTGGACGTAGTTGTAGTACTATAATTAATGATTTAAAAAGTTGTTTACGTATATTAATAAGGTTATTGACAATGCGCACGGGCCATTTTTGGTGTGTCACGAAATGCTGCAGCCCCTGGTGTTCCGCGTCCTCCCTCTCATCTCGTCTACAAGTTCAGAATCAAACCTTACCTCCACATTCTTAATCTGGAACTTCCTACACGCATACGCCTCCATGTCCACACGCTTCATAAAGAACTATTATAAATTCGATCATAATTCTGCTCCGAGACAGGATGGTAACTGCGCTTTGTTTCCGTTGCATTGCTTTAGAAGGGACCGGACGGGAAAGAACAAACAAGGGCGAAGGGAGAAGAGAGGCGAGAAGAGGGTAGATTGGGGATGACGGGCAGAGGAAGCGGAAGTTGAGGAGATGTGCTGACTGGTTGCAGTGGATAAATATGGAGAGCAAATGGTCAAGGATGGGAAGTTGAGTAAGAGGGAATTGGATATGATGAAGAGGTGCCAGGCTGCGCATGAGAATTACATTAAGGGGTATACACTTTTCGTGGGTGGGACGGTGAGTTGATCCCAGTTCCCCTTTATGTTTCTAGAATTGTTCTGGGAAGAGTGGGGTAGGAGAAGGAGAGAAAAACAGTAGAACGTAGAGGAATAAAGCTCTGATAACAGAATGGTAGCTTCTTGCACTCTATGCGGGAGTTCCTACACCAGTGCTTAATGGCTTGATGGCTGCGTATACTGTTGCGAGACTTTGATATGGTGCTACGTATATCAAGATTAAGGCGGAGAGGTATTCTTGGTTGAGGACGCTGTGTTGGTGGAGTGGGAGTGTTGCTTGCTTGACTATGATGGTTATGGCTGGGAAGAGGCTGTGAAATGTTCTCGTGGTATGGAATGCGGAGGCAGCAATTTTTTGATGGGATCACGACAAGAGGGAAAAAATCCAGTTGAGAAGGAAAGACAAGACACGAAGATGAAGATCACTCTTTCCTCCAGCCACAGCTGCCATTTCTCCCTCCCCGGCAAGTGCCTCTCTTGTCCATCTACTTGCATTAGCATTCCTTCGTATATCAACGGAAGATCAATCTCTATCTGTTTGAGAAGGTGAAAGAGTCACATGTTTCTCCTCCAAGCTCTTTTCCTTTCTTCCCCAAGCCAATTCTGTTGCACATCGCAATCACTGCCAAGGCAGACTACCACAGTACTCCAAGTGGAGTCTTTCTCTCGCCCTGCAAATAAAAGCCTCATTCTCCATTCTTATTTATAGTGCTCCGTAAGGACGCTTCAGTGCTAGCGGGCTAGACCTTCTCGGCTATTTAGTTTCGCTTGCGAATAGCAGGTGTCAAGTGGGTATTCGTATCATTTGCTTCAGACGTTTGCCGCTTGCCATCTCGTTGTGATGTTTCATTTACTTTTTTTCAAAACGATATGTTGCGAGATAGACAGAATCTGGGATCATGGAGAAGCGTTAATCTTCTTGTTTGTTTGGGATGTTGGGTATTGCATTCTGAGAAGAGATACTGTACCTCGATGATATTTGCGTTGCAATGATGTTGACATTGGTTTTTGTTTCATTATGACTTCATCTCACACGTTCGGTCGCAGGTAGAGAATATCTAAGGTTGCGAAATACCTATTGAAAACTGTCACGTCCTTTTGAAAGACTAGCAAGTATTGGTCTCCATATTTCTTGATTTATGACTTAGACTTGAAGGGTCTACTCAGGATCTGTAATCCTGCGATGTCCATCTCGATCTCGATCTCGTCTTTCTGCCTCCGATACACAGAGTCCAGAAGCAATGCCCTACCAACCAGTACATACTTCGTCCCAAGTTTTCTGGCAATTGCCAAATCTCCCCTGCTGCTGCTATCGAATTTGCAGAAAACTTCGCTCTCTTCGGTATTATCCGGTGCGAGACCTGCTTGCCCACTACCTCCCATGAACAGCAAATAGTGATTCTCCATCCTTTCGTTTCGTCCAGCCTATGAAACTAAAGGAGGCATTTCAAATAAGATCTCCTTCAGCTTTGCTTTAGATACCCTTGTTGAGGATAGTGACAGCTTAGTCGAATACTGTTCACCAGACAGCGTGTGTTCCAATTTGAAGAGTAATTTTGGTTGCCAGAACCACTTCCTGGATTATCCACAGCTTTGTCCACTATTGTCTTCTGCACAGCTCTCCAACCTCTTCCCGAATTAAATGGTAGCGGCGCACCCACGACGAGAACGTATTTGTCCTCCATCGGTTTCAATTGCAAAACTTTGCAGACAAATATGTTCGAAGTATCTGCTTCCCCAAACCAGACAACGACGGTACTAGCTTCCCAATAGGTCTTCCCCATCTGTGCGACTTGGTGATTCCGCTCGGGCAGGTCTTCTTAGTGTGTATCGCGTTCAACCACAAGACCCGAGGTCGATCGCTATACTGCAAACGACAGAGTGCAGCCTAGAGATTCTCCCTAATAGTTTGATTTCTGCGACATGTCGTTGATCTCAAACGCCCACAGAATAGCTGCCTTTAAACTTTTGCCTTTTTCAAGAGAGGAATAGAGGAGTCTCCGAATTTTGTAATCTTTCGCTGTTCTATTGCCTATGATGCTCCTGTTCTTGTGTTACCCTTTTCTCTCACTTGATTAACGAGCAGAAAATTGAGCGGAGGCTCTGCTAGAGCGCGGAGGCTCAATCTTCTCTATATAATCTATGTGATTGAGTCTTAGTCCATTTTCGACTCCTAGTCATTGCAGCAATATGCGATGAAGTTAGTATTACCCTTCTCGCTTAGCAAATACCCCGCCTCCTTTCGACATTCCAGCCTTACGTGGACGTTCCAGCCCATTTTTCTCGACCAAGACAGTGTTCCTAGAATGATGATGCTACGCTGAATGTGATTTCATATGCTGGCTCAGGCTATACCAAAATCCAGCTAAGGCTGAGAGATTGAAAATGCTACTTGAACAGAACATTGGAACTGGTATTTGCATCGTATTCAAAGGCCAAGAGCACTCTTTGAGTTCTCGACGGCTTGAAACGTGGACGTTGCCTCCACACCTACTGTGGCAGGGGCCGATTCCGTCACCAGCACCATCGAACTGAAATTTAGGGAAGTCCAAGAAAGTGGGGAATGAAGGAAGATTGTGCAACTATTGTGGGAACGGAAAATCATGATTGATTGTTTCAACTATCTCGCAGAGCCAAAGAACAGGCATAAACCGAACGCAAGACTGAAATGAGCAACAATATCCTAGTCTTACTTCTTCTTATATCCCTTCTTCGCTTTGTCATCATCAATGACCGCTTCGGTCAAGCCATATACCCCCAATGCAATAGGAGCTCCAAGCCCGCCAGTACCGATCGTAAATAATGCACCAGCAACACCTGCTACCAATCTTGCCAACCCGTAACCTGTTTTATCCTTCTGCATTTGCAAGTTCTTCTGGTACTCTTTGCGCCACTCATCGTAGTTCTTCTGTTTCTCCTCCAGCTGCTTTTGTGTCAACGCGAATTTCCTTTCCACATCTCTTCTTGTCTCCTCTCCTTTCTTCTGGGCTTCGGCAAATTTCTTGGCTTCCGCTTCGAGCCTCTCTTCCATTTTGGCCGCAAGTTCTGCTTGCCGTTTCTGGAATTCCCTCTCCTTCTCGTCTTGCTCGAAACGAATTCTCCGCTCAGCTTCTTCCCTGTCTTTCTTCATCTGTTCAATTTGTTTTCCGAGTTCCTTTCTGACTGCCTCGACTTCCTTATTAACGATTGCTCCTGCAGATGTCTCGTTGATGGACCGGCCTTCTTCACAGTATTCGATCGTAATCTTGGGTTTGAATCCAAGAGGGTCGACAGCGCTGCACAACGAGTGGATGATCTCCGTTGCAGATCGTCGTGTGCCTCTGAAGCGCATGACTTGCGCACCCTGGTCCAGCATCAACTTCCAAAAACTCCCGTCTTCGACCAATTCTTGCTCTCGTAATGCGCCTTCTTCATCACTGACTTTAGACCATTTCGTCGTCACAAAAAAGCAGTTCGCGATGTTCCTCTTACCAACGATCTCGCGGAAAACTTCCAGGTTCTTCATATCACTACCTTTCATGCGAGGTTGATCGATTGGATGAAGGTATAATATCCCCGAAACTGGAATGCGCTCGTTGTGGAAGTTAGCCAGGCAGTTGGCTATGCGGCTTAGGATGTCGCTATCGTTTGAGAAGGTATCGTCGAAGCCGGGGGTATCCATCAAATTGATGTTGGTTCCTGGTATATGAAAAAGATCTGTATCAATGGTGCCTGTAAAATAGATTAATATCGTTCCTTCTTGCTATGAATACAGACTTACAGGCACGAAGGCTGGTGTCACCAATGACTGGGACTCCTCCAGTGTCTGGTTGGCAGGCGCCAGCAGCTTTGATAAAAAAACTCTTTCCAACCCCAGTAATGCCCATGACCGCGATGATTATGGGCATGGGAATGGGTTCAGCAGCCTCAACGTTGTAGCCTCCCGGCATACGAAACGGCGGCTGCTTGTGAGGCATTTGACCGTATAGTTCAGTAGTAAAGTGTGACAAAAGTTGTGAAACACAATGAGTCGCAAATTGCGAATTCAGATTTCTGTTTACTTTCTCAATCACTCTCCCGTCCTATAAATAAGGATGCCTATTACCAATATGCCTCGGTTGGCCATGAAGTCTACTCATCAAGTTAGTTGCGTTATGCCTGGCATGACACAAGCCACAGTGTGACAGTATCGTGACAGTCTGTGTGGCTGACCTCATTTGGGAACGAGGCTTATTCGATACTTTCCAATTTGGCTTGAGTCAAAAATATTGTGGTGTCATGGCTTAGACCATACGATTGATGTGGAAGGAGGGAGTGAAACATGGGGAATCAAGGTTATGAGCCTCGTCCCGTCCCGCATCACCGGATTACCACTTTTGGCGATCATGTCACCAATTTACCTTCATGTGTTTGGAGGTGCTGATACTTTACTTACTCAGTCTTCACGTCTTAAAAAAGACAGACAAGTTTGTTAGAGAATGGCAACACCCTTCAGCGACTGCACTCAGCCGCTCACGAGCATTTGGTGGTGAGGAGGCACTCGGTCTCCTTACCATCCAAAGACAGCCGAACTTAACCATTTGGAGGAACCTGCTAGTGTAAGAGTGGTGCGATTCGCATGCTTGTGATGGGAAGGACACTTTCCTCTGGTCATCAAGTGCTTTTTCTCATACACGAGTGGCAATGATGCTGCCAAAGGAGCTTCGAGTTGCCGGATACTTTCCGTCCCTTAGTGTGGAGGTCAGTGTCCAGTCTCATTGCTACACAGAAAAAGGGACTTTGAAGCCTTTGATGATTGTGCTGAAATTATAACACGTAGGGCATGAATAGCACCAGGTGCGGGAAGCTCGTGGAAAGACCATTTCCGCTACTGAAATAAAAGTGTCCGAATAAACTTCGGACTTCCTGGCTCAACTCCGAAGATGGTCGAGCTAACAGAGGCCTGCATGACATAGTTTGTGGCAACAGGTTTTAATTTACGGAATAGGCTAATAAGAGCATGACGAAACTTCAACAAATATAAAGGGGCGAAAGTTTGCCTGTTTCTACTCCTGCCCCATTAGGTGCCGTCCTCGTTTCTCTTGTCCTGCCCCTTCCCCCCCCCCCCCTTATGACGCACCAGAAATTTTGAAATACCTCGGCACTACAGAAAAAACTGTATATATCATCCCGGGTGTTCCACAAAATAATATATCTTGCTCAGTCGGCGTCCCGACCTCCTAAACGTGACCTAGCACAACATAGCTTTGCGGGAAGGCGGGGCCTAAGTGCTAGTGTAGCGACAAAGATTCACGCTTCGCTCTCGGAAGCATGGAACTTGGACTTGGCGATGGCAGAAATTTAATGGAAGGTCTCGGGATACCAGGTTGTCACTACTCGAGTTGCGTTCTCGTGGTGAACGGCTCACAGCATGTCTGCGTGCCCAGTATGTTTTCGTACACCTACTCTCTTCACCAAATCAATTGAATTCCAGTCTGAATTGCAATATGAAATATACGTACACGAGCACTTCTTATCTTACGAGGAGAGCCGTAAATCCTTAATGACAAGTTTTGCTGGTAGCTTGTCAGAGAAAATCAAGCAGTCAAAAGCTCGAACAACTCTTTATACTTCTAATCCCCAAAGGGTTCCGGAACGCACTGTGTTATTGTCGTATAACGCCTGTGCACAGATCATCATGTGAACAGGTTCGGTGGAACGTCTTACAGACTAAACTAAAGTTTGTACTCATCGGAACAAGATTGCATTGCCGCATGACAGGTGTACGAAAACGAGTTAACGGGCAGATGTTACGACAGGTGTGAGGAGAGTGGTAAAAGAGACCCATCTTGCTTTTCTCCAACTCTGAAAACTTTTCTTGATCAACGACCAAGTAACTGCTAATATGAGGCCTGTTAACCTTCCACCTCCGGCAATGGTTCCACCGCCAACAGCAGTCTACAACCAACGTATTTACACCCTTGCTTGGGTCGCTTCTATGGGAGCTTTCATTTTCGGATACGATCTTGCCTTCATTGGGACTGCAATCACTCTGAAGCCCTTCATCAGGTTAGTTTTGTAGTCACCGCCGCGGAGTGGACGATACCAACTTTCACGCGCTCCTCCTTGTTCTTGAGCCTGACTAGAGTCCCAGAGATTTCGGTCTTGAAAATGCCAGTGCTTCCAAACTCAATGGCTTCTCCGCTAACATCGTTTCTTTGCTTCAAGCCGGGTGCTTCTTTGGAGCTTTGGGAGCCGCACCCATAGGAGACAAGATTGGCCGGAAACCGACTTTGATTCTCACAGGGGTCGTATTCTGCATTGGCTCTCTCATGCAAACCGTATCTATGGGAAACGCGGGTGTTATGTTTGCTGGAAGGGTCATCGGTGGGCTCGTAAGCTACCCAGAATCCGCTTTTGCGGATAAAGCTAATTATGGGGTGGCGTTAGGGTGTAGGTGCCGCGATCATGGTGATACCTGTCTACATTGCCGAGGCTTCTCCACCACTGATCCGTGGCCGCCTTGTTGGTCTTTATGAGATCATTGCTCAAGCCGGAACATGTACCGGATTCTGGATCAATTATGGTGTAGACCTCCATGTTGCCCCAACTTCCATGCAGTGGAGAATTCCCTTCGCCGTTCAATTGATTCCTGGCATTCTACTGGTCGTGTGCATGATTTTGCTTCCTGAATCCCCAAGGTCCGTCTCACTATCTTTGTATTCTAGGTTCAATGGCTGATGATAAATCTTGTAGGTGGATCGCTAGGTACAGAGACCAAGACTCGGCGTGTAGAGTCTTGGCTACACTCCGTAACCTCCCTCCAGATCACGAATATGTAGTTGATGAGATACATGCCATCAAGCATCAGGTTGAACGAGAAAGGCTTGCCATCAACGGCGAAGGACTTTTTGCTGAGCTTCGAGAGCCGATATTGCCCGGAAATCGGTGGCGGATTACACTCGGGGTGATGCTCTTTGTCTTTCAGCAGATGGCCGGAAGCAATGCAATCAACGTACGTCCGTCGGAAAAGCCCACTCTTGGGAGCATTGCTTACCTGAGACAAGTACTACTCGCCTAGGATATTCAAATCCATTGGTTTAGTTGGGCAGAACACAGTACTCTTGTCGACAGGAGTGTATGGACTTGTTCGGTTTGCTGCGGTATGTATCAGTATGTGGTGGCTTGTTGATAGGATTGGACGTACAAAATTATTGATGTCGGGCGGTGCTGTGGCCGTAAGGAAAATTGTCATTTGTGATTTACGACTAGCTGCTGATGTTGAGTCTCCAGGCTTTCGCGATGTGGTTTTTGGGAGTGTTTGTGAAACTCAGTCCGCCTTTGACAACTTCCACTTATGTCACCCCAGCTGGAGAAGCCGCCGCTGCGATGATCTACATCTACGCCGTCGCATTTTGCTTCTCATGGGCTGGCATCCCCTTCATTTACGCGAGTGAAATCTTCCCGTACACCCACAATCATTTTCCGTTAAAGATACATAAGCTGATTGACTCAGTCTCCGAATTCGAAGCGTCGGCATGGCCATCTGCATCGCAACGCATTGGCTGATGAACTTCGTCATCGCGCGCAGCGTGCCCTACATGATTTCCAACATCACATTCGGCACGTATTTCGTTTTTGCGACATGTATAACGTTGTCGATCCCCTTCGTATACTTCTTGGTGCCAGAAACCAAAGGATTTGCTCTCGAGGAAATGGACAAGCTCTTCGGGACCATCGTTGACGGAGATGCTCTCACCTCACAGGAGGCTCTCGATCATACTGATAACGATACTACGCGCGAAGACGCTATGACAATTAAAGGCAGAGAAATGGGCGTATGAGTGCAGCGTGTGGCTTCTTTCGGAGTGACAAGCAAATCAAGACGAGCGCTGCACGGGGTGAAGGCAGGGGGTGAAAGCGGTGCCTGTTCGCGAGGATGATAACGGAAATATTTTGAGTATCGAACTACGACGGGGACCAAACAACAGAATGCAATTGCAAAAGCCTCCGATATCGACATAAAATTGAAAATTCCGAAAAGACTGATGCTGCCACTGCTGCTAATAAACCCCGCCCAAGAAATCTGTCTGGCGCTCTCCGACTTGCGAGTGCCCGCCTCACAGGTCAATTCCATCTCAAATCTAACACCCGCCCAGCTCACAAAAGACTGGTAATCAGATCAACTCCCCCAAAGAAGGCAGAAACCTCAGGATTCCAGTCGCCGTCCCAGCCACAGCCCCACCACTCAACACATTCTCAGCACAATTCTTATTTGGATCCGGGCAAGAAATACGATAAGCCATCCATCCAGCATATGAATTTGGGACAGTCGAGCCAAGTGGAGACTTATTCGTGACATCGAGACATCCAGAGTCCATGATATGGGATTGCTGATGTTTGACGATTTGATACTCATCGCACTTTCGGGTGACATCGTTGGTGTCGACGCACTCTCTCGTGGTATAGGTGCTAAGTGTTTTAACTGCGGAAGATACGACAGAGAAGTGTAGATGCCATGCCGTTGGTACCAGCCCAGTCTTTGGTGCCGAAGAAGTTGTAAGTGATTGTACAGGTCGCCATCCTCGATTGATGCGCCTTGGATAGCAACAGGCTTGTTGGTACAAGAACTGGGTCCGCGATTATCCCAGACTGTGTGGAAGGCGTCTCAGGAATTGACGTCGCCGTTCGTGACTACCGCCTCGTTTCCGATCTGCATCTGGAGGTCAAGTCCAATTGTTGGAGGCGGACTGTGGTTGCAGACATAGATGTCAGAACAGATGGAGCCATCTTCTGCCGTGAATACGTGGTCGCGAGTCTGCCTCTAGCAGGAGAAGAGGCCAAAATTTTTCTTTCCTGTACGGCAAAGGCGTTCTTAATAGTGATTGGGGCGGGATGCTGACGGAGAAAACGTTGGAGTCCGAGAATATTGTGGAGACGGCAGCTCCCTCCCACTAAACGGTGAGTCCGGGAGGTGCGGAAACTTTTGTGATTGCTGAAGGGCCTGAGTATTTGGTATTGTAGTACCCTACGTAGATGATTTGAAGTTTGGGTTGTTGCGTGCAACACAGTTGGCGAGAATGACAGCCTCATCTGGGTTGGCTAGCGCCAACGTTGATAGCAACCCGAGTGGCAATGCGCCATATTTGCTGATTGATGTGTACATGTTGCAAATGAAGGTGCTTGAGGGCAGGAAAGGGATTGAGTTGAGTAGCGCTGGTGCTCTGAGAAGGCAGGATGAGAGGTATGAGATGCTTTGCGAAGGATGAAGAAAGAAAGTAGGCCCCTCTCAACATTATATGAACTTCAATCCCCATGGACCCTCCGAAAATTCTAGGCCAGTGAGTATTGAAAACCTTACGCCGAGGCACCCGATGAGAGTAGGATCTGAAGTTGAAATCTTGCATCAAGCTTCGCTCAAACAACGACCTGGAACGTCATGCTACCATCGTGTAATTGGCTTTTCAACTTAGAAGCAAATGTATATCTATGTAAGAAACTAAGTGCATATGCTACATCGGGGGACCTTGTTCCCGCTAGGGACGAGCTAGAATGTACAGCTTGGATATAAAGCCTCAGGGCTTGAAGCACGACAACGGAAACCCTATTGAACATACATCATTATTGATGTCAAATTGAAGCTGGCTGTATTCCAACAATTGTTGGCGTTTGTACCGCGAGCTGAGATAGTTGATTGTGCGGATCTCACTGAAGGCGCCTGCCTGCATGCACTCTGACTCTGCAGGCAACTTCGAGAATTTTAAGGGCGGCTGTTTTTCTGGAAGGATGTTCACTTCTAGTGTCCTATGTTTGATTTGAGGGGGTGTTTGATCACTGATCAACTCCGCCCATGGAGTGTGTGCAACCATAGCAGTTCCCCTGCGCTTGAGGAGGATCGCTCGCCTCGGAAAGGGGCTTCTCGAGAACATCATCAATTCGACAACACTACTGCAGGAAAGCTGAGAAGATGACACAAAGCCGAAGTAACGCAGGAATCAAGACGCAGGTGAATGTGACGCGCAAGAAAAATAAGCAGAAAAGGGGGAAAAGAGACATCAGCCTAGCACGTGACACTTACATGCTTTCCTCGGCGTCCCGCCTCCTCTTCGCCTGGTCTATTATTCGACGACAGTACAATAAGCCTGACTTCCGCGACTGTCAAGTTCGGGGAGCACGGCAAAGAGCCATCTGACTCGGCCACACAGCCTAATGCCTAGCTCAATCGGCACGAACAGAACCCAATCACTCGTTCCAAACATATTATACTTCTGGAAACGACGTCCGGATAATTGTTAAACAATCACCAGGTCTTCGAAAATGTCCAGATTGACGGGCCGCCGTTTTTTCAATACAGCCTTGTAGTTTGGAGTGGATTGAAGTAGATACGGTGGGGGGATGATCAGCTTGGCTTGGTACTTTAAATGAACGGATGCTCACCTTGTTTAAGACACTATGGTTCCTCCTGTTCGTCATCTCTACATCAAGTGACGACTTAAGCATATTATCTTCTCGCATTGAAATTCAAGATGCTCCTCCCCACCAAAACCCTTCTGGCCCTCCTGCCCTTCTTCCTCCAAGCCACAAGTGTCCTCTCACAATCCACAGGAAAGACAACTCGATAGTAAGGACAACCGCATCTTCGATTCTTAATATCTTCTCTTTCCGCCAAGTCCGGACATGGCCGTATTTGCTGCATGTCTTAGCGTCCCCACGAGACGCAATCAAATCGAAAGCTGCTAACTCTCCACCCTCCTAGCTGGGACTGTTGTAAAGCCTCCTGCGGCTGGAACAAAAAGATCACACTCGTCTCAGGTTCCAATCCCGTACATCCTGCGACAAATCCGACAACAAACTCAGCAACTACGACGCCAAATCCGGCTGCGATGGCGGCGGCCCAGTCTACATGTGTTCAAACCAAAACCCATGGCCTGTGAGCGATAGTTTGGCGTATGGATATGCAGCTGCGACGATTGCGGGGAGTAGTGAGAGTAGGTGGTGTTGTGGGTGTTATGAGTTGACGTTTACGAGTGGGCCGGTTAGTGGGAAGAGGATGGCTGTGCAGGTGACGAATACGGGTGGTGATTTGGGGAGTAACCAGTTTGATCTTGCTGTGAGTTGGTGCTGGTTGATGTCTTGATTGTTGGGGGTGGTGACTGACTGGCGGTAGATTCCATAAGGTGGCTTCGGTATCTTTAATGGCTGTACCGCAGAATGGGGAACTCCTTCGACTGGATGGGGAAAGCAGTATGGTGGTATTGATTCGAGAGCAGCGTGTGGTGCTTTCCCTGCTGCTCTCAAGCAAGGCTGCTATTTCCGCCTCGATTGGTCCCAGGGTGCTAACAACCCGGCCATGACATTCAAGCAAGTCACTTGTCCTGCTGCGCTGACATCGAAGAGCGGGTGCGTGAGGCAAGGCGAGAGTCCAACTGGTGCGGCAAGCAGTCCCACCTGGACGAAGACCGGCGCGGTAGCCACTGGTGGGATGGGCACTGCCCCAAGAGTGACTGCTTCTAGTGCGGACACGATGACGGCAGCGCAGTACGGACAATGTGGGGACTGGTTATACTGGAAGCACGGTGTGTGCAAGTGGATTTACATGCACAGTCTCCAGCGAGTACTACTCACAATGCCTGTAGATGGAATTGAAGGAAACATGCACACATTGGATGTCAAAAAGTATGTGTAAATAAGGATTTGATGTATATACTTCAGGGATATGTTGCGCCAGGGAAATTATAAAACCGGGTCATGCTTTCTATCTGCTTGTGATTGATGAGAGAGACCCCACGTACCTTTGATGGACTTACGATTAGATGAGTGATAGACGACTCGACTCTCGAGAAGCTTTTCACTCGGGAAGTGACAAAGCCAATGAAAAGATGCTTGGAAGTCATATTCAATAGCTCCCAGAAGGATCGTTGAGAGATATGTGCCTCCGAGTACTACCTCGTCCCTGCAGATTAAAAGGGTCATGACGACACCTGAAATCAACTCTTGCCGCCTATACCTTGTTCAAGAGCCGTATTTTGACCATATCCTCTAGTGCAATCAGAATCATTACAATACCGCTTCTGCCTTCTTGGAGGACGGTTTCCTCTCGTTTCGGTTCGTGGGGGTCCTCTAGGCATGATTCAGAGGTCGAATCGATCGCGTCGGTAACAAAATCGGCCGCGCCTGAAATGTATGTTCCTGACATGATGATGTTGACGCCGAAACATCAGTCGTCATTGTCTACGTCTGGGGGCCTGCTCCTGGCGACCATAGCGGGATAAATACTTAGATAGTCCAGTGGCTGCGGAGTCCGAGAATAATCGAGTAGTGGATAGATTTTGGTCGACCATTCAAGTCTTCCCTCGCCCTCGACCACGCCGCTTCTCTACAGTGTGAGCTATGTCACTCTTGAAATGCCGGATGATAGTTTTGTCCAGTTCGCGCTCAGTCTCCAAAGTTGTGATCTTCTGCTGCAACTCGGCGATCTTCGCGTCCTTGGCTTTCAAAGCCACTCGAGTGATATCGCGTCCCTTCGCAATGCCCGAAATCTTGAGTGCATGCTTGTTCAGTAGTTTCCGGAGGTTGGAAGTGGTTTCGTCGTCAATGTGCTGATCCTTCAACAGTTCCAAGACCTCATCGCCGATATCATAGCTCTGCGTAGCCTTGTGACTTCCGGCATCATTCGCGATTGTGTGATCTTGGAATCGACTTGGAGTAGGGGTAGCTGAAGGGCTGCGCAACCCAGAATGTTCGTTTCCGTCCCACATTCCTCCCTTGAGCCTGCTACCCGGGGTGTTGAACACATCCTCATCTCTTCTCGAACTCTTGACTCCCATATTCGGCTTGATCGCGCCACTGACTGGGGTTGGCAGCATCTCATCCTCTCGCTTTCTCTTGCTTCCTGGTGTCTCGAAGTGGCTCGTCTTGATAGCTTTCCTGGGTGTCTCTGAGTATTCGGCAGCGTCTGCCTTCTCCACTTCGTCAGCAAATTTCGCCTCATCGTCTGCAGACAGCGACCAGTCTCCGAATTCATCTTCATCTGCTTTGGCGAGGTCTGCCATGAATTTGTTGCTTGCTGCTGAATGGCCCTCCATCGATCTCTTGTCCCTAGCAGCATCTGCTGGTGTTCGCAGCGCATCGGGCTCTGATCGTGTATTGCTCATGACGGTTTGCATTTCCCGTCCCTTTGCCTTCTCATCCCATAAGAAAAACCCGCAACTTTTCTCCCTCGGTTCCTGACAAGTGAAGAACCATTTGCCGTGATTCGGACCATCTTTTTTGACTGGGAAGTGGGAAGCTGGTAGTCGAGGATTGCAGTTGCCTGTGGATTGTTAGCGTATATCCTCTACGGTTTGAAATGGACTCACAGTGCCAAGCTCCATCTTCGAAGAGACCATTCAGACGGGCTTTACTTGGAGTGCTGTATGGAGTGGAAGTCGGTCGGGGCTTCTTTGGGGTGGTGAACATGATTGATAAGATGAATCTCGGGATTCAGATGGAACAGGTTGTTGGCGGGCCGTTATCTGCTAGTTGGAAGGAACGAGGCGGTATATTTTAGGAGGAAAAAGCCCTACGGCAAGGTTCATGATGCAACAAAGGTTTGTTTTGATGTTTCGCCTGTCTGCCTTGTTCTTGTTTCCCCAGCCTCTCCTCTCCATCGGAAGGCGCGGCCGCTTTCACACCAGTCACTAGGCTCTATCTGACTAGCGCCCTTTTCTCTTGGTACTTCACTTTACTTCCTCTGATCGTCTTCCGAAACACATTTACAAACACCTCTTACGACTCGAACATGACAACAATGGTAGATCAAAATAAGTGTTATTGTTGCAATGGCGTTATTCAACGCGTTCGAAAAAAGCTGCCGAGAGAGTGACACGCTTCTGCATACCGGCAACGAAAGGAACGATCAAGTACCGAAGCCTGGGATGAAAGCAGACCTGCAGACTATGCCACAGGCGAACCCATTCCAATTCTTCCTCGAACGGCACTAAAAAGAAGCTCCTCCACCAATAGTAAGAATCTGTCCATTCATCCAACCACCCTCCTCACTGCACAGAAAGGCAGCAACGCGGCTAATATCCTCAGGAACCCCAACTCTGCCCAGCGGGGTCACATTACCCATGAATTGCTCGACCTTCTCATCACTCCAGTCCTCAGATCCAGGAATATAGAGCCTGGCAGCTTCGGTGTACATGTCTGTCTTGATGCCTCCAGGAGCAAGACCATTGACGGTTATCTTCTTGTCACCAAAATCGACAGCCAGGCATCTGACGAAAGCCTCAACAGCTGCCTTGGACCCAGAGTACAAAGCATGGTTCTTGATCCCCTTCGCCTGAGCAGAAATTGAGGATAGCATGACCAACCTCCCTCCCGGCGCGAGATACTTGTATGCCTGCTGAGCAACCAATAACTGGCCCTTGGTGTTGATGCTCAGCACACGATCGATTTCCTCAGGCTTGATCTTGGAGATGTGATCGAAAGTTTCGATGCCGGAGTTGGAAATCACAATATCGATGTGTTTGAAATGCGCATAAGCTTTAGCAAAAAGCTCCTCAATTTCAGCAGGCTTGGACATGTCGGCTTTGATGGCAATGGCGCGACGGCCCATATCTGTGATGGTCTTGACAGAGGCCTGAGCAGAGGCAGCGTTGGCAGAGTAATTGATCACGATGTCGGCTCCACGACTTGCGAGTTCAAGGACGTGTTGACGACCCATTCCACGACTGGAACCGGTGATCAAGGCGACTTTTCCGTCAAGACGAGTAGTGACGGGGGTTTGAGATGTCATTTTGTCGATTTTGGTTCTTGTTCTTGGTATGTTGTTGTGAGTTGAGATGATTGAAAAAGATTTGAATTGATGAATGAGTAGTGATGAGAAAGAATAGGATTTCACTATGTCAATCGCCAATCTATATACCTTCTGTGCCTTGCCTCACACTTGACGATTCGAGACTCATCTGCATTCGGTGCTCGCGACTCCACGATCAATCGTGTTCGCGCGCATCTCACTTCGGTCAGAGCATCATTTTAAGCCCGAGATCATCCCAACTGCAAGCATAGCATGAGAGGCGATGTCGACGTACATGACGGCTGGCATGCTTGCCGTGCAGACTGAGCAGCAACATACTTCAGAAGATACTCAACTTTGATCTCTTCGGAAGTTGAAAGACCTTTTCGCCGAATCGATATGATATGATGAAGAGGAGTGGAGAACCGCCAATCCAAAGACGGAAGCGAAAGCGAGACGAAATAGGCAATTCGCGAGTCGATCTAAGACAACAAGCTTGAAGCCTCGAAGCAAAACCCAACACCTCTATGCTGGAGGCCGCCAAGAATGTTCTGCGATATTGTAGTTGCCCAAAATCTCAATTCCAATCTCAAAGTTTGCTTATTCCCACTTAAAGGTGTCTTTGGGCAAGGTCACCTGACACATGAGCTCTGTCATCATTCCCTGCGATTTCAGTCATTCCGTCCACGAGATACACAAGCCGCAATGCTGATCTAAGGCAGGGGTTGAGAGATTGTGGAGTCAATACACAATATTAGTCCTCATCTGTGAGCCTAGGGTGTCAGTGCAGATTTCAGCTGTGGCTGACAAATCTTTGCAACGAATGCAAGTTAGGGTTGATTGCTTTTTTCTAGCGGCGCACCTCAGCCTCTATCATAAAATCAACACGACGCATCACTCAGACGCTCAGAATAGCCTGCAAGCGCCTTGTATGCCTTTTCCAGCGTTAGTGGTTCTAAATCTCTCATTCGCTACCCTCAGATACCCCTAAGCGATATCAACCAATCCCTTTTCACTTTGCGAGATGGAACGAGGCAGCCTCGTGACGAAACTCAATCTCAAAGGCCGAAATTCTCTCTGTCAGAAATGCCAGGTTTGGGACTCTGTATCGGCTGTCATAGAGCCCTTCGACGGGATACGTGGCCAGTTGACCTTAGCAGAACTGTCGACCAAGCTTGATTGCTTGATCTGTCCAGCTATTTTCATAGAGTTCGATACTCGACGCACAATATCAGAGACTATGCGGTCACTCACATCATCCGAGATTCTTGTGCGCAATGATGGACCATTCTTTCTAGATGGCGGAACCTGGCCCCGGATTATTGCAGACCATGCTTCTCGGATCGATTCATCTTATCCAAAGAGAGTTACCGTTCGCGTCATTATCAAGCCCTAAATCCTCAGCCTTTTGAAAGGCCCAATCAAGAAAGAGGGGTCTCACGAAGTAACTTCGGTATTTGCAATGACCCCTCAATTCTGTCTCAACTTCTCCAAGTTTCTTTTTCAGCACCTTATCGATGTCGAGCCTTGGGAAATCCCGTTCTTCGACGTAACGCTCCTGAAACTATGGATTCGAGGCTGCGATAGCATACACGGCACGAAATGTCTTGATGATTCCCACATCAATATTTGTGAGTGCTTTTGAATCGTTTCGTGGCATGTCGTGAGATTGTCTACTGACCAATATCAGCAAAACTTCCAGCCGGGTTCAGAGTCATCCATATTCACTTGATGAAGATTGCAACCCCTATTGATTCTGTAGACTTTGTTGGATTGAGTTACATGTGGGAAGAAGGGGGCGATGACGACAATACGCTGCTCGAGCGGGAAAATCAGAATGAGCTCGAAATACCCGGCGGTCTCACCGACATTCAACTTCCCGATATCATCTCTGATGCGATACTCTATGCAAAGATCTTAGACACCGGTATCTCTGGGTAGACCGACTGTGCATCATCTAGGACGACGCCTCAAAGCATGACCAGATTGCCGGTGGGACAAGATTTACCGCTCAGCTACATTGACTATCATCATTGCCATCAATAGTCGAGACGGAGAAGGGATTCCAGGCTATCGCAGAAGACTAAGAAGGTCCTCAGTCTGGAGACCCGAACGTGGATGTGATGTCGAAGGGCGCGGGTTGAGCGAGCTTAGCGGTATGCGGACTATTGTAAATGCTTCCCTGTGGAACAGACGAGGTTGTACTTTCCAAGAACGGATACCGTCCAGACGACGACTTTTCGTTACAGACTTCGAAGTTATCTTCGAATGTTCCCAAGGCTGAGCAACCGAGAAGCTCACTTTTCCAAAGGCAGAGTCCACAAAAGACACCCACTTCCTGGAAGCGATCTTTCCATCGCATTTTCTCGCGCCTTGCCCTTCCTCCAGGCAGCACGGCGGATTTGCACGAGAAGCTATTGAAGGAGTCTGAGTCACGTCACATCCCGATGGTCACCAAAGAATCGACATATGGAGAAATTGATTGCAACATCAAAACTGCCTTGTCGTTGTTAGACTACTTGAATTGGGTCGAAGACAAATTATTCCTCGCGGCGATTATCCTTCAACTCAGATATTTTTGATACTTTTGCAGGTGTCGGAAATCTACTGAGTGAACTGCTTGGTACTCAGATGTTGTTCGGCATCCTTGAGAAGTATCTCCCTCAAGCTCTAATGTAGAGCACGGAGGGCCTGTCGGAAAAACGTACCCAAGCCCGCAATATGTCAATTCCGAGTTAGAGTTAGGTATCAGTTGAGAGGGTAAAAAGAGTGGTATTGTGATGTCTAATCTGCCCATCTAACTAGGTGGGAATGTTCCCTTAATAAAGTAAAATCACCAGTGCATCCAGACCAGCCTAGACCGCCCACATGAGCCGATGCTCGACCAAGCGTGCGGCTTCATCTCAACATCGAATGATGTCTCGGTGCATTGGCCCCCAATACTATCTAATTACGAGATTTCAATTGACATTTGGCGTCTTCGCAAAAAGGCGTTGACTGCCATTGGATCGTAGGAGATACCACGCAGATATCGTCAGTTTAGTGTATTTTCATATCCAAGATCCACAACAAAGGCTAGGGAAGGTAGATATCCGACAACGCTGGATCGATAACGAGGCGGATGAAGACTTTTATGAGTTGAAGGGATATTCTAAGTACGTTTCTGGCGCTTGGCGATCCATAGCGACTTGGCAACAATGTCCCCATAGCCCAAAGCGAATTTTGGCTCATCGGGATCTGGACCCAGCTGCGTCCAGTATTGCCAAGAGCATGCCTGGTTGCCTCGTCTTCAATACGACAGTGGCATCGTTGAGGCTGGCTCGCGACGTGCCGGGAAGACGCGGGGATGTATGGGATGACCTACCTTCGGAACATCACGTCGCGATCCTCGACTCCAATGGAGATCGGGTCTGACGGTTGAGCAAGATGAGTCCGCAATGGATCAGTAGTCGCCTGGATCGCGACAAGCCCTTTGATCTCATTGTCATATGTGGAGCTCTTGCAGATTGGAGAAAAAGAAAGCTAATGGCCCAATTCTTGGGAGACTATGACATTTGGCGACTGCATGTAATGCTAGTTGAGAGGTTGCCTTTTGAACCATATGCTGTCCGTAGGATTGAAGTTGGGTACACCTTCGCCCACAAATGGAAAGATTGCAATCCTAGGTGGGAAACAGTTGTTCTTACTTGAAAAATGGACTGGGTACGATCACATGCTTCGTGCGAAAACCGGCAATAAGACATCGAAAATGGGAAAAACACAGCAATATTTGCTTTCGGGTCCATGCAGCAGGATGCTGTCACGCACGACTTTTGATTCGCCACACCGAGGTGTGACAATGCAGCCGATTCAGCCTCTTTCTCAGCCTCAGAACAATTGTACAGCCTATTGTTAGATCAATCGAACTTTTAAGGGCGTATCAACCCAGGGTTTTCCCAAATCACCACTTATCTCGTGATAAAACAGTCTATTTTTTCGGTATTTCCACAGCAACGCTATAAGGCACTCACAAATCAGCACACAATCTATTGAGTCGGTTTAAGCCCGATTGGATTTTGAAAGAGGGTCGAGTCTCTTAGAATGTGGGCATATACTTTGTGATTGCAGTGATTCGGTGCAAAAAGAGAGTAAGTAAACACTACCTTTTAGTTTTAAGGCATTTAGTCGATAATACGATCGATAAAGTGATAAGATGACCGTAAATCACGCATTGCAAAAAGCTCGATTAATCTCAC
Source organism: Acephala macrosclerotiorum (assembly GCA_014904845.1). Taxonomy (NCBI): domain Eukaryota; kingdom Fungi; phylum Ascomycota; class Leotiomycetes; order Helotiales; family Mollisiaceae; genus Acephala; species Acephala macrosclerotiorum. The sequence goes on from MU119276.1 coordinate 65,185, forward strand.
AATAGGCTGTATCACGTCGTTTGTTACTAGCCAAGGAAAACGCCTTTAAGGAAGATGCCGCAAACCATTCCTCGCAGCTCAGCCCCCAGTTTCATTCTGATCTCAGTTTCTCCTTACCTCTTGGCTTCTATCCTCCCCAATTCTTCCAGTTGGTTTATTTCGCAGCCAGCGAAACTTGTTTTCACGATATTTCAATCCACAATCCACAAACCCGGATTCCTTGATAATGCATCTACCATGTCATCGCTCTTCCCGCCTCCTCAAAACAATACCCTTGTGTGGCGCCCGGAGTCTAGAACGCGAGGTTCCTTCAACATTTTGTCGACCTGTTTGATCACCCTCGTCTCCTGCGTCTGGACTGCAGTTCATCTGAATTTGCCGAAGCATGAAGATTCCAACGACTCAGACAGTGACTTGCCTTTGCGTCAACGGATTCGGCGATGGTTCACCTCAAGACAGTTCTTATGGAGAAAATGTGCTTGGGTAGTGCTTGGTCTCCTGACCCCAGAAATGGTAACTTTATTTTCCCCGGTTATGATTCCCCCATTCCTAGCGTTAGAGTGTGTTGGTGTGTTCGTAACCCCTCTTGTAGTAGAGCAAGACTTTCCCGGATTGAAGCAACGCTCACAGAAACTTGTTTATACCGCGATTAATTGGTTTCTATGATCTCTGCGAACTTCTCTTGCGCCATTCAATCTTACTGTGTGCTAGATAGCTTATGCATCATGGGCCCAGCGAATACAAGCTCATCAATTGTACAAAGATGTTGTAAAACAGCTTCGCGAGTCCTATCCTGAGACCTGGTACGGTTCTTACTACAGGCAACTCAAGAAGAAAATCGCGGGACGGGAAAAGAAAGGGAAAAAACTGAGCCATAGCCCAATTTCAGAGAAGGTGCTCTCTTCAAAGGTACGCCGTGCTCTCCTAGTATTGTAATTGTCCTTCTCAGGGTCATTTTCTGAAAGCAGATCTCGTTCATAGGTCCTCCCACCTATAGATACGACAACACCCTTGCCGGGTGACCGTCTGCAGCCACAGTATCAACTGAAAGACGATCTAGATTGGCAGAAAATCCACGCCTACTACGGGACCATGGGTGGCTTCGCTTTTCATGTCGGCACGGATGCTGGCTTGCCGTTTGAGGGTCGAATGACCATTACCCCAGCCGGGCTACGCTTTCTCGCTACTTATGCTCCAGAACTGATTCCTCGAATCACGCCTGCAGAGATCGAAGACAAGAGTAAAGCAGATGGGCTTGCCAAATTTCTCGTGTGCATCCAAGCTACTTGGTTCTGCTTGCAATGCGTGACTAGAATGGCCCAGAGACTATCTATCAGTCTTCTCGAGCTAAACACTTTTGCTCACGCCCTTTGCGCCCTGTTTACTTATACTAGATGGTGGAAGAAACCACTAAGCATTAGGGAGCCTTCTTTGGTCAAGTCCGAGTCAGGAAATGATTGCGGACACGAAATCTGGGCGCTCTTGTACCTAGCTACCATCGCCAATGTGGGCCAGGAAGGACCAAAACAGCGACATGGGTTTGCGAGGAACTCAACGCAGGAATCAACCAAAGTCTATCTCATTTGGGACAATAAACACAACTACGAAACTTCCAAACACCACCCATTCGTTCCAGAAGAGACTCCATCAATCGGATCTCGTACACTGGCCTTCTCTACACCGGCATTAATCCCTCACCTTCCTGACCTAGGTCGCTGTCCTTTACTCCCAAAATTCAGCGTTTATGGTCAAAACACGGCTACTTCACGATCTTCGAGTTCTGATGAAGAGAGACCCCAAGCCTTCCAGAAAGTGTTCAGACTCAAGGTCAATGCTAAAATCCACGGCTTCACTCTGGTGTCACTTGCGGGAAAGCTTCAAAATACCGAGGCCCTGTACATCAACCTAACGGCAGCTGAGATCCGCTGCTTGAAACTTGCATCCAAGGCACTTGAGCGTTGTCATGAATGCAAAGGGCTAGACGCATTTTACGACATCGCTCAATACCCACGCGTCACATCTCGTATCAAGAACCGGCCGTCAAATAGCGATGAAGCTTTCAAGGACGCCGGGTGATTTAATTGGCAGTTACTGGCTTTTGGAATAGCTTCGGCATTCTTTGGTGGCCTTCATTTGATCGCCTGGAATGCTTATTTTCCCAGCTTCGCCGAGATGATGCTCTGGAGGATCTCCGCTTTGGCGATCACTGCTTTAGGTCCTGCTCTTGCGGTGGGCAACGCCCTCGCCTTGATCGTATGTTCCCGACGGAAGACGTCTGATGTCATGAAGGTGATAGGTAAGGGACTAAGGGTACTCATCACGTTACCTAGCATATTTTATGCTGCCCTATACACGTTCGCCAGGGTGTACATCATTGTCGCCTGCTTCATCAACTTGGTTCACTTTTCTGACGCGGCCTTTCAAGTCCCTACTTGGTCAAAATATTTCCCTCACGTCAGCTAGATTTGATTAGATATCGATGCTAGCAAGGGTTTTCCCGTACGGCTCTGAACAAAATGAGGCGGTCGCGCTGCCCAGGCTTTGCGCATGGTTTCTTGTGACCTTTATCCGCTAATTTCTCAAGTATGCTCAGACGCTCGCCGAAAGGCAAGCTCCAGAGATTGACGTTTCTTGGACCCAGTCAATAGGAGAGGTGTTGGAATTTGCGAGCCCGAGAGGACAGTTCATCCCATGCCCGTATTCTTTACACGATCATCTGATGAATGCGCCTCATTTGATGCTTTACTCGATGCAAAAGCCAAAAATTTCACAATCTTATCCAGCCTACCGACCTGCCTTTTTTGATAGTAGGCGGACGTCTCGCGGGGGCATTCTTGTTTCATGAGCGAGCAGCTGCTGTCTTGATTCACACTTCGAAGCTTCTCGTCCTTTGAATAGGTTAAGCGAATATAGTATATAGCGATGAATAATACCCTCGTTCATGACAGCTCTTCCCGGGTCACACACTTTTCATATTTAGTTGAAGCCCCTTTTTAAAGGTGTTGGTGGTGTGCGGGCAGCGGCAACAGTTGTCAGTGGGCGGGCACGACGCTAGCTTAGCTCCATACAGAGCTCATTGTGACATACCCAAGTATGCAACTTCTCTTCGCTGTCGAAATGCTCGCCTTTGTTTATGTCAGAAATCAAAATGTCTTCTCAGTCGACCGAAGGTTCTGGGCGACGGCCGAATACTCAGGATATATCACATCATTTCTCGAAGGCGTCTAAGAAGAGAGCTCCAAATGTGCTCAAAGAATACTACAAATTTCTTCGCATTCCAAAGATGGGCAATCCTGCTGGTGGTAAGTGAATCCAGTCAAGTCTCTCAAATTTTGAGGCCCGAGACTGAAGCTTTCTTTAAGACTTCCCTTTCCCGGAAACTGTCCCTTCGACACTTTGGAAATTTCGCTTGTTGAGGCAAACAAGCTTTCCACATTGGGTGGGGAGGATACAGATCTAGACCACGCAAGCTCCTCGACACAGCATGTCAAAATTCCAAGATCGCCTCAAAGTCAGAATATTACAATAAATATCGATCTGGATACTGCACTCCAATATGGAAGCGCTCAGGGCTACCCACCCCTCTACGCATGGTTGGAGAAGCTCACTAACACTGTGTGTTATTAAAATATACCATACCACAAGGGTGCCGACATCATGATAAATTGCGGATCAGCCGATGACTTGTCAAAAATCTATGAATTGCTCTTCAATCCATGTGACAAGGACACCAATGATGTTCGAGATCGAGAGGGTTTAATTGTGGAAGAGTTTATATATGCTCATGCCCTCGTACTACTCAGACCAAAAGACCTCAACATCCTTCCTGTCAAGACAAATGGTGAAGGGATGCTAGCGCATAGTGCCGATAGTCTCCTTGATGTTCTTTAGACCTAGGCTCGTGCCCATGGAAAGAGACCACATGTGTTTTACGAAAATTCTGGCATAAAGTAATGAGACTACAGGGTATTCGGGCCCTCCATCCACTAAGTGACACGATTTTAGCGATAGACTTACGCCGAAAGGCCTGAAAAGTGCTATATTTCTAGGCTGTATGCCTTGAAAGCTTACTTGCAAGGTTTTGGTAGATCCCGGGGATGTGATACCTATTGTTCTAAGGTGTTTGAGCCTATCAATGCCCTAGAATAGTGGCTTTCTAGGCACTGTGCCTTAAAATGGCTGTCTAAGCTCAAGTGGCGCCGATAGTGTTGATACCCTGCAATTACAGGGTATATAATCGCTAAATATACTGCTTATAGCGCTTTCATAATGATAATGTTACTCTGAGAGCACTAATTTTGTGCAAAATGCCCCATAGTCTCATCACTTTATGCCGGAATCTTCGTACATTATCCCGTAAGCCTACCACGTTTCGCGTGCCCCCTTATGAGCTGATGAATTGCCAGGAAAGGTCAGAACCCGATCTCAGGAGTACTCTCAATGCCATGACGCAAGGAGATCTATAAAGTCTGTTCAAACTTCGATATCGTTATCATCGAAGATGATCCATATTGGAGCCTCTACTACCCTTCTGCCCAGTCACTCTCAGAGAAGTACAGAGAAGTACAGAGAAGCTCCTGCTTCCAAAAGCCATCCTACCAATTCAGACCATAACTACTACACGCTGTCTGTGCAAGGACAATGCACAGGACTCAAGTTCCTTGACGAACTCATTTCAAGTCTTCTAAGTATCGGTACCGACGGACGTGTCATAAGATTAGCTTCTTTCTTCGAAACTATTGCACCGGGCTGCAGGCTTGGATGGATCACTGCTCAACCAAGCGTGTGTGAACAACTCTTTAGAATCACAGACGGCACTACCTAATCCCCTTCCGGGTTCGTCTAAGCAATAGTTACTCGGATTATTGGGGATTTTTGAGACACTTCTTCCTCTGAAAGATCAGCAGGCTGGGAATTGCAAGGTTGGATCAACTGGCTCGAGGGCCTGCGTTATGTCAATGAACGTCGTATGATTACAATGGCGACAATCTGGGAAGAGAATAAGTTCTTGATGACTGAAACTAGCGGCTGAACTGTAATGTTCGCATTCAGCTGGCTTATGGGAGAGGTGTTTCTCTGGATGAAAGTGAGCATTTACAATCATCTTCTGGCCGCTACCGTGGACCCAAAACTTCCCGTGTCGACACTATGGATCTTTTGCACTCAGCATCCTTACTGGATACTGACCATCCCTGGAAGAGACTTTGTGGCCAGAGAAGCTACCAAAACGAATGCGGATACCAGTATCTTCGATTCTGTTTTGCAGCAGTGGAGGAAAAGGTGCTGGAACAAAAATCGCGTGCATTCGTAGATGCCTGTCAGACTTTTTGGACTATCCAGGAGGTCAAGATTATTGACCCGATACTACAAGAAGAAAGCGCAGTACAGAAAGGAGATAGTGATGAGAAGGGCAGAGAGGTGATCGAGGATTGGTGGGTCGTGGCCTCTCCCAGACGGATTGAATTGATCCCTTTTGGAAGCCTTCTTTATAGCAATAATTCCGTCTACGATAAACTCTCTTTGGTAGGCCTGGCTTCCAAGCCCTATACGGTTGATGTCCATTTCATAATGTAATGCTCGCTAAACCTAGCGAGCTCGCCTATCATCAGGGGAGCCAACGACAGCAAACGGGTGCAGCGGAACACTTCCGTAAGGCGTTCAGCGTGTCATGCCCCAACCCCCACCTATGAGAGCAATCTCGGTATTTCCTTCCATTCTTCTCTCCTCCTCATTTTCTCACTACCCTCGATGTCAGCTGCTTCCACTTCACATGTTTTTGGCAGGAGCAAGACATAGGTTCCACACCGTGCGACATTGCGTTAGTTTTTGTTGTGTATAAGTATCATGCACGATAAAATGTGCTAAGCCATATCGTCTTCCATCATACCAATATTCCGTCAAATGGCAGACGTTGTTGATGTAGTTATCATCGGCGCCGGACTCAGCGGCCTCCAAGCAGCTCTAGATCTACACGAATCCGGTCGATCAATCATTGTCCTTGAAGCTCGCAACCGGGTTGGGGGTAAGACCAATTCTACGCAACGACTAGATGGAAAGGGTGTGCAGGAAATCGGCGCTGCTTGGCTAAATGATACTAATCAGTCGCACGTCTGGGGGTACTGCAAGAAATTTGGCTTGACACCGGTCAAGCAGAACATTGAGGGTTTGGTGGCGAGTGAAGATGCAGATGGATCATGCCACATGTTCCCATTTGGGCAACTCCCCACCTTCGAGAAGTCAGAGGTGGACGACATTGTCAAGCTGCGAGATATGGTCGAAGCAGCATCACTCAACCCAGAGAGTTTTCAAGGACCAAAGCGGGAAGAACTTGACAGTATTACATTGGAGCAATGGTGTCGAGACTTTGGTGCAGGGCCCAAAGCCTTGCTGACCGCCCGAGTCTGGTGTCGCGGCACTCTTGGCCAAGATCCGAGTGAAGTTTCAGCGCTTGCATATCTAGAGATCTGCCGCGGGGTAGGTTCAACCTTCTCAGAGAACACCTCCCTTTCTTGTTTTTCTCGGAGTGAGTGGCGTGGCTAATATTGACTCTGCGTCGTACAGGCACTGGGACTTGTGAACCTGCGACATGACGGCAAGCATGGAGCACAGTACCTGCGAGTTAAGGAAGGCACACAGTCTATTTCCATCGGTATCTCGAAACTACTGCCCGCTACTGCGATCAAGCTCTCCACTCCAGTCAACTCGATCACGCAGCAAACTTCCAAGCTGTACACTGTTACTACCAGCAATGGCGACACCTTCAAAGCACGAAAAGTGATCGCCAGTACCCCAGGACCAACCTACAAGAATATCATCTTCAACCCTCCACTGCCTCAATTAAAACAGTTATACACCACAGCTGCACGCTATGGAACCTTCGTCAAGCATATCTGCTTATTCAAAACGCCCTTCTGGAAACGACAGGGTGCTTGCGGGTTGGCACAGAGCTTTCGAGGTCCCATCAACCACTGCCGTGATACTTCAGTCCCTGAACAGGGCAACTTCGCGTTGACCACCTTCCTTTGCGCAGGTCCAGGACGGAAATGGCTATCACTTGGCAAAGAAGAACGCAGACAGGTTGTGCTGAAGCAACTGGGTTCTTTGTTTGGTGTTGGATATGAAGCTGTCAAGTCTGAGTTCCTAGATTCAATCACTGCTGAGTGGACAGAAGACAGGTGGGCTGGTTGGGGCTGTCCTTTTGCTGCTACACCACCAGGAGTTATCGATCATGGTTGGCAGGCAGTTCAGAAGTTTGGTGGCGTGTACTTTGTTGGCACGGAGCTGACAGATGAGTGGCGCGGGTATATGGAAGGAGCACTTCGATCTGGCAAACGTGGTGCGGCCCTGGCGCTGGTGGATTTGCAGACAGAGGACGCTCAACAGTAGGCCAAACATTTTGCACTTCGAATCAATGTCGAGAGCATTAAGTCGTGAACAACAACAATGAAGATGCCCTTTTTGGAAGACTTCATGCTTCAGTACTAGGCAACGTCTTAGATCTCTCGCGCATTTTCATGAGGAGTATGCCCTGTCAAACGAAATTTTCTCCAGGCTCTAATCATTGTATTTTAGCGGCTGTCGGTACCGCTCAGGGGCATTGAAGCCCTAAAATTCCAGGCTATCAACCGCTGGAGTCGAAGCTAATTAGCGTACTCACCGCGGGACCAAGTGAATTTACATGATCAAGAATGAAATCTGGGTGACACTAAAGGATCAACCACTGCTGACATGTTGTTGGGACGGAAGAATCGAAGTTATTCCTCTGGCGTGATTGCCATTCTTGGAGGGGCTGAAGCCCTTCGGAGTTTCCTTCATCCCAATCTCGGATTAACTTGCTGAAGATCCGGTGTAAATACCGTAGTGCAGTAGGCGTGGGAATTCTATTCAAAATCGGTGAGTCGAGCCAGGAAAGCGCAGTGATGGCCTCTGAAGTGGAATAATCTGGTGATTTACACAGGGAGTAAATTGAGACCCAAGTCACAATACAATTCCGTCCAGTCCTTTGCTTCCAGATCCAGTTCTTCCATTTCATCCATCCTCTTCCAAATCTTCTGAACAGCATCCCACTGTCTTCCAATATTCGCAATACCATAATGTCGCATCATTTCCCACCACTTTCGACACAAATTCCTATTCGAGCTCACAGCATCACAGGAAGCGATGAACATCGGCCACGTGATAGGCGCCATCATTTTCGTCGTCTTACACTGTGACCTCGCCTTGATATCTTCGACAGCGAGCATGAGTTCAGCCACATGCTCGATCTCTTGCACGAGATCTGCAGAATTGTAGCGCTGAACTCGACGATAGTAGTAGATGAGTGCTGCACAATGCCAGGCCCTTGCGTGGAGGTTGAATATCGTCAAGTCGTCGCCTGGTGGTATGGTTGCCAGGTTTTCCGATTCCAGGTTCCACGATAGGAGACTATCGCCCAGCGATTCACAGGATTCAAGAACATGAGCTGGTATGGATTGTGGCCCTTGGCTGTTTTCATATCGAGCCAATAGTTCAGCAAGTCGACATGTCTCCTGCATTGCCGCTGCCGTGCTTTGTGTGATTCCGTACATGTACTCGTATCCAATACCCGACGGTCGCATGGTTCCTAAAGCATGCTCTGCACCTTCGCCGATGGGAATCCAAGGAGACGGAGTAGGCTCAAAAGATACTGTACGAGATAAGAGAGCCAGGAATGCACTGATGTCGTTTAGTTGTCTAGTCGAACCGCTGACAACTTTCCATTTTCTGCGAGAATTCCGTATCTGTATCGCGCCTCGAAGATGTACAAAAAAATCATCATCTTCACCCGCTACGACCTGTACATATATATTAACACTTCGCTCAACGATCTTGGTTCTAGGAGACTTACTCCGATGGTGATCAAACACAGCGTTGCCATCAAAAGACCTTTATAATCCGCAGCTGACGTCGGAGAGTTAAAAGCAGCCTTCAGGGAGCTGAGAGCATGCCACTTGTGCTGTGCTCCCATTTTATGATATTTAACATTTGATTCGTTGCAATTCCACAGATGAAATGCTGCCGATGCCAACAATGCGTGATGTAGCGCTGAATGAGGTTTGGCATTTGGAGCGTTCGGGTTCGAGACATGTATCAGGGCGCCTTCGAGCGCGGTAGGCACGTATAGCCCGCGATATGGGTTCTTAGGATGCTGAATTGGCTGAAGAACGTTGGCAAGATGAAGTGTGTAATGGTGCATCAATATATCAACTTCGATGTCTCCAAAGAGGCTGGTCTGAATATGCTCTATTGGGGAGCTCGCGAGATCGAATGATGGTTGTGCCGCCTGCATTGTGGTCGTTGGGTTGTTCGATGTGCCGCAACCGCAATACGTAGCCGGTCTCGTACTGCCAAAGTCGCTGTCGTTTAGATCTGTCACAATTTCGTTTTCGCCAAAGGATAATTCCTCGTCCAATAGAGAATTCGAGCAGCTATTGTTAGTTGTAGATTCTGCAGTGGTAATGTTGTTGGGAGGCTCATTTGCGATTCCCGGCGAAGACAAAGCCAAAGCTAAAAGGATCGAGTTTCCTTGTTCAGCCCTAGGAGTATCTTCGTAACTAATATATGCTTGGGTATCGTAATGGTTAGACATTAAAGTAGTCAAGCTTTCGTCTGACTCGATAGTCGATGTAGGACCGTCTTGAGGGTGGAGTGCCGACGACTCCCCGTGCTTATGACTTCCAATTTCGACTGAGAATATCGAGAACGGGCCTTTCCTCGATGATACTCTGCCTTGAGCTTTCTTGTCAATCATGAGAAGAAATTTATCAATCTCCTCGAGACTGTATCGATGGCCAATGCTCTGATCTAGGAAGCAATCAGTATGAATCACGTGAATGGGCAACTGGAGAGCGGATAATTACCGAGTCTGATTCTCCTTCTTCCTCCATTATTGGGCCCAATTGGGGCGGCGGACTCAGCAAATGAGTCTGTCATCCATTGCAGCTTGATATCATATCCGCCACATTCAATCTCCCTCTTGGCACAGTTTCCGCACCCGGGGGTCTGCTCGTCGCATCGAACTTTCCGAGCCTTACATGTCCAGCAACTGGTATGAGATCAGTAAGCCTCCAGTCCGAGAATGAAATGCAGTTCGTGGAATATACCCATTAAAGGTCATAGGCCGCTGCTTTGGCACGTTATGCATGGTTGGCATCACATCGCGTCGTTTCTCTCAGGTAATCACGTTCGTCAATGAGAATGCTCCTGATGTTATTCTTTAATAGTCTAGAATAACAAGTTCATTAGAGAATGGATCTGTCGTGGTGCTGTCTGAGCACAAATTGATGTCGCCGAGACAAGAAAATCTTGAGATGCTCCAATGGTTTAGACTCTAGAGTGGGGTGACTAGCCTTGGCTCCCCTTAGTCAGCATCTTCTAGCCGATTTCAACTCATATCAAGGTCTTAGAAGTCGTGAAGAGATGAATTATTTTGCAATTCAAATTATTAAAGCAACACTAATTGTTAAGAAACAGACCTCTTCTTCACCTTAAGATATATTCCGAGTTGTCACGCGCAATAGGACGAAGCCCCTGAATCTCCTTCCTCGATATGTAGATTTATATCCTTCGTGCTTAACGCCTCATAAACTTCCAGATCATACGATCTCTAAAGCCAACTCAAAGCTAGATATTGAAGATGATTGAAATGTCAGCAAACGAGCAGCATCCGTTCCTAAAACGTCTCGTGTCTCTACCTCCGAGTCCACCCTCCCAAGTATCTTTACGCATGAGCTCCTCGAAGAAACATCTCTAAATGGATACCCGCCTGTTCAAATACATTCCTTACATCTTCCGGTACCTCCCATTTCTCATCAAAATACAGACGTGGCCACCCTTCATCCTTCCTCTCATGCAACTTCACGGACTCTAGATCTGAACCACGCTCAACTTTGTATTGCGCCAATTCTATAATCCAAGTATACGAAGGATAAAGACGATACACCTCGTTGAGATACTCCTCTCTTTTTTCATCTTCGTACTTGATGAGCTTGGAGGGAAGGTAGACTGTTGGAGGTGGGGAGAAGACAATGATTCGATATTGGAACTGGAGCTGTAACGCACAGAAAGGTTAATTTGGTTTTGCCACCAAAATATTTGATAGACATACATGAAATCTTTTCAACGACCTAGGGAGCAAACTATAACACCCATTCCTGGGAATACGAGAAGACAAGGGAGCGACGAAGAGGTCAGCACTAGCAGTAAGTGATTTCAAGGCCAAAAACTGGCTAAGATCAAGACGTGATCCATCATGAGCGCTCATTTCAAACCGTCGAGATATTGGTTGGCCGTTTGCGTAGATTTCCAGATTTGTGAGAGTTTTGGAGAGGGGTAAAAGTGCCGATAAGACAAGAGATGGACATAATTTTCCAGCTGCAGGATAAGTGCCGGGACCACGGTCTTTGAAAGCAGGTTCGTGGAGCGGTGCTCTGTAAATGAGTGTTTGGAGGTGAGGGGAGTTTCTAGTGATGAATGAAAGCGTCGAGAGGAGGATTTCGTTGCCGCATAGACTGAGATGTTGGAGTAAGTTCGGACGATGACGGATGTCGAGGATACTATCATCCTTGAAACTCATCGAGACACCAATGTCCAAGTGACGAAGCTCAGGCAAAGCGATGATATCGATTAACTCTATGGCAGTGAGCCTGACGTCCCTCAAATAGAGTTTCTGTAAAGAGTTTCGTAGCGTTAGGTCGGGAGAAAGGAGACACCAGGCAACCCGTGGTCTAGAGCCCTCAGCACGCAAGACATTCAGTCTCGGTAGTTGTTGAAGGAATGCGAAAGTTTCATCGGGGTCCATTACTGGCTGGCGCACTGGGTATGAACTGTATCGCCCTTTAAGTCGTTCAATATGCAAGGAACGCACTTCCAAGCCGTAGCTTGGATCGTTGTCCAGAGTTCGCTTCAGCAGCTGGTATTTGGGTGACGGCAAAAGAGCATCAACTGAGACAGCGATGAATGGACGGACAATTATGTACATTGAGCGACAGGTCCGAGCAAGGTTGAGAACATCGATCTTGGAGGCGCCTGTTGCGACAAGTGAAGTGATGATGCGGAGAACATCTTCATTGAGCTCTGATAGCAGCATGAATCCGAATCTATAAAATAAGTAGGATGCAAATAAACAGCGGTATACACGACGATAGTGCCAGAAGGTAAAATGGAGGGTGAGTCAGGATGAAGTGATGTGGCTCGGAAGAGTTGCAAACAAGCGAGACGTTCATGCAGCTGTGCCGCCGGAGTCGATTCACGTTCCCAACTTCGCTATCATATGCCTCACAATATCCAATAGCCTCCCTCGAATTGTTCTTCTCCATGAAATAAATCAAGCCTGTTCCCTTGATTGTCAAAATGGTCTGGGGTGCCCTAAATCACGTGAATTGGCGTGGAACACTTGGTGTTTTAGGAGTCTGTGATTAAAAGGCGTCCTTTAAATCTCTGGTAGAATCAAGGACTTTTTACACTCTTTTGCTCCCTAAAAGTGGTCATTTTGACATTGATAGACAGTAAAAGCAAAAGCTTCTTTCAGATCATAGTCACGTGACTCCGTATTGCGGACGGACGTCAACTCGTTGATAGCTCCAGTTGGGAGAGGAGACTTGATACTCTCGAAATACCCTCAGTATTTTCAATATCTGCAAATCTGCAGCTGATCGGGGTGAAGCACTAAACGCCTCGCTTGAGTGTCGGCCCTTCCAGGCAGCAACTCTCCCTTAGTGTAGCTCGCAACTCCTCCTTTCAAATCGTCAAATCCACAGAGAAAAGAGAGAATGAACCCAGCGAGCTCAATATGGATGTCCTCCATGTATAGTCTCCTCGTATCCAAACAACACTACATCTATACTGAGCCTAGCTCAAACATGCCGCTCTCTTTACGCCGTCGCAAGACGAAGCTTTTAGGGACCCCCGGGGGCACGGCGGGAACATCCCGGGGTGTCCCACTTAAGAGAAGGCGGTGAGCAAGAACTTCTTGCGACGGTTCACATCTTCCTTCTTATTGATTTATGAAAGCTCTTAAAAAAGGAGATAGCTGCCCAAGAAGAAGTTGCCAGGGCAGAGCTGGTGTTGCGAGTACCGCCGAGGGCAGGGCTTTTGGAGGGAAGTAGGGCTAGGGCATGCTGCATGCTGGGTGGGGTGTAAGATAAGAGGAAGCTTGGGAGGGGAAATTAAGGGTGGGACTCTCGTCATGTGACCATGCAACTCTCTACTTTTCAGATTCACTGTCTACGCATAGCTACTTGTAGAATCAATTAGATTCTTTTTTAAATATATATATATATATATATTAAATTTTGAGATATTTATGCTTTCATCATGTGATGCAGTGCAAAAAAGCGCAGCCTCGTGATGGCAGAAATCCAGGGTTGGGACACCCCCAGGGGTGTTCCCCGCCATGCCCCAGGGGCGTCCCTAACGAGCCCACCCTCATGGGTTTGTGCGCCACAGGGCATTTTTTCGCCTTTAGCGAGCTACTTTTTTGCCTATGAACTTCAAAAGTCACGACTATCACTTTAGAACTTTACAACTACCACTATTTCAACTTACCTTAGATTTCTGCTTTATGCTTTATTCTAGTTGAATTGCGTTTTTAATCAATTAGTCCTCTATAATTCGAGATTTTATTCCCTATTTTCTTCGAAAATACCCTGACCGCACAGACCTGTGAAACCCGGCTCGTAAAAGGATCGTCGCAAGAGCCTCCGTCCCCTCTTTTTTTTTTTACCCCAAAATAAGTTCAAATAAGTACGAACTCCTCGGACGAACATTGAACGAAGAACCAAGCTATGGTTTCGGAGTCCGATATCTGAATATCCAAGCGCCGAAGACAAGACAAAAAGTGATAGCAATTTAGTTGTTTGAATTCCTTCAATAACCTAGCCTAACGATACTGTTTGTACTCAATCCAAAGCTTAGTATTCGCGTTGTACCTCTTCTTTTATCTCCTGAATTGAAGTTCCGGAGATCGTTACAGGAGCTATTATTAGGGAATCGGGAGCTCACTGCCCTCGAGCTTCACACAATTGCCCCGTCTTCGACATCTAGTGGTCCACCTGATGATGGACCTCAGCGAAAATGAGGAAATGCACTCCCTCAAGTCTTCCAACAACCTCCAACCCCTAAAGTTCCGCCACTCCCAGATCCGTTTCCAGACTCTCTCGCAAATCACCAGCGGGGCGAAATCACTCCACGCACTCTCCTGTACAGCACCACTTCATGGACCTGTTACACGAAGCGTGCTGCCAGGTGAATTCTCCATCGCTGCAAATTCTCACCTTTGAGGATTCTGTTATATTTGATACCGGTGTCTCAGACATTGGTGAAGTTAGAGATGTACACTAACGGGCGGGAGTGGGCTGGCCATGACGGAACGTTAGATCTTAGCAACTTCACGGCTCTAAGAACTATCTCCACGGGCGCTGAACTGTTTTTTACTCCGCTGTCCCTAAACCTCAGTCAAAATGGATTATTCAGACTCTTGCCGAATTCGTTGGGGAAGTTAAAAGTGAGCTTAGCATTTCAATGAACTAAAGTATTTCAACGACTAGGGCTTTACTAACCAGACCAAGCAACATAGCTCACATTTCCATTCAGCATTGGTATGTTCTACCCTATGTACAATCGGTCAACTTTAGATGAGGTAGGGAAAAGAGGGTTATTAGAGCAAAGAATGGACCCAGTTTTATATCAATGGATTCTGGAACTAGCTCTTCACAAGTTGCCTGCTTCCTCACTTGAAGGCAGTCAGTATGTGGGAGAAGGCTCGGGAATGGGATTCTCTGTTCTCGAATGAGTAGTGGAAGTAGCCTTTGGATGTTAAGAGGCTGTTTGAGGAGGAGGGGATTGAGTTTGAAGTTTTTCTGAGAGGAGCTAATAGAGGGTATGTATGACTCTTTATGAGAACATGAGCGAGGTTCAAGTTTCGCGAGACATACGGTATCGAGGCTATGAATCCACAGATCTTGGATTTTTGTATCCTTCGCTTCAGACTGTCTTCGAATTCTCATCAAGCGAAACTCCAAATGAAATCTTTGCTATCCCATAACTTGCCTTAACCGCCTCACTGGCATAAATCCTCATCTCCTTCTCATAAGCCGCCGTCACACCCTCCGCAAACCCACCCTTCTCTGCAATCAATCTCCCAAGCAGCGCGGAGTCTCTAACAGCAGTATTTGCACCAATGCCTCCCGCCGGAGTCATGGAATGCGCAGCGTCTCCTATGACTGTGACTCTTGGCTCGTTCTCCCACTCCGGGACACCAGTTGGTGTCGAGCAAGTGATTTTCCAAAACGCTGCTTCAGACTCTATCATCTGCTCGAAAAGTGGCTTTAGACTCGAATGCCAATCCGCAGTGAACTCTTTCGCTAACTCAGCTGCTGGGTGTCCAATCATGGAATAGTCGTCGTTGGGTGCTCTGATGACTCCTGGGTGAGCAGCCATCGTCCATCCAAACTGTACTTCGGGATCATCTAGTTCTCCCAGTCGGACGTTGGTGATGACGGAGAGTTTACCTTTGGGGTTTGACTCGTCTATCATTCGCCAGACTCCTTCTCCGAGTCCTTTGAATGCCGGAGCTGGTGCTTGGCCGTGGATTCCCCTTGCGCCTGTGTCGTAGACTTTAAGCTTTCCTTGAGAGACCTGTTTCGCTACTTTGGAGTAGATCCCCTCGCCGCCAATTAACATGTCTCCTTCTATTGACTTGGAGCCGTCTGCAAAGATTGCACGTACTCCAGAAGAGGTTAATTCGTAACCCGTGACGTGGTGAGACCAGTGAATGAAAGGCTCGCACCCTTCCATGAAGAGTTTTCGCATATCTCCTCTTGAAATTCCTACGATTTTCCCGTCGCGAGATGAGAGGGACCCATTTGAGAATTTTGCTTTCTCGGCTTCCGCCTTCTGCTGTGCTTCATCCTTGGCTGGCTCAGGAATCTTCAAGCCTGTCGTTGCGTCGATGGCTGCGAATCCACCGCCTCCAGTTTTGCCACATATGTCCCAGAATTTCTGGAAGTCCTCTGGTCCGAGGACGGACTCGATGGCGTCTAATCCTTCCGAGGAGAGACGTAGTCTGTAGCCTTGTGCACGGAAAGAGATTGACGCATCCCGCTCAAAGATTTGGAAGGGGATGGAGGCTCGGCGGAGGGATTGTCCGAGCAAGAGGGAAGCAAGGCCGGCGCCGGAGATAAGAATTGGTTTTCGAGTACTTGCAGCCATCGTGAAAGTCCTAGCTAAGGTGGAAGATTGATGCAGCTATGTTGAAATGAAACTGAATGACGGATCCACGACGCCTTATATGTGATGAAGTTCAAGAACGAGACCATAGGAGGACTACAGACTATAGGGAGTTGGGAGGACAGAATTACGAAGAGTCGGACGGAGGACCCCAGCGGGTCGGAGTGGGATGATTGAAGGTTTCATCGTCGGACTTCGAAGAGGTCCGAGGCTTGGGACGAAGGAGCGAGAGGATTGATAAGCGAGGGAAATAAATGACGCGGTCCACGTGGCCCTTAAGTGTTAAGACTTCCTCTCAGCGAGCTCACTATGTCTTGATCCAGATGAATAATTATTAATTGATTCTTAGTTTTCATCAAACTTGGAGTTGTGGGACAGCTTGGGCCATGAAAGTTGATAAATTGTTGAGAACTCTAATTTCTGCTCTCTGAACCGAGCTAGCCTAGAAGATGAACAATAAACAATATACTTTTGCTTTAGCATCGATATTAATATGGACGCATGAAAGCACCTACCTATAACATCATTTAAGAACTCGAACTATTGAGAGTCAATAGATGATTTAGTAATTTTATAGTTCTCGTCTTTTAGAATTTGAGAAAGCGGGCTTCATATTGCTTCACTTCAATATCTCGAATACAGAACGCTTTAGAGCATGAACCTCTTTTTGAACCAGATGTCGGTATGCTCAATCCCTCACTCTCCCGCCTATTAAGATTCAATTACTCTTTCGTTCCCTGACCCGAACTGTGAGATCAATTCCTCCCTGATCAAATGCGTGATCAACAGACAGTGGCGGGTCCCACTCCGAGGAGAAAAAGATAGAGTATTGCTAGGCTGCGCACGGGGCCCCATGGGGTGGGGTTTTTAGATTTTGCCCTACCCACGGAGTTCCTATGGGTGAGGATATATTATTCCTCCACTCATAGGTCCTCCTATGGATTTTGTGGGAGCCTTATAAGGGATGTATAAATGCATAAAATGTATAAAGTTAAAAAAGCTTATAAATATATAAAAATGCAAAAAAAAAAAAACACGAGAATTTAAATATATTAATTATATTTAATATATTTATTTTAATTTTTAATTTTTTTACAATTTATTTAATAATCGTTTTATATCACGAAAGTCAGTAAATGTATATAATATAAATATGGATAAATGATAAAATTTACTCTTAGCTACGAAGCTTATATACTAGCAAGTGGCACGTGCTATGCACGTGCTTTATGTGCAGAGTCTTCTCGTAATATTTTATTATTTTTAAAACCGATTAAATCGTTTCAAAGTTTTTATATTAATTTATTTATATTATAAAAATAAAAAAAATCGATTTATAAATTAAAAAATTATTAAAACGAAAAATTAAAAAAAAAAAATTCGCTCGAAGGAAATTATATACAATTCAAGTTTAAAGTTTAAATAAATTTAAAATTTTAAGTTCGAATTTTATTTTTCGAAAGTTTTATTTAAATTAATAAAAAAATTAATAAAAATTTATACAAATTTATAAAAAATCTATTTTTATATAAAGCTTTATAAAGCTTTGTAAAAAAAGTGTTTAAAAAAATACTCTATCCATAGAAGACTTTTGCAAAAAAAACCCCATTTAAAACTACCATATAAAGCGGGAGGAAAATGGGGTTTTATTCCCTATAAGTTTTTTGCGCGCAGTCTAAGTATCGCTCAAACGCGGTCTCCCATAATGCGACGTCCTTTAGAAGCGGCAGATGAGATTTGTATTCCGCAAGCTCGAAGATCCATTGGTAGGATTCTTTTGGCAAGTCTTCGTCAATATACTTCCGTCTGACCTCCTCCAATCTTTGAGTGTGAGGATTCACATGGTAAAATACCCTAATGCTGAAGCGGAACTTAAGCTACATAAATCAAGTATCAGTAGGGGTATACTGAAATTAAAAGGTAGACTTACACGCAACTGCACCAAGGATCTTGGCAACAGTTTGTACATTCCATCCCTAGACATTGCAAACGATAGAGGCGCCAGAAAGAGTTCCGCACTTGCAGATAGAGAGTTCAAAATTTCAAATCCGCTGAGGTCAAGTCGAGATCCATCATGGCCTGACCATTCTTGCCCGCGTGTATGGAGGTCCAACTCAGTCAATATCCGAGCCAGCAGTAACAATGTCGAGAAAATATGCAATGGAGAGAGTTCGCTCTCCATCACACATGTGCGAAATAGCCTGCCTTTTCGGGCTGGTCCTAGAAGGGGGGCGTTACAGACAAGCTTGCTTAATGAAGGGGCTTGTTGTGCAATTTCGAGAAGTGTCTAGTGCCGTAGATAGAAATCATAGACATTCAAGTACTCCAAGGTGCTTGACTGCTATGTCGGAAAATAGAGTTCATGCCCATCAAACTGTATGAATGAGCCGAGGTCAAGATGGTGTAGTCTTGGTAATCGCAAGCACTCCAACACTTCAAACAGAGTAAGCACCACATCGCTGAGCCACAATCCTTCCAATGAACTTCGCAGTACAAGGTCTATGTCGAGAAGCATTGGTATAATTTAGGACTTGCATGACTGTAAAAGCAAAGTCTTGAGATTTGCTAAATGTCGAAGAAACGCGTACATCTCGTCTGATGAGCCAGAAATTTTTGGTGCTTTCACTTTCAGCCAACGTACTCCCAGACCATAAGCTAGATCATCGCCCAAAGTTCGATTCAACAGCGTGAAGCGTTTCGAGGGTACTCTCAGAGCAACGCATCCTGGAATTGACGATCTAGTGAAAATTAATAGAGCGCTCAGCATGCGCGCGCGAGATTAAGTAGATTGATAGGGGATTGTCTAGGCCACAACAAATGATATTATAATCTTCAAAACATCTCTATCAATTGTCAAGAAGGTCATAATTATCTGTTTCTGAAATTGAAGGGAACAGTGTGAAGATATGTTGCATAAGTTTGGGATTAAGCAACGTGTTTGAAATAGGTATGACCGCTCGCGCGCAGCCTCGAAAAGCCAACAAAGAGCCCGCTATGTCATGTTATGTCCGAACTAACAAATGTGGCCCAATACTGGTAGCCGAGCAATCCATATGCGATACTCGGCCCTTCCATCCGAATCTTCTTCTAGTGAATTCTGTGGGTGCAACATAGATCGGTAAACCGGTACCTCTCTTCGATCGTCAACCTGGTCCAAACATGCAGTTCAAGCCGTCTGCAGTATTTTCCTCTCTTATCAACTCTTTCGAATCAAAATGTCTCAGCAAGTCAAAAGGAAGGAAACTTTTCCTAACCACCAAGTGATAAGTTCCGTCCGATTCACCGCGCTCGACAACCTTAGCTGTTAAGTTGAGCTCCTGAGAATTGATCTAGTACCGTTTTCCCATATTTAAGGTAGCTGGTTGCTTCTCGCGCCGTCCGTCATGATACTCCCTGTAATGTCCCACCTTTGTACAGAGACACATCGAAGTAGGACGGGCCCAATCTTTCCCTCTACATCTGCAGCTTGGAGTCTCTAGGCACATGTCTGTAACGCAAGCAAATGTGGCGACTGAGGATGAATCTGTCAAGACACGCAACCATTCATGGCCACGGCATGGAATGATGAATTGCTGGAGCGGTTCGCCCTCTGACAAGTAGCCAAGTATAAAGTTTTCCCCCTCGATTCCAGTGTATTGAAGGTTTTGAAGGACAGCTTAGATCATGTTGACGAGCGCTTCATGCAGCTCTTTCCTAAGCTCATCGTCGGTTTTTGAGTGTCTGCCCTGCCTCTGCTCAAGAGCTAAGTCTAGCTGAAGGATCCACTCGAGCAAATCTTCAGATTCTTTAAAACCCTGTTGGGACTTTTGGACATTGGATTTTTTGGAACGAGTCTTCTAGAGCTTCTTGATCTTCAGGTGATATTCGAGGTATGAATTCCTCTAACCAGCGAGGTCCAATATAACCAATGAGATCGCGAAGTCTCACTCGTGCGATAACACCTGTGCAGGGACTCAGGAAAACTCCCCAGATCTTCTCAAGTTGAGCAATGCGCCATCTGAATCCAGGATTTGGATGGAGGAGATTCCATTTCAGTGATCTACCCCTAGACTTCTCCCACGTCCATAGCATTTGTGGTACCACGAACTGACCGCCCTGAAGTCCGGCTTGAAAGCTTCCAAGGTTCCCTGCCGGTGTTTGAGTTCCGATTTCAGTTGAGTTCTCGGTTAGATACTGAAGCAACTTCGGGTTGTTGTTCTGTTGACATTCAATGTTCAGTGTGGCGGGGCCGGCGGGGTGGAAATGTGAAATTGCCCCGATGCGAATCACTGATTGGTTGGTGATCGGATGGGGATTAAATCTGAGTTCCTCAGGGGAGATGCTTCCTATCACGGGGATACAGTGCCAAAGGGGCGGTTGCCGGTTCGAACGCGGGGCTTCTATAATAATGCCTCCAGGCCAGGATATACCGATAATGTTGTCCACAAAACTTTCGCCCTAGAAGATATGGGTATTAGCAATCACTTCAGTCGATTCTGGCGTACCTAGATTAGAAATTGTCGGTTTACATCCAAGTCAAGACGAGAAGATGAGAATTCCAAGCCATGTCGGATATTACAGGAGAAAGTGTGAAATGTCCTGAGAGTAGGAGTATTACTTACCATCGTAGTAACTGCTTCAGTTGACAAGGTTGAAGTCAGAAGCTTTGCAGGACCCCACAAACGAGATAGAAGAGTTGGAGTTATCAAGACATCAAGAGGCTCTCTGATTCGTAATGGGTCGGAGCTGAAAAGTAAAATCTTCTGTCCAACCATGTCCTCTAAGCATGACAAGGATTGAGCGGTCGCATAAACTTTCCGGTGAGGGACAAGAGAAGTGCCGCCCAGCTCAAAATTCCAGATCGGTCGGTCCAAGAAGGTAAAGTCCACCGGAGCAACACACTTCTGCGCAAGAGACCTCATAGCTAGGCTAAGAAATTGCACGGACAGGGCGACATCATGAAGTATTTCTGTCGCTTCGAGCATCTTCGAAACTTCAATTCTTTTGAAGCGAAGAAATTCTAGAACTTCGCCAGCAGCAAAGCGCAGTGGCTGGAGTTCCGCGAGGCATTGAAACTGTTGCCTAGTGCTGTCATTGGCGGAATGTTCGAGATTGTGTTGGGTGTAATGACTGGGACAAGCTTGAATTGCTCCCAAAGTTGAAGTTGAGAAGAACTCTGCCAGACGCAATGCAGCCTTCATCGTCCAAGGCACCTTATCGGGTTGCTTTTGCTGCTCCTGCAATACCAGTTGATGAAGCATACTTTTGCAGCGAGTCCAGGTAACACAAAGGTCTTCGACTAAACCAAACGGGAGACATACGGCCTCAACAGCGTCAGGTTCATGTACGAACACTGTTGAGCGTCCAGGGTAGTGCCGGAGAAAGATAATTTCATGGCCCTTATGCTCTTTATCTTGAGCCCAAGAGCAAGCTGTGAGGATCCCACGAAGCGCTCGTGAAATTTGCTCCACTATCTCATCTGGTGTAGGACCCGAGAATGAGACACGGACATTGGTATTCTTAATGCCTTGATCGTCATCAACAGCAATGTGGACATGGCTCGAGAATTCTCTCCAACACACGTAGCGAGCGTTTTCGTACAGGCGGCCGTGTTCGTACGGGAGTAGATCCCCTAGAATGGGAGGTATGAACCCCGCCATACCGAGGGCTGCATCGTTGTCTGCTAGTAGTTTAGCCAGTTGCGTCTCGTCCTCGGGAGGGTTTTTGATCTCTTCGCTCAGAATATTAGGGCTGGGCTGGAAATCTCGAGATGACTGCGTGGAGGCTTGCGCGCTTGTGACAAAATAACGGAATTCAGAGCCAGCGACCCCTTCCTGTCTCTGGGTCTGAAAACCACCAATGACGGGTGTGGATACTGACGATACGGACCCAAGACCGATTTTTCTTTGATGATCGTTGACCCGCTGGATGAAGTCAAACGTGATAACCCACGGTCGCTCATAGTGGTATTTGCAGAGAAGTTTCGTGATGAATTTGATGTCACAGTCGTGGCTGTGGTTATGCTCTCTCAGCTCTGAGAACCAGTCCTCTTGGCCCTTCTGTAATGTATCTAGTCGGTCGTGCACGGCTCTCTCTATGGCCTCGCATCCCAAGACTCTACCCAATTTACCAGCCTCGTTGTCCGCTGTGTAGAGCTCTGGAATGGAGCTGAGAAATTCATCTAGCCCTTGACTCGACGTACTCTCGTTTAGATTCATATTTTAAATCATATCGTTTCTAATTCGGGTCTAATATGGAGATAATATGCCGTTTTCATTCCTGAAGAAGGGTCGGAATCTCGATATGGTGACCAACAGTCCACCTCACATCAGGAGACAAAAGCATCCAATCACCTGTGAAACTTCACCACTCAAAGTACGCGACGCGTAAATAGACTCTCATGTATAGTAACGAAGCACTTTCAAGAAAGTGCGGAAAAGAACAGGAGCATGTAGGGGAGGACACTTAAAATCGTGTGGCTGGCAGAGTGACAATGCTTCTCACGTGCTAGTTTCCGGATCGCGCAATTGCACCCAGTTCTCTTCGAGCAATAGGAGGTGAACTCCCAAAACATACGGCAGAAACGATCATGAAGTGGGATAAAGTATGAGAGGCACTTGCCACCAACGTTCATCAACAACACGAGCAATTGAGAGTGAAGATGATTCTGTATCATGACACAAGTAAATTTCATAACGCGGTAACTCAGCTATTTTATGCTACAAAGGCCAAGCTTAAACCTGCCCACTCCGCTCCACCTAACACTCCCGCCAACGCAAAGCAGTCCAAAGAGGCATTCCATTTTTAGTAGACACGCTTGAAAGGAGGAACAGCTGCGCACTCATTCTCATCCAAAGTGTGACCCACCACCGCTCTGTACGTCAGGTCCGTCTTGCCATGTGGCTTCTTCTGGAACGTCAAGCTGTGCTTCATCCATTCCTTATCGTCTCGGTCTGGGAAGTCCTCTCTGGCATGTGCACCACGTGACTCCTTTCTCGCAGCTGCTGCCTCGGCAGTTTGGACACTTTCATATGTTAGCGGGGTATTTCAGAATCGACCGATGTATAATAAACTTACGCGCAGGTCAACAGGTTTCTCAATTCGAGGGTCTCGACCAAGTCGGAGTTCCAGATCATGCTTCGGTCCTTGATGCCGACGTCCTTGAAGGTTTGGTCAACTTCGTTGATCTTTCTTACACCCTCGTCCAACGACTCTTGGGTTCTGAACACGCTGACATCTGTCTGCATAGTCTTTTGCATTGCTAGACGGATATCGTGTGTGCTCTTTGGTCCCGAAGATTGACGGACCTGGTCGAGAACGGAAATCGAGTCGGCACCAGCATCGGCGCTGATCTCTGGAAGTGGCTTGCCTGGCTCGAAGTTATCACGGATAGTGTGTGATACGGCACGGCCGAAGACGATTAAATCCAGGAGAGAGTTGGCACCTAAGCGGTTGGCACCATGGACAGACACGCACGCAGCTTCACCGCAAGCGAAAAGACCTGGAACAACCTGGTCCTTGCCCTCAGCATCAACAGTGAGAACCTCACCAGTGTATTTCGTTGGGATACCGCCCATGTTGTAGTGGACGGTTGGGAGGACAGGAATGGGTTGCTTTCGTACGTCGACACCAGAGAAAATGGAAGCAGTCTCAGAGATACCTGGAAGACGCTCGTGGAGGACCTCGGGTGGCAAATGGCTGAGTTGAAGGTAGATGTGATCCTTATCTGGACCAACACCGCGGCCCTCTCGGATCTCCATTGTCATTGATCGAGAAACGACATCACGACTGGCCAAATCCTTGGCAGTTGGTGCATATCTCTCCATAAATCGCTCACCCTCAGAGTTAAGGAGATATCCACCCTCACCACGGGCGCCCTCGGTGATCAAGCAACCAGCCCCATAGATACCAGTGGGATGGAATTGGACGAACTCGAGATCCTGGTTAGGGAGACCGGCACGAGCAACCATTGCCATTCCGTCACCTGTGCAAGTGTGTGCAGATGTGCAACTGAAGTAGGCACGTCCATAACCACCAGTGGCCAAGACGGTGTTGTGTGCTCGGAATCGGTGCAGAGTTCCATCCTCTTGGTTGTACGCGAGAACACCCTTGCATTCGCCATCTTCCATGATCAGATCAAGGGCAAAGTATTCGATGAAGTAGTTCGTGTTGTGTCGTAGAGATTGGCCGTAAAGAGTGTGTAAAAGAGCGTGTCCAGTTCTGTCTGCGGCAGCACAGCACCTGTAGGCCTGTCCACCCTTGCCAAACTTCTGCGATTGACCTCCAAACGCACGTTGATAGCTATAAAACCGTCAGCAGATCCCCAAAAATCATGCAGTCAGACGTACATCTTGCCATCGTCCGTTCTCGAGAATGGGCAGCCGTAGTTCTCCAACTCAATAACAGATTGCGGTGCTTCTCTGGTCATGTAATGAATGGCATCCTGGTCTCCCAGCCAATCAGAACCCTTGACAGTATCGTACATGTGCCATCTCCAATCGTCCTCGTGCATATTTCCCAGAGCCGCATTGATACCTCCTTGAGCTGCTACAGTATGACTTCGAGTTGGGAAGAGCTTGGATATACAGGCGGTGTTGAAACCAGCCTCGGCAAGACCGAAAGCTGCTCGCAGACCTGATCCACCAGCACCAACTACGATCGCATCGTACTCGTGGTCCTACCCAGAATTAGACTTGCCTCGTGTGTGCTCGCAGATTCCATGTACATACAACCACAGGGTACTTGTTGCTGACGAAGGGTGAAGCTTCCTTTGCTCGGAGGGGCGCGTGCGTAATTATTCGCGCTGGGTGCTGGTCAGCCAGGTGTATCCAAGGTCTGCAGATATGCTAGAACGTACCGGCTGGTCGTGTAGAAGAGAATTGACGTGTCTGGCTCCTCAATGCCTTCGAGAACTATTGTTTTTGGCATCAGCAAATTATCAGATCATGGCCGAGGTAGAGAGGAAAGCGCACCGAAGGACCATTTGTGAACCTCCGCATGGCGAATGAAGACATGCTGAAGAGTATAGATCCAGACAGAAGAAAGAGGGGAGAGGTCCTTGGAAAGGCGAGGCTCTTGAAGCGTGGGAGGCAATTCTTGAAGCTCCCAGGTCGGAACGGTTGATGTCGACGATTCAAATGCTCTAGCAATTGAACCAATCAGATGGATGTTCAATGTTGCTTACCATTCGAAAAGAACGGCTCTCGGCTTTGGGGTCGGTAGCACGGGTGTGGACTATGGCAGACCATATGATGGAGATGTGGCGAAATGACCAAACTGCATCGAAAGATCTGTTTTGAGTGAGACCCAAAGCTCTAGCCCTGTTGAATCTATGGGCTGCCGTAGAGTCACGTGCAGCTCGGGAAAACGCGGGACGGAAAGAACCCCGAAATCGCATTCCTGTTCGTCGCGAGTTCTATCACAACCATCCCAAAACACCATACACAACCCAGCAACTCCAACAGGCAAGACACATCGACAATCTTCACGTTCGAATTAACATCAATGTCTTACCAAAGGTAAGTCTTCAATGTTCACATTGTTAAACGTTGATAAACCTGACCGGACTCCCTCGAAATTGTTATAATAGAGGGAGGTTCAGAAAGCACCGAGCAGCAATAGATACGGAAGGAAAGACTCGCCAGCTCGAACATACTCGAGATCACAAGTGAGTCACGAGAATCGCCAATGTCGGACGACAACTGATCCAAAGATTCTCACGCGGCATCCCAACACCGTCGGCACTCAATTCTTCCTCTTCGCGCGTCTGAATGTCCTTCTCCTGGCAGTACTGTACTGTACATTCATCCTTCACCAATTCCTTGTGTACCATAGAGGCTCCAAGTGAAGATACCCACACCGTCGGTTCGTATATGGGCCAGCAACAATAATGTCGAGGCATCATCCTTCTCGGACGGCCCGTCTCCGGATTTGCGAAAGTCTCGAATTTCCCAGACATTTCTTACTATTCATTGATGGACTTCCATTGCGCTTCTCACTCTCTTGGATGCCACTTTTGATCATGCGTCGATTCACTGGGCCGGTCTTCCTAGTATAAGTCTACAAAGGTACAAATCGCCCCTCCAAATGGTACTTGCTGCACGCATCCTTCACGATCAATGGTCATCTATCATTTTCAAGCCAGCTGACTGGCCCAATACCACGTACTGGCTGGGCTTTAAATCCAACGCGATACCAATTTAACTCGTCCCTGTGTTTGCGGAGGACCGTTTTGGTCCAGGATAGGGGTCCGGCAGAACGATTGCGCGAACAGCGGAGTGTCAGTGCCGATGCGCCTAAATCCCAGATATATTAAACATCCGTCTACTCCTACTTTGTACCTCCATCCAACGGCTACATGTTCCGCCAGGTACTCTTCTAGATCTCTCAAGACCAAACGGGTAATCTCCTTTTGCGCAAACTATCTCGTCTACCCAAGTTTCGTTCCCTGCACATGTACTCTGTTTCCTTCCCCACATTGGTTGTTGCTGTTTTTCCGCTGGAAGGATCTATACATTCCCTCCAATGTCGAAACATGAGAAATCATCCTCGGAATGCGTGACTATCCGATAATGTTCGACCTTATAAAGTGAGAAATCTCCCTCAATTCTTTTTTCGGCCCTCCAGTGTGCAGTCGTCCCATCTTCTAGTGTAGTTCACTAGGCCTTTGTCAATATGAAGGCGACGGGCTTCCTCTCTGGTATCTTAAGCGCTGCTTTATTCCGTAAGTTTCTCCTCCACTACGACCATCTAGGTATTAACAGCAGGCAGTGACCTCCGCAGTCCTAGCTCAGGACGATGTCGCCTCTCATGGAACGTACACGGAGCCGAACACTGGCATCACTTTCTATACTAGCAACCAGGCCAATGGCACAATCACCGGTGATGGAGATGAATCCAGAGTCTCCCTTGGAGGGTTCACGTTTGGTATTGCATTGCCAGGCAACGCCTTGACTGTCAACAGCTATGAGTACATCGGATTGATTGTGAGTTCAAGATTTATAACCCGAGTGCAATTTACTGACATATCATAGATTGGCTCTACTCCAACTGGCAAGGGGGGATGGACTGGTATCCTCCAAGGGAGCAACCTTGGAGGTGGAGCCGCCATGCCAAACCATCTTATGCTCATGGCTTGGCCGACAGGCAGCGGTAACCAAATTGCCACATCATTCCGATATGCAACGTGGGTCTCTGAAAACCTAAATTCTTGGGTTCTTTTTAACATGTGCTAGATCATACCTGATGCCATCCATCTACAATGGAAGTGCCAATCTTACCCAAATTTACTCGAGTGTCAACTCGACCAATTGGGTCTTGGTCTACAGATGCCAAAACTGTCTCATCTATGATGATCCAACTCAGACGCCATCAAACACCTCGACCACCGCTAGGACATTCGAGCAGGGATGGGCTCAGGCTTTGACACCACCAACCGATCCTACCAACCCTCTATCGGATTTTGCCCAGCACGACAACGGCATGGGCGAGTTCCAAATCAAGGTTGCTTCTGCGACTCAAGCCTCTTACTCCATTTGGGCTACGAAGACAGCTACTGGCACAATCGCTACAGGAACTGCCACTGCCACGGCAACGTTTTCGGGTGTTCCGGTTCCTACCACGACTAGCTACGACTATGTTGTCATTGGAGGTGGTGCAGCTGGTATCCCGATCGCTGATAAGCTTTCTGAGGGAGGCAAGTCGGTGTTGTTGATTGAGAAGGGAGTGGCATCCTCAGCAAGATGGGGAGGAAGTAAGCAGATCCCAGTATCTCAAGAGCATGGCTAATATATGCAGCTTATCGCCCCGAAAGCCATTGGATGGATGGCTACAACCTCACGTGGTTTGATGTTCCAGGAGAGTGTAACAGGATCTGGAATGGCGGTGCCGCTGGCGTCGCTTGCACGGACACTGATCAAATGGCAGGATGTGTTCTCGGAGGTGGTACCGCCGTCAACGCTGGACTGTGGTGGAAAGTCAATAACCTACCTCGACTTGCTGTCTTGCAAACCCCTCGCTGACTCTTTCAGGCTAACCCAGATGATTGGGATGTCAACTTCCCAGATGGCTGGCAATCAGACGATATGCTACCCGCAACCCAACGAGTCTTCTCGCGCATCCCAGGAACAGACCATCCAAGCATGGACGGCAAATTATACATCCAGTCCGGCTTCAACATAGTCAGAGAAGGACTCGCCCAAGCCGGTTGGGACAGTGTTACCGCCAACGACGTTCCAGATCAAAAGAACCAAACATATGCACATCCTCCATTCATGTACATCAGCGGCGAACGTGGAGGACCCATGGCCACATACCTCGTCTCGGCCAACGGCAGATCCAATTTCCACATGTGGCTGAACACCAGCGTCGAACGCATCAACCGCATCGGCGGCCACGCAACCTCTCTCAACGTGATCCCAACCAACAACGGCGGCCGTCTCGGCACGGTCAACTTAACCCCAGTAACAGGCCGAGTCGTCCTCGCAGCCGGCGCCTTCGGAACCCCCAAGCTCCTATTCAGATCCGGCATCGGTCCCATCGACCAACTCCAGGTCGTACAATCCAGTTCCGATGGCTCAACTATGATCAACCAAACAGATTGGATCACTCTCCCCGTCGGCTACAACCTAGACGATCACTTGAACACCGACTGCGTTATCTCTCATCCAAACATCTCGTACTATGATTGGGTCGGTGCATGGGATACTCCTAATGTGACAGATATGAATAACTACCTCCAGCATCGAACTGGTCCATTAGCACAAGCAGCACCCAACATCGGCCCTATGATGTGGGAAGAAATTACCGGTCCCGACGGCATCGTCCGACAAATGCAATGGACATCTCGCGTCGAAGGCTCTAATGGTGTTCCAAATGGCGATTCGATGACTCTTTCTTTATACCTTGGTCGAGGCGCCGTTTCAAGAGGAAGAACTACGATTGGAAAGGGTTTGAATATGGTGGTTTCTACGTTGCCTTACGGGGACCCTAACGATCTCGCTGCGGTAGCGACGGCGATTGACCATGTGGTCGCTGCATTGAAGCCGATTCCTCAACTTACGTGGAACCTACCACCATCCAACATGACAGGCGCCGAATACGTCGCTTCCGTCCCATTGACATACGCAAACGTCGGAGCGAGACGTTCAAACCATTGGCTCGGGACTGCGAAAATTGGAGCAGATGATGGACGTCATCTCAATGGTACCGCGGTCGTGGACCTAAACGCCAAAGTCTACGGTACGGATAATATCTTCGTCGTTGATGCGTCTATTCATCCCGGGATGCCGAGCACGAATCCGAGTGCGTTAATTGTAGTTGCTGCTGAGAGGGCGAGTGAACTCATCCTGGCTTTACCGCTCCCATCGCCGGTGGCGAAGTATAGCCAATGTGGTGGGTTGTATTATGATGGGAGTATGATCTGCGCAACTGGTTCGACGTGTACTTATGGTACTGCTTATTACTCTCAGGTATGTATTCTTTGCTTCATGCCTCTGGTGTTGCTGTATGCTAACAAAAATGCAGTGTCTATAATCAACTTGACGCGACTGGGGGTTGTGCGTGCTGAACAACATCTTAGAGCTATATATCTTTGTACATACTTTCCTTTTTTTTGTTACTGTCACTTATCAGCATGCAAAATGTCACTCTCTGCCTTGGAAGTGCTTCCTTTTGTCCCACCGGTTTTGAATACAGCCAATGGCACGTGATACCATCTCCTCCGCTCATACCCGAACTCACCATCCGTTCCACGCCTCAATCCAAGATCCAGACACTCTATCTGCTCAGGCACCAGGAAGAACCCAGATATCTGTAGTTGCTCCATTTCATCCCGCATACACTCTAGTTTCTACCGGCTAAAGTCGAATTGTTTCGATTTAGCCATGGATGTTTACCTGCGGCTGATCCTTCATCCGACCCCTAATGTGACATTTGCCAAGAATTGTTTTAGCGAAGAGAGTCATGGTTGGTAGATACCTAGCGGTATCGGCTGGGATGTATGTTAATGGCATGAGTTTTAATCCGAGTCGAAGTTTTCAAGCACAGACTTCATAAGTGATGCGAGCCTCAACTTCTTAAGATGATAGCCGCAGTTTGAAAGTTGAGAATATATACAGGCAAGTCAGACCCAGCAATTTGGATACAGTCTTTCAAAAGAGCAATTGTTTAGTGGCAAAGAGTCCCACCAATACGAAAGGTTCCCGTGGGACCCAATAACGAGTATGTATTGTAGTTAGTTCTTGGGATATGGAGAGTTTGGAACAGAAACCACGCCGAAATACCCAAGCATGCATGATGTGGGTTCTGCAGTGAAGCCTGATGATAGACCACGATTGGGAGAGAACGGTTCGTCTGAGGTCCATGGTATGGAGCTTGACAGCGGCTCAGATTTTGCCCACACTTACTCAGTCCTCACAAAAACCTAGCTCGTAGCAGGTAATACTTAGATCTAGCTCAGACGCTCCTTCACTCTAAGCCACGCCCCTTGGGGGGAGACCTACTTGTCCTCTCTCGCTCACTTGCTCCGCCAAGGGCCACCACCACACACCACGGAAATAACAAAGTCATTTCTCCATAGCCCCCCTGACGATCCTCGCTTGCAAGCTCGCTTGTTTACCCCGCCAATGCTACCCCACATCGTGCGTCTCGGGCCGTCTTTACGCCTTCCCGCTCAGATGTGGAGGTGCGTACTGAGTAGGGAAAGATAAGATTGTCTGTTTTGGGTGGTTCGGAGTAGGGTCTGCGTGGTTTGGTTGTGGCGAATGGTTGGATAGTTGGAAAGAGTGAGCTTGTCGGATATTGGGACTTGAAGAGGACTCGTAATAAAAGATTGCGAGATGGAAATCACTCTAGTTGTAATCGCTACCGCCAAATATTACGCAAACTATAGGAAGCTACATCTTGAAATCTTATTCATATCTCAAACGTATATTCAAATTAGCTTATAACAAATTCTGTGTGTTTCCAAGTCTCCCAAGAATAGTCTCCGTTAACGTATTGACCAATAAATGTGCAATAGATCATTGCCTCCTCATCTATAATTTCATACTCTCTCATCGGACGAAAGACGAATCTTCTGTCCCGACAATAAAGATCACAAATGAAGTCTCCAGTTTGTGCCCCTGGTGTTACCAAGCCAATCCTACTGTCAGTCACGCGTTTCGCATCTGGCTTGTGTACCGGTTCAGACTCGCATACTCGTTTTCCTTCGAGTATTAGCATTTCTTCTAGGCCGTTCTTGAGAATCTGATACCCGTGGATCGAAATTTTAATGCCCACGAGCATCGCAATAATTAAAGCTGCTGGATGCAGCTTGAGATTCGAGTATTTTCCTTCTTTTGTGTTAAAGTGGCGAAAATAATGCCCCGCAGCACACAAACGACGTTGGGACCAGAGCGCGTCTCTCTTGAGACAAAACTTTTCAAGGCCGGCAATCTTTTCTACTTGATGTACCAGTTCGTCAAATCGGATGGCCTTCTCCATTGTCTCAAAAGTCATGAGCGTACTGGCACTGTACTCTCCTTGATATTCCCCCCTCGGGACCCAGTCTCTGGGGATGCTTTGCAAATACGGCAACCACGAGTCCCAGGTCTCAGTCGGTGTGAGGTTCCCAAAATTGAGTACATTCTTACCAACTTGTCCAATGCGTCCTATAATGCGTCCCGCGCAAAGAAGTTCGTGCTGGCCTTTGGCTGAGAACCTGAAGCCGAAATTTGGTATCACCGAATACGACTGTATCAACCTGTGGACTTGACCGCTGCCAGGTCCCCTCAATGTCCAATCCGGCACCCAAGATGGCAAACCCCGAAGCCGCTTTAAGGGGTCGGTATCTTCAACAAAGGTTAACATTCTGCAATCTTTGTATTTATGAAAGAGGTACAGTGCAATTTCGGTGTATAGCTCGATTACGCTCTTAGAATAGTCAACTTCGTTTTTAAGATGTCCGGGGAAAGTGTCGGACATGATTCCAAAGTGGGCGTAAATCATATCTCTGGGGTCCGTTACCCCTAAACCTCTCCTTGAAGACAGCAATGAAAGAAGTGAGTTCCCCTCTCCTCTACCAACAAGATGTTGTTGGAAGTTAAGACGAGCTTCCTCGAGGCCTTCCAGACGTTGCAGAGCATCGAGCTCCATGGATGCATTTGACCCGCCTTGTTTAGGTCGTCCCCCCAAAGTATATTCGGATTTGCCGTTGGATCGAAACACTCGTAAAAAGTGGCAAAGGCTTTCCCACTTTAATCGCTTACTCCCACATTGCACCCAAGGGTCTTGGGACAAAAGAAGTTCTTGAAAGACCCAGACTCGAGAAAACCATGGCCGCCCGAGGATTTGCTCTTTCAAGCCATCAGCTAGGGCCTTCAACTTTGTGTCGCCATATCTATCTCGTAGCACATGCTTGGGCACTGGGATATTTCCAACAGTTCCAAAACCTGCCAGTTGGTCGAGGATAGAATCTGTTTCCTCCGAGCCTTCACCCAAATCGATAACCGTATGCCTCGCAACAGAATACACGGTACCCATCTGACGGACCTGCTGATTCCTCTCATCCGTATCCGCCTGATTAATACAAAGAGCATCAGCCCAAACTCGGATAATCCTCTCTCGATCTCGTAAGCGGCGTAAGGCTGACTCCAGTGTAACCGTTACTTGGATCGGATATCCCTCTACAGTGATTTTTCGCGTATTTGTCGCATCGCCCCAAACATATGACAAGGCATGGTAGTGATTCATGAGGTCTTGGTCGTATTGCGATAGAGTTGCATGCTGGATTGAACATTCGAGATGAGCTGAAACGTCCGGGGCCGGATGTATGAGAACGAGTCTGATTCCATCACTTTCCTTCAATGGTTGGTAGGAAAATGCTAGTGGAGAGCAGTCCGCATCAGAATTTTCAGACTCTACACTAGCTGCTCCCAAACTTGTTTCTCCGATAGCCTTCAGCCTTGTGAAATCGGTAGAGGCTTTGGGATCGGGCTCAGCTTCGATGGCGCAGTTGACTTGAGCTTCGTCGTCAAATATTGCCTCCATCGTCAGGAATTCAACTTCAGCACACTTTGGATCTTGTTTGTAAGAGGTTTTGAGCTTGTAAAAATAATTTTTGCTTCTTGAAACAATGAAGGTGCGAAATTGGGCGGCGTGTGGCTGCCTGGTCACCTGCCTTATGCGTTGGCATGCAACTCACCCTCACTAATTGATATTGCATACAGGAAGCTAACGAATCAGAGGAGCATCTTTGGTAATGGCTCATGCAGTAGTTGGTTCAAGCTCTTCCATCTAAACATAATATCTCGCATGGTATCCGTGTATAACAACTCCTCGAGTCTGTACAATAACTCCAAGATACTCAGTAGCCAAATCAGAGAAAACTAGAGCAGATTGCCGCTTAGCAGCTATGTGATTGAGAAGAAGGCTGTCAGAAATTAGATGTTTCATTTTTGGCACCGGCGTAAGGTTCACAGCGCGGACAAGCTGATCACTTCAATATCTGGCAATAGCTCTACCAGCAACGAATCGAGATATTAAACCTCAGGAGCCTTTCTTATAAATCTTGATGGATTTCTCAGCAAAATGGTAAATCTCTC
Source organism: Acephala macrosclerotiorum (assembly GCA_014904845.1). Classification (NCBI taxonomy): domain Eukaryota; kingdom Fungi; phylum Ascomycota; class Leotiomycetes; order Helotiales; family Mollisiaceae; genus Acephala; species Acephala macrosclerotiorum. The sequence goes on from MU119276.1 coordinate 98,991, forward strand.
ATTACATTATATAGTTCATACGGATGAGTCAGTAGTCTTTGCGCCCCTTCCAAACAAGTGGCTCAGATGATCTCGTAACCCAAAGATTTGGCCCTCAGTTGGATTCACAGTTATCTCCTCAAGCGATCTTGGCGGCATCATCATCCTCTCTCTGAATTTCGGCGTGCCATTCTGTTGCCCTCCTACTGACTTCAAGTCTCGAAGATGCTGGACTTCAGGAATCCACACCCAAGCGACAAATGCGCCAACCAGCGTCAAAGGTGTAAAGCACATCAGCATTATCGCGAGCTTCATCTTATCAGAACTTGGTCTTGTGATCCGCTGAAAATGGACGATGAGTTGAATTATAATTGCTCCAGCTTTGCCGGACGCAGCCGCGATGCCGTAACAGGTACCACGGTACCTGGTTGGAAATAACTCAGCTGGAAGCATGAACAGGATCGTGTTGGGTCCAACATTCAGGATGAACAGAGAAAATGCGTAGAACACAATCGTCAACGAGTGGTTACTTGTCTCGAATACAGCGACCAAGCTAGAACCCGTTATGGCGAAAAGAATAGCAAGTACAACAAAGGTCAATCTTAGAACTGTGACTCTTGGAATGTAGTTAACGAGTAGGAGAAACACAACACTTCCAGGAATTGCACTCAGAGGTATTGTGTATAAAGCTCGTGTAGCGTCGCCATATAGAGCGTCGTAGATGTTGTCATCTTGCTCTGCGAATCCGGCGTTCCAGTCGTACACTTTCGGTGTTACATCTGAAGGCCGAGAACCAAAGATCTTGGCCAAAGTTCGAGGAGTATCAAGCCCAAGGCCGTAGAAACAGACATCCATGATGAACCAACAGATTGCTGTACCAGCTAACATTCGCCGAAATCCTTGGCCCTTCTTGTATGTAGTGTGCCAATCATCCCAGAAACCAGGGTCAATCTCTTCATCTTTCTGTCCAGATTGAATTGACCTTCGATCTTGGTCCACATAGGGTGGTTTCAGACCATTTGCATTTGAGGCTCCCGCCCTAGTGTTCTGCTGAGGCGGATGCTCGTCCATCTCGATGTGGTTTTCCATTTCAGGACGGAGGCTGCCCGGATTTCTTTGCTTCAGTTCAGCACCAACAATGTCGACAGAGGAGCTTTGCACAACGGGTATGTTTTTAGTTTTGGATGCTAAAGCCGTGTCCGATTCTGCTGCAAACTTCTTGTCTGAATTCTGTCTGCTAGGTGTCTTCTTTTTGTTTGGAAAAACCCTACGTGTGGCTTGTGCTGCCGCCGGCAAATCTTCCTTGACATCGATGAGAAATCGAGGAGTTTCCGGGATTGTTAATCTCAAGGCAATGGCAACCAAGGCAGGGAATGCTCCAACTCCAATGACGCAGCGCCACACAGCGTCCTATTGCTCGAGAAAGTCAAATCAGCACATGAGCAGATATTTTTGGGTAGACGTTGTTACATGCACGTGCAATGAGGGTCAAGCTATGGACGTATTGAGCGAAGTGTAAATTCTTTAAATGCTTGAGAACGGGGAGAGAGCGGGATGCTTCTCAGAGAAGGTGAGACATACGATAGCAACGGTCCCTTCCACTTTCGAATCAGAATTGTCCCAGCCATCAGGAGACCAGTTTGGAAGTCGATCATGGAATATTCCTCGAAGTGATGCATAACCGATGATATAGGCGAGGAATTGTCCAATAGGTTGCATGAGAAAAACGGCAGCTAACATCGTACCTCGAGTGCGAGTTGCAGACCACTCAGCTGCAATTAAAGCCGAAAGAGGATGTTCAGCTCCAATAGCTATCCCTTCGACCGGTGAGACATGGTCCGCACTAGCAAGGGGGCTTGTTTGGGATAACAGAGCATAAAATTATGTATCTTTGCATACAAATTTATTAGTAAGATACATCATTTGAATGGATATCGCGCCCACGCGTTACTCCCAACACGCGCTCGAGATGTCAAAAGCTCAGTCTCTTGATGATATACTCCTTAAATTTGAACCAATCACAAACGTCCATTACGAGCCCTTCAAATGCGAGCCTAAGCAGACAGCAAAAGCACTCCTATCTCCGTCTTTCCCTCGAAACGCGCACTCATTCGACTACTTCAGCTTGTTTTTTACTCACGATCTCCTCCGTACGATTACTACGAACACCAATCGATATGCGAGCATACAGAGACTGCGCGTACCACAAGAGAGGGCACGAGAATGGACAGATCTACTAGTGGAAAAATTATATGTGTTTCTTAGTGCAATTATATATATGGGAGTTCATAAAGAGCCTGCAACTAAGATGTATTGGAACTCAGACTTTAATAAGGGCCCTTTACATACGATTGCAATCCACATATCACTCTACCGCTTTGAGCAGATCAAGAGGTTTTGCCATATCTCATGCCATGAGAGTAATGAAAGAGCAGAATTTCATTTGCCTTCTAATAAGATCTAGTAGTATAAGCTCGAACTTTTGGCTTCTTCAATTCAAGCTTCTTTTCAACGGTACTATTCTTCTTCTTTTGAAGTGAGTATTGATGAGCTTATAGTACGGTGTTTTGGCAAATGCGTCTTCTTGTTTTCTTACTTTATTACTTTACTAATTACTTTAGATCATTCCATACATACAAAATGCCGAGTAAACCAATCAAACAAGGGTACAAAATCTTTGGAATTGCAGACCATAGATACATATTCAATTGGATTTAGAGCTCTCGAGAGAAAGGACTACAAAATATCATTCTCCATTCTAAATTGACGAATACTGGTTGCCTCGTACGGACGCTTGTTCTCTCTCTTTTACGCCGCTATCTTACGATATATTTAGACAATTATTTCACGAGTATACCCTTATTTGCAGAGCTACAAGCTTGCAACTTTGGTGCGGTGGAGACAATAAGGCCACATAGAGAGTTTCCTCAAGAGTTGGTTGAATTGAAGACTCGATTCTCAACAAAGCTTGAATAGAACACTCTTTTTGCAAAGGTGGTTCAAGACGTCCTTTGCTTGACTTGGCAGGATAATAATATTGTCCTTGCTTTGAGTAATGTCCATACAGTAAATAAAGCAGAAGACTTCAAAGAGAAGGCTAGAAAGTGTCCTGCAAAGACATCAACTAATGGGCGCATCGTTCGAAAGGTTTTTGGGAATGAACATACAAAAACCTTGCAAATTCCTTGTTTCATTGATGATTACAATCAATATATGGGAAGTGTTGATCTTGCAAACCAGTTCAAAGAAGCTTATAAGACTCATAAGTCTACATTTAAGACTTGGTGGCCTTTATTTTACTGGTTGATTGATGTAGCTTATATGAATGCTTATAGATTGTATCAATTGCATACAAATGGGCGTCCTTTTACACACTTGCAATTCAGGATAGAGCTTTACTGTAAGCTCTTAAGTTATTCTGAAAGGGCAAAACTACAGAGCTTATAGGTGGGATTAGGTGGAAAGAGGGTATTTAACTCTCATTTGCAGCATTTGCATTATTGGGAAAAGCGCCCTAAAAGCATTTGTGCATGGTGTTCATATAAATTAAGGTGTCAGAAAGCTTTGGGAAAGGCAGTAAAGAGTAGAGCAGGGCGGTCGCATGGTGGTTGTGTATTTTGTGATATTAACCTTTGTAAGGAGAGGGAGTGTTGGGTGCGATATCATTCAAATGATGTATCTTACTAATAAATTTGTATGCAAAGATACATAATTTTATGCTCTGTTATCCCAAACAAGCCCCCTTGCTAGTGCGGACCATGTCTCACCAGTCGAAGGGATACCTAGCACAAAGCGCCACCATACGATCCAGGCGAAGGGGTTCATGGATTCCTGGTTGTAGCCGGCAGAGACTTGGGTAAGTCCAAGTGTAGCGACAATGCCAATGACTAGTTCGAGTCCATAAAGGCGCTTTCGACCAAAAGAGTCTGCCAGAATTCCAAACAAAGCCATACCAATACAAGAACCCGATAATGTAACAACGTTGATTACAAGACCTTTGGTTCCATTAGTGTCCGACTGCCAGTATATGTATGCCAGCGCAGGAGAAACGACGTTGGTGGAAAACATGGCATAAGAATCAGCTAAAAAGCCAGAGCTCGCGACCAAGAAGACTCTCCATTTGAATCCATTTGGCTCTATGATTTCGAGAAGATTTTTTTTCAGAGTTTCATTGTTCTGTTGAAGGTCAAAGTTAGCCGCTACAAGAACAAGGGTTTTCTTTTGGTAATTTACCGGGTCCCCTTCTAGCAAATCCTCGTACGCCCTCCGGCCTTGATAGCCTTTCCACCAGATACTCATGCTTGATAGTCAGGAGATGCTAGGTCTGGCAGATGCTGGCAGGTTAATTGTTGCTGTTTCCATAAGGATGACTTCTGGACAGGGAGCGCAATGAGGCACGAGTGAGGTTCCGTGCTCACTAAGTACTGAGACCAAGCTACATATAGGGTCAACTGAGGCTCAAGGCTGAGGGCTCGGTGTCCAAATCGAGCCCGGACTTTATTGAATGGGCTTGACCTTTCGCCCTGCTTGCGAGAGCTTAGACTCGCCCTACTTGGCTTCTTAGTAGCCAAATGGCTTTTCACCGCCCTTATTTAAGCGGGTGGGACGGTCTGAGGTCTTAGAGCATAGGCAACAGCGCGTAATAGTTGTGGCTGAGCCTGCGCCTTCGTATTAAAAACAGCCACTTTACCACTTTCCCGGGCGTCTTGCCACGCAGCGATTTTCAAGGGCGTTTAAAAGCCGGAAAATTATAACCAATCTCAGGAAACACCAATACACCATGCATCCGCAACAACGTGCCAAATTTATAGGTTATCGTTCGCTAGAGCGCTGATAAATGATTTTCAATGTATCATGGTAGCTCGTGGTCCAAACGTCGAAAACCGGTCGTCCCCTCCACGATCTCACGGTGCGATGAGGAGTATTAATCCTCGCGGTCTATACATGGGACCTTAACTGCGTTAGTCAAATGTCCCTAGGTAGCATACACAACGTGCATAGACCAGAGCTTGTGTCATCCCATGCTTCCGAAGAGTCTACCAAGCTAATCTTGTAAGTTGTGACTGGAAGTCGTGAATAGATTCTGGGTATTCAATATTCCTAGGGACAAAAGCAGCCAGCCGAAATTGGTATCATATATCGTGTCTGAGGATAAAAGCACTCAAGAACGGATAGTAACTTGGACAGACACCCACGATGAAGTCATAACGCATCCAAGTAGGTTCAAGATTGAAAACACGCTTTTAAGCTGACATCCAGAAGTCCCGATGGGCATCAAAGGGATTCCCTATACTTTTCACTCTGCAATGGGCTCTAAGCATGAAAACGTTGTGGCATTTCGTCACTGGGACGCCCTGGGAAAGAATATCAAGCACAAATTCCTCTTCGAAGATGATGGAAGTCAAATCCCAGTATGGCACAACCCAGAATATCATTTCCTTTGCGAGGAAGACAGCCGCGAGTTTCAAGGCAGAGTCCGTGGCCGGAGATTGTTACAGACTTTCGACACAGATGTGATGTCAATTATTCAAACACACGTGGTGGGGCCGAGTACACCTAAAGCGTACGCAAAGAAGGTGCCTATCAAGCTTTGGCGAAGAAACGACACAGCCATTACCTTCTTCGCAACTTTTGATAGCATGAAGCATCAGACACATCTTCAATTTTATCTGAGCTGGTTCAATAAAGAGGCAGAGCTTCATGATGACCGGAAGCTGGTCCTCAAATTGAACAACAAATCTGATATTGAACAACAATATCTCCCATCTAGATCTCAGTCTAAGCGCAAACTCAGCTTTGCTTCACTCGCTTCTGCTATCACATCGAAAGGAAAGAGACCAAAAGCCGAGGACTCTACGCCAAGGCGAATTTCATTGCCTGAGAACTCCAGCCAACGAGTTGTCAAGATCCACGATGGTGAGCTGAAGACAGATGCCTCATTGAAAGACGGCTGGGAGGGACTAGAGATTCAATTCACACATGACGGAGGTAAGTCGAACTTTTACTTTTATATCACTTCACTTATGTTCCCATAGATGCTGAAGAATTTGTCGCTACTTGTCTGCAATCTCAGACGGAACTGGGACTTGCTGCCCATGACAGTCCACACTTCGTCCAGCCATATTCAAACCAAGGTCAAGAAGAGACTAAAGAGAAAAGCTTGCCAACACGACCTCACTTCCAAGAACTTATTTTTGCACAATACCCCGAGAAAGTTCAACTTGAACCTTTGTCGCCTATCTCTCCTGGTCCAAGTCGTCAAATAGATCCTGTGTTCAAGGAGGAAGATGTTGAGGACGAAATGAGGTGCCTCAGCTCCATATCCTAACCCATACCACAAATTCATGTAAATACTAATGCTGTACAGGAAACGACGATCACGAGCAGCCATTGAAAAATGGTGGCAGACCTTCAATGACAACCGAGACGAAATTTTCCCAATCATCACAGACAACTATGCGCCTGTAAAGATCGCGATCGTAGACACTGGAATCGATACCAACAATCCCTATATCGAGAAACACTGGGACACAAAGAGGTTCTACAGAGACTTTCTGCAAGACGACGATGCTGCGTCACATTTGAGGGTTAATTCAACGGGATATAGTGAGCCCTATGTACAGGAAGTAATAGTGTCATTGGGAAGTGAAAGAAGAGACGAGGTTGTTGACCTTGCAGGTCATGGTACTCATCTTGCAGGTGTTGTGCTTCAACTCACGCCGCATGCTAGTCTTTGTGTAGCCAGAGTGCTCAAGGACAATCTGACAACATACGATACCGGCAAGGCTGCTAGAAGGGTAGCTCTAGTAAGTCTCAATACCCATCATCCCATATGCCGAGGGGTATAATTGACCCTCAATTCTAGGCAATACTGTATGCCGTGCACGTGTGGAAAGTGAAAGTCATCAACCTCTCCATTGGCTTTGATGAGGAAAAGCTTGGAGTCCCTGAGAGTCAAGTTGTGATTCATGCCTTGCAATATGCCCGACAACAGAACGTGGTTGTTCTCGCGGCAGCTTCCAACAGTGGCAACAGAGAAAAGCTTGCCTTCCCAGCTTGCAAGCCAGACCACGTATTAAGCATAAATTCCACAGATGGCAATGGGGGAAGGTCATGGTTCAATCCCCAGAAACAGGAGTATCATGAGAATTTGAGCATTCTTGGGGAGTATATTAAGTCAACCTGGCTCCAGGTTGATTGTTGCAAAGAAGGAACATTCATGGTAGGTGAGTCAGTGTGGAAACGACAGGAAGGTACATCACAGGCAACAACGATAGCAGCATGTGTGGCGGTACTCATTTTGCAGTTTGGAAGACAGTATGGAGTTGGGGAGAAATTAGAGACGTTTGAAGGCGTGCGGTCTGTGCTGAGAGCAATGACACAGGGAAAGACAGATGACGGCTTTCGCGACATCGTGCCATGGATCGACGTCTTTCGTATGTCCCACGGTGTCGATGCAATCAAGATGCGGATACGAGATATTCTACCAAGCACATGTATAATACCTCCAAACAAGGGCGAAACACGAGACGCATCGGATCTGTAGAATGCGAGAATTCCAGTCAAATTATCCACGGCACGGTCTAGTCCTCCTTGGTGTTTGGAACAATGAACATACAAGAAGTGTCGTCAGCATCGTCCTTAACTGCCGTCGAGCTCACTTCAAAGGGAAGCGTTGTTGGTAATGCACCATAGTCCAAACTGTCCAACTCCACCGCTGAGATTTCGACGTCCATGGCAGCTGGCTGTAGCTCATCCTGGTGATCCTTATCTTCCAGATATTGATCATCATTCCCAAGTATCTCTGCGCCTTTCTCATGCCTCTTGACTTTGAAAACACCATGAGGCTTGGGAATGATCCTCAAAAGTCGATACGCAAACACAAAATCTGACGATCCATCAAACTGAAATCTTGCGCCCAATGCATTATCAATCTTGAAAGCCGGTCCACCCTGAACCGGAACCCCAGTAAATGGCAAAGCATCCGCACCAACCTTAACATCGAGTCCCACAGCTTGCCTCATCTGAACAATGCTCCTTGCACCACGAGCAATCTTCAACCCAGTAACCATATACAATGACTTCCCCGGAGTCTTATTGATATGATCCCTAACAATTTCTGACTTCGCAACACTCTGCTGCAAATACTCATTATCCGGCTCAAAAAAGCTAGCCTCCAGTTCTCGAAACTCCAAAATGTGATTATTCTCCCTCGCCCATTTCGCTGTCACATCTCCTCCTACCCCGACGATAGAGGCGAGGAACTGTACCCAGAGACCTATCTCTCCTCTTCGCGCTTTAGCCACAACTTCGTGATAATTTGTCTTTTTGTTGGTTTGGGTGTTGATGACTGGTAGCGGGGGAGCGAGACGCTGGGAAGGATCTCGTGGCGAGGCGATGATTTGCCCGAGTTGTACGAGGCCATTTGGAGGATGATCAAAATCGGGCATACGGAAATATGTTTTTCGAGACATGACGCGTGTTGGATGAGTGTGTTGACTAGTTTATGTCCTGTGGCTTGGGGAATGAGAGCCTTCATTTATGAACAGCATACGGATTTATTGAAATACGTCGAGAAGGCCACGATAGTAACTACGATCCAATGAAAATACCGGCTGCGAGCACGCTTTTCGTGGCGGTTTTAGTATAGCTGTCGCGGTGGCGCAGCCTGGGAAGCGGGTTACGAGCAGCTGGAACAACGCCCTGGGCTATGATATGCCTCACTGAGAGCCTAGTCAGCCCAGCTGGTATCGTAACGGCAAAAGTATACACCTCAATCCAGACGATATTGGCCTGCTCAATGCAATAGAGGGACAAAACAATAACCAAGTACATACGCGACACGAGAAATTGACTGTAATAAAATGGGACAATAGATTATGAAGGAAGCACGAAAGATAACCTATCATTCGCGCAATATTGTGTTGTCTAGGAAGATGCTTTACACAGTGGTGACAGTTTCATGACCGCCCTGCAATATAGTAGCTTCGACTCAGCTATGAACAAAGCCATCTTCGTATAGCACAAATGCATGTGAACAGGATCTATACCACGCCTGTCGCTCGGTATGTATCCATCTACTTTACACAAACAAAGCCAACACCATTCCTCGCATCCTTCGCAGCTTTCTTCAAAGCCTGCTCCTCGGTATCAGTCCACTTCACACTCAACTGGTCCCACTTCTTGATCTTGTATTCGCGCTTGAACGTTGCCTGCATAGCTTGGAGCTTACTCATCTCGCGAGGATCACCAGAGCCGCTGTAGACCATAAATGCAGTGCAAGGAGGAAGTTCGTGGTAGATCTCGAGGATACGTTTCGTAAGGTCGGCGGCGGCTTGGTCTAAGGATTTGGATGTGTCGATATGGTCTGGGGGAGGCAAGGCAGTGCTAAGCTTTGCAAAAGGCTCAACTTTCATCTTAGTATGTTTCTCTTCCTTGGCTTCGCTCTTGACTTCAGTGGCGCTAACATTCGCGGCAGCTTCAGCAGCAATGGTCTTGTTGTTGTTCCACCAACCTTTTAGCGCCTCCAGCTCTCGAAATCGGGCCCACACAAAGTCTACACCGCCGCCTGGGATTTCCTTTCCATCTGGATCTCCATTCACAGCACGAATAACGCCTTCCATGACTTGTTCGTCGCTCGAGCATCCGATAGGGAAATTAGACGCTGCGCCTGGTCCTTTCTTTGGGTCACCCCAGTCGATCATTGCGCTGGACTTGCCGTCTGTTGGGTTCGGTATAGCTGAGCCTCCTTGACTCTTGTATCTAACCCCAGCACGAGCAACCCGCTTGAATATGTTTTCTCCCTGCGCTTCGCCGGTGCCCCAATCCTTACCCTTCTCACACTTCTGCTTGACTAAATCGAGTACAGTCTTAGCATCTTCGATAGAATCATGGCCAGCTCCAGGACCGCTAGATCCATGACCCTTTTGGATTTCTCGATTGAGGTATTTTTGTGCCAGGAATTTCAAGGAGGATTTCAAAGGCGGGCCCCGTGGATGTGGGTAGAGTACTGAGGTGTCGACAATGTAAGGGTGAGTGATCTTGAGGGCGTTCAGGTCGGAATTAAGAGAGTGGCCGATGAGGACAGTTCGAGGATGAAGGATTTCGAGGAGCTTTTTCTGGATATCTTCTAGAGTAGTTGTGACACCCTCAAGCATCTTCTCTGTAATGCCAGAGTATCTGAAAGTATTAAAAATTGATCAAGGGGTGGAGACGAATACATACTGTGTCACATAGTCAATAATGGGCTTGCTTGGCTTGACCAATTCATCCAGCACAACCGTACCATCCCAGTCCACAATACTGATACGTGTGAGCGAAAATTCGTTCTCGCCAGTCATACACATTTCACAATCCATAGCAAGAATCTGTCTGCCGGCTGTGATACTGCCTGCCTCAATCTCGTTATCTGGCGGGGTGCCATCGTCGATATGCTTGACAGCGGTGTCGACCCAGCCGTGTTCGAGTGATACGCCATTCGACTGACGGTGCTCAGCCAAAGCTGATTTGTCTCCCTCCTCACTGTATACCGCAGGGTGAAGCGTGTATTCGTTCTCCAGCAAGACGTCGGCGGAATGAATGAACTCTGGAATGGGTACACGAGTGTTCTTCCATCCTTGTGGCTCCTTGGCTGGTGCAACTCCTTTCCTATTCTTCTTCCAGTCCTTCTCCTCCTTTGTCTTTGGCGCAGGGGCTGTAAGCATTGCGTGCAATGGAGAGTGCATTTTGCCATACTTGTCGTCTCCAGGAGTCTTCACTGGCCAGATGTGCTCAAACATATCTGCCCATGGCTGTAGTGAGCTTGGCAACTTCTCGGTTTTCAGCCTCTTGGGATAGTATTCCTCTAGAGCATAATTGCGCTCTCGTCTATCACGATCTCTGCTGCTGCCATCATCACGTGAGTTTCTTCTGGAACTCTCGCTCTCCTTGTAAAACATGTCCATCTCCAAGCCAGGTACCATCAAGACAACCACCTTTCGAATCGCAGGTCTATGGCGAATGGAGACAAATTGGGGGGAAGAGCCATCCGCTAGGATGTAGAGGACAAGAGACTGGAAGTCATTGAGCTTCACCTGCGTCTGCAATCGAGCGTCGTGCGAGAATTCGATAGCGGGGTAGTTCTTCGAGTCGGCCTTTGGGATCTTCTTAGCTTTCTTCCTTGGGTGTTCAACCGTCTGCCAACCCCCTGGAGATGCTGAGCGCTCGATGTCTTTCGGCTTTGGGGACTTTGTATCGCTGGGGCGCCTTGCAGATGTCAGATTGAATTCTGGTAGATCTGGTTGTCGAGGCAGAGACGGCATCTCCATACCAATCGGCTTGACTTTATCCTCTTCTTCGTGCTTGCGTTTCCTGCTACTGCCGCTGCCACTGTCTGATGTTTGCGATCCCATATCTGCGACCGTGAGCTTTCTCGATCTTCCGTGGCTGATAGGACATCCGAGAGAGGCTGAGGTCGAGTTGAGAAATTCTCGGAAAGATCCTTACGGCAGGCGAGGCTGGCTAGCGTCTCTCGCGTTCAAAAAATTCGACACTCCAGAGTACTAGAAAACTTGGGACTTTCACCACTTCTTGAAAGTATCGGAATAATGGCTGCCAAGTGATCCTGAGTATCTATCAGATGGTGCTCAAGGTCTTCCCCCAAGTTCCCTTCAATGTGCCTCCAATCCTAGGACAATTGCATTGTAATTTTTCGCACGTGAGGAGGCTGGCAAGCGAATCACTAGGGTTAGCGCCACAAGGCTGACAACTTCTCGAGGACCAAGGCCACCAGATGCAACAGTTGACAGCCATACACTTTTGTTCTTCTCCAATCCCATTACGTCAATGTCCCTCGTACTTAAGGACATGCTTCCGATGTATTTACCAATCCCTTAAATCGTACAACCCCCGAGGACTGCATACCTTCTTCGTACGACGAACCAGACACGAAAATTCACGTCGACGCGCCCCGGCAACACAACCCAGGAAGTCCTCTCCGCGGGGAACATAGCATCAAATATCGTCTAAAATCTAGTCGTCTTATTTCTCCGCATATCTTTGGGCGGAAAGCTCATTAGTCTGGGAAGCTTACTGCAACTTCTTGTTTGTTGACCCTTGGTTCGCGCAAACATGGAGGTTGTCACAAGCTATTGCAAGAGCTGCAATTCCGAAGTCGGCCGATTCAGAAATTCCTGGTATGGAATTGGAAATACCTATTACAGTCCGGTATATCAACCTCTGTCCACCGATGGAATGGAAGCGACAGGCGACATCTACGAAGCCGCGCATGATTCTCAGATAGCAGACAGGTACGAGCCACTATGGGGAAGGAAAGTCCATGTGCTAACATGCGAGAAAGTCTCCTTCAAGATATGGCATGTGAAAAGTGCAATGCTATACTCGGCCTTCGTTGCGAGAAAGTACCAAATGAGCATATTCTCAAAAAGTAATTTCGCAAGTCGGATCTTGCATGCAGCGGCTAATCTTGTCTACCAGGAATCAATTGATACTTCGGTTTCTCGAAATGTCCCTCCTCTCGGAATCATCTGGACAGAATGCAAAGATATCTATCCTCAAGTCCATTCCCCTTACCAGCAAGCAAGGTCCTGGTGGTCTACGACGATCTGGCACTAACACAAAGCTTTCCCCCATGCCTTCTCCTCGACCTAGGACCCCCGCTTTGTTAATGGCATCTACAAAAGTCTCTCAGCAACCCACACAGGGGTCAATAGCTCTCACGCCCACATTCGATATCGCCAAATTCAAGACTTGGGCCGAGGATGCTATTCAAAAGCAACAAAAAGATATCGATCGACTTTCAGGAACAATAAGTCGCATTGAAGTAGATATGAAGACTTTCAAAGGATTTATGAGCGAGGTGCGCGCAGAGCTTGCCTCTGTTGCAAGGCTTCCCACTCACGACACTCAAGAAGATATTGTTAGCTTTCGCAGCGAATTGGACGAACTGCAGCACAAGATCAATCGGAACGGAGGTCTTGTTTCGTACGGCGACCTTGAAAAGCAAACCAAGAACTTTGATGTCCTGGCAGGTGACGTACAGCGAATTGGTCAAAAGACGGATGACCTTGACACATTGAGAGCAGAATTGAAGGAAACAAAATCTCAAATCCGCTCTCTCGAAGATACACAAAGATCAATCATTACTCAAAAGACGGGTGAGGTAGATTCCTTGTTGCAAGAATTGAAAGAGGCGAAATCTCAACTTTCGTCTCTCGAAGGCGCTCAGCGGTCACTTTCTACTCGGAAGACTAATGAGGTTGGTGCTTTGAAGACGGAACTTCAGGATCTGAAATCTCAGATTCAGCCTCTCCAGGCCACACGGCAATCAATTACTACTCGTACCTTATCCATGCCTTCAGAACTACCAAGACTGCGCAGAACTGTGTCGGATAAGCGTAAACATGACGAACGTGGAGAACTCTTACAGGAAGAGGAGGAAGTCGATGGACCTTCTGCGAAAAGGAGAAGAATCTCCACTGAGAGCTTTCCTCCTAATTATCAGATTATGGCCCTCGAGAGCAAGCGAGGTTGTCATCAGACCCCCGAACAGCAAGCTATTGTGATCAATTCCTCTTCCGACAGCAACTCCTCATCCCCAATCCGAGGTCGTCAGACCGAGAGCGAAGCATTGGGCCGTCAACATGAACACAAACTGGCTGATACGATCGCGCCAGATCCATCAACGCCTTCTGTAAATTCTACTACACGTCGGGCCCAAGCTACTGTCGCTTCAAAGGTTGCTGTTGAGATCAACGGTTCTATGCTACCTCCCAACATGATGCCACTCCGCAATGGTACAATTTTCCGTACTGAGAGTAGGAACGAGCTCTTGGAAGTCTCACGTCTCGAAGCAGCAACTGGTCGGAAAAGAGATGATTTTGGCCGATGGATCACACCCTCAGGCAAAGTCGACAGACGCTCTCTACGGAATCGGAGGAGCGATGCAATGGGTCCTCCCAACCCAATGTTTGCTAATGGGCTTATCGAAAACGGAAAAGCCATTCTTCATAACCAGGGAGAGAAACGCTCACTACGACCAAGAAAAGACCAAAGTAGCAACAAACCAACGAGATCTATCGAATCGTATGACGGACAGTTAGACGAACCTTCTTGGCAATCCCTCGAAGACCGAGACAAGGAGAATGATTCTGGACTTCCAAGACCTGGCACACCGCTCAGTATCTCCTCCTTCTCATCTATGCCCGCTTTCTCTCGTGCCGAGAGAGAAAACACCCTACCACCAACTCTAGTCAACGAACCTTTCGATCCCAACAACCTACCAAAATTCTTCAAATGTGGCGGTTGCAAGAAGAAATATCGCACTCTACAGGCTTTAGACTACGTAAGCGACTATCAGGTTTACAGACAACAACCTAGCTAATAATCTCTAGCACCAAGAGCACAGCGAAACCTGTGAGAAGAGTCCATCTGACGAAGTTCCCAAAGCATTCAAATGCGGGGCATGCGGGAAGCTTTTCAAGACTTTCACTGGCATTAAAATTCACATGGAAGAGAATACTTGCAAATCAACCCGCTCTGCAACACCTGCCTCACTTCTCAAGTGCGAGAGATGTGGCAGGAAATGGAAGGATGAGAGCCAGTTAGACCAAGTGAGTTGATTCCTCCATAACGAAAACCGCACGCTGACCAACTACTAGCATACTTGCGTTCCGAAGAAGACAAAGAATAACACAGCAGAGGATGAGATGATGCCGAAGGGGAAGCAGGCAGCAGTCGCCGGCCGGAAACAGCTTGTCAGACAAACATCGGAGCGCGAGATGAATGCACAATGAGAGACTGGTTTGATTAGATAACCACAATCGAAGCTTCGACCGTTGAATATCTGGTTGTGTAAGGATAGACATGCCAAAACACCGTACAAGCACCTATGTTTACCTAAGAATACAAACCCTTTCGTCTAACAACTTCCCCATCCTAAGGTCTTCTCCACACTATCTAGAGTGGCACGCTAACGATACAATCAACACAGCCCGCCAACTTCTTCAGACCATTGACTACTTTCTCTGCTTCCTTCTTCCCCGCCCCATAGCTCGGATCCTTCAGCCACTTGTCGATGTTGGCCGGACCCATGTGCATCCCTCCATTATCCGTCCTGCCCTTCCGAATTTCCTCGTCAACCTCTTTCGCAAATCTGCTTCCTTTACCGAAAGCCGTCCCAACCTCCTCTTCCACAATTCCCATCAGCACCTGCCAGGCCTCAAAGTACTCGAGCTCGCATATATGCTTGGAGATCTCTTCGGCAGCGTCTTGCTCTACCGCCTCGCCAACTTTCAACGACTTTAGAATCTCCTCGCCACTGCCCAGGCTTGCTATGTAAGATATGAGTTTCGCAATAGCGAAGAGTCGCATGAAACGAACTGGGTGGTGAGTTGAGGGGTAGGTGAAGGGGTCCGAATAGAACGCGAGGGAGAGGAGGCATATTAGGGCTGGAACCCATGACTCCATGTCGAGGAATGTAAGGTAGAGTGAGTGAAGTGTGGCCGGGTATGGAGCTATGGCATGGAGGTCGAATGTACACAGGTTCTTGAGGAAATGGAGGCGGGATTCCGGGGGTAGGCCTTCTGTGGTTTTGAGATGCTGGTCAAGTTGGGTTTGGGCCTCGTTGATACTTTGTAGCATGCGCGGAATTCTGGCTTCTTGAGCGTATCTGAAGAGGCAGTTTTCTGCTGTTATTTTGGCAATTGATGATTCGCAGAGAACATGCATCCGGCGAGGCACCTGGGAATCTTCCCCTGCTCGTACTCGAAGATAAGTTTGATATGTGTTCTCGTCCTTGCTGCACTTTTCGCAATTGCATTCGAAGAAATATCGGTACTGAAGCTCTCTCCTGCGCTTGTCTCGGGTGGATGTAGGATCGAGGTAGGAAATAAAGATCTCCTCCCCTTGCTTAATCTCATTCAGAGCACGAAATGAGACTGTTCGGCCATCGAATACTACGACTGCATTCGGTGAGCACGAGTGATTAGCGAGAGCCATGGTAGGCTCGAAGCAGAGTCCAATTGGCGTATCGTCAGGCAGGGTGACGCGGAAAGCATTTGTTTCCATCTTAAATATATGTCAGTAACGATTCGAAGACTAGTGATTGGATATGAAAAAGGAAGAACAGAGTGAGTACCTGGCACAGGACTTTCGATCCCATTGACATCCACCACTGATCATCCCCTCTTCCAGTGTATTTAGCTGCAATGATAGCCTGCAAAAGAAGCTGATCATATCTATTTCGGTCTTTGCTCAGATTGACCTCGTTCATTACCAACCCCTCCCACCTTGGATCCGGATCGCTGCCATATCGATGGCGCAGCGACACTTGCATCAACGCTCTCGTCGGCGTCGGGGGTATGTCCGGCAACGCCTTCAACACCTTGCATTCTTTCTTATGAATAGCTTGCCAGTCATTCTTCTGACATGTAGCAGAGCAGTAACGGATAATTTTACATCCGGCACAAATCTTCAATGTCGTGGACTTTTCTGGTTTGATGAAGCACCATGAGCACGTGCTCCCCAGGTGTGCTTTCTCGAGAAGAATGAGGTGTGGATCCGAGATCTTGAGGATAAGCGCTCCTGAAGGAATGAGTGTGGCAGCTGCGAGGCCGTTGCCGGCGTTTGCAGTGCGGATCCTGGTTGTGCTGTTCATGTCTGACTCGCTCATGGTGGCGGTGGATGAAAACTGAGGTCCATATCAAGTGTGGGTCGCGATCTGGCGTTTGGTAACTGCAATTGCTAGCTCGCGTCTTTTCACTCCATAGTTGAATGATTCAATGAATAAACATTCACCAAGTTCGAGAGATGTGCAAACAATCATGGACAGTTTGAACGAGAAAGAGCTTTAGCGCGTTTCGCATCCGTTTGCACTAGATACCACGTGACGTGTAATTCTTCTACAATCGAAGAGCTCATCAAGATTGCCCATTTCAAATCGTTTTCAGTCTTCGGCATACAATATTCACTTATCATTGAGGAAAAGGTAAAATCATTTTCTTACTCCAGATTGATGCAAGAATGGCAAGAATGTATCACGTGCTCTTGACTAGTTCAAAGTTTATAGTGGGATGTCTCTCGTACCTCGCGCCATGCCCTGCCTTTGACGATTTGAATTTATTAGTATATGGATTTTTTATTCGCACCGCCGGCGCGAGTAGGGGCGTTCCCCCCCACGTGGAGCTAGAGCTTTACGAGGGGCTTTACGGGGAGCGCTAAATGCTAAAAGCGACACATTTTGGCGTTTCTTGGCGCAAAAACGTGATTTAACTTTTTCAAAAATATCACATGTTATTATATAAACTCTACGTCGACTTTTTTCTTTTAGCAGGAAACCTTTAACTATCGTCAAAGGCACAGACAAGTGTTTTGTCTCGATTACATAGTACATACCTAGTTTTTCTAATAGAGATTGATCTGGGTAAAAAATTTAAATATTTGACAAAAAATTTATGCTCTGAAGTTTCTCATCGCCAAGCCCAAGTCTCAATAAATGTTTCCGCTTCGTGGCACTTCGGCAAGTCGCTTTCTTTTGAACAATGTGATAGTCGTCAAATTTGTTCCAAGTATGTCTGGTGGCACCCCCATCACTGGATTAAGTACTGGCCAAAGAAAACTGCTTTCTATCTCACAATTTAACAAAATCTGTGTTCATCACCATCACCACAGCATTACACATATTTTCTTCCACATTCATTTGGCAACACATTAACCTCTGTCTAACTTGTTCTTGAACTACTACGACTTTCACATCTGTTATTAATGTGCTTGTACTAGAGGCAGCTCTTGCCTTTGCTGAATTTTGGTTAAGTGTCATCTGCCTCCATATTGTCTTGCTCTTTAGCCTATTTTCACTTGAGAAGCACAATATGTCAAAATCGCAGACATAACTTCTTCACACCCTTCCTTATCCTTAGTAAAGGAACCTCAATGAAACCACTGGGCTTTCTGGCCATGCATCAACTCTATGCAAAGGAGTCGGAATTAAAATAGTTTCAGACAAGATCAAATGAGTTAGCAAAACATGAACGGCATAATGAAGGTCATATCAAAACAGAACTTGATTCTTCAGACAGTCGCGGAACAACCTTACGCCGTGGTCGCTTGTTGTTTGTCGCCGATGCCGTTAGTCTCCTCTGAGGGTCTCGTCATAGAAAATGAAGCTATCACTGTCACCTCCGAGAGCGGGGTTATCGAACGATCTCTACAACGCTCGCACCCGACTTCAAATCTTCCAAGATCCAACAGCAAGCTCTAATACCCGATCGAATATTGTTGATACTACAAGTCCTTCAAGCAAATCATGGGCATTTTTGCAACAAATACATATTCCGCCATCATCTACTTCCACAGGTGTGGCATCATAGCAGCAGGATTCCTCGACCAAATATACAACGGGACTATCCTACTTCTGGAACTCATGGCGCTCCCGCTTATAACAGAGATTGTGCGTGAGACTCTCTGGAATGCACTTCTCGAAGCGGAGCGCGTGGTGGAAGCTAGGACCAGGGACAGTGAGGAGATAGCCAGACGGAATATGGAGGAAAGACGGAGACGAGAGTTGGAGGAAATTGAAAGATGGGTGAGGGACATTCAAAGGCGGGAGAGGGAGGAGAATGATCGAAGAGAGCAAGATAATCAACTGTGGATACAGTTGTGGCATGCTGTTCGACGCTGGTGGGAACAACTGGATCTGATGGCCATGGAACAGACTCCAATGTCCGAGATCTGCTTTGTCACTAACCTGGAGCCCAGAAACTACTGGTTCAAGGGACTTACGTACTTCCATCCAGAATGGGGTGAAGAGGTATGTACAACATTGTCAGTTCCTACTTATTGACGAAACCTAACGAGCCAATTAGGTAGGAGGAGACAAGTATTTCGTTAGAATATCCAGCAGAATCCAGGACGTTCAAAAGGATATTTTTCATTGTGCCTAAGCTATGCTCATGACGGGTTGCCCTCCTCCAATCGTCACTACAACGGTCACAAGTGCCGTAACTGTTTTACCAATCTATCACTGTAAGTATTGTCCCGCAGAATGAGGAACATTGAATTCTACTGACCGAAACATAGACAGGAGTAGCTTTCGGAAGGATACCGAGGACCGCGGTAGCTAGAATATTACGGGTATAAATGCAAGAACATATTTCGCTCAACATGGCTGTTCTAAAAGGCTACAAGAACCATGGTGGGGTTGTATAGGCTTCGGCATGTTCTGCCAAAGCAGTGGCCGGGACGCGGGTTAAGGTGACAATTATGGTGGAGATTGATGGTGGTGGGATTATTACGACAAAACTGATCGCGGTAGGAGGAGGTACAAGTTCTAGGCTGCTCGTTTTTTCCCCCATGGGGCCCCACGAGGACGTGCGGCGGGAGGAAGCTTGAGTAGTATAAGCTCCGGTAAAGAGGTGAAAAAAGGCCCGGGCTTAAATAATCGGAAACCGAGATTTTTAGTAAAATTACTCGCGGGTTTTTAATTGATGCAAGGGTTTAAACATGTCGTGGGGCCCCATTTGGGGGGAAAACGAGCAGCCTAGGTACAACCGTCACAACAGGAGAAGAAGGGGCAACTCCACCAGTGCAAGCGACCTGTATTCCAGTCAGTCGAGGTTAAAATTGGTCTTACACACCACTTACCGGAACATAGTCTGGGCAGTCTCGGGCGGGGAAAGCAAACGGTGCAGCTGGAGAAGTGATGGTGTTGTTTCCTGATGGGTCGACCTTATACAGATTACATGTTGAGGTCGTGGTACTGCTATACGTTTCCACTTGGAAACTCTGGCACGCGGCATTCCCCAAGCACAGCTCATGACAAGCTATAGCATCTATCCCAGAGCCAGAATAGATGTTGTTTGTCGCATATCCCCATCCACCTTGTCCGCAGATCATCGTTGGAGCTGGAATTGGGCATGTTGCAGTTGATGCGCCTCGACTATCGTGCAGATCAGTAAATCTGAGGTGTATGTGGGGCCTGACTTTCTTACCCCACAATCACTGATGTCAATGTGGTAACTGAAGTGATCGTTGATGTCGTCCCTGTTACTGTAAGGGTTGTAGGATAGAAGCTTGTTGATGTGATCGTCTTAGTAGGTTGGTTGAAGACACAGCAGAACGATAGATAATCGAAGTTTGGATCTCTAGCACGACATCAGCGCCATTCCAAGCTAAATTTGTTTAATGGCTTACGGTTTTCCTCTTGGGACTGGGCCTTTCCCAGTTGTAAACAAATTATATGAGTTCGCACACGCGGGGCTAGTCGGAGCCTATCAACCCACTAGCCACAACATCCAGAACCGAAGCCTCAGCTGCAAGATCTCGAACCTCATGACGCGCTTTCTTCGGTTCAGGTCTTCCACCGTAGATTATGCCATTCCTTTCATAAGGCGAAGCGACGACAAGACTCGTCTCGACCAACAATGCCAGGAACGGAAGAACCCTCATTGTGTACAGTGATATTAGAAACCGAGCAGGGGATGAACTTCAGATGAGAAAAAATAAGAGTGAAGTCGCGCAGAGATGAAAGATCGTCAGGGGACGTTGGTCGAGGCTTGCGGGGGTAGATATATGTCAGTTTCTATCAGCAGAGCAATATGGAAGAATAACATTCCAATAATAACATTCCCTCAATATTCTTACCGTGAGCAGCCATGGGCGCTTCCATCCGAATTACGATGATGAAGTATAAGAGAGGGGTATATGACACGAGATGATAACGAGCCGTTACAGGCTGATACCGGGTCTCCCCTCCATCCGTTGAACAAGCATTGGAACGCATTCTCCGCACCACGGGGAGTCTTGACATCCCTTGTCATAGCAGCTGGTCAGATGAACACAAACATGGTTGCTCATGGGTACCGAGATTTGTGGGTGGCTTTGGAGACTGGTTGAGAGGCATTTCCGACCAACAGCTTAACGATCTCGGAAATTCTGTTTGCCAAATGAAGGAACGATGAGCGAGATAAATGCAGACGTCTCACCGTACTGTGCCTCAAGATCGAGGAAAGTAGATGTTGTCTTCAACAAGCAAGCTCGAAAACTGATCGCAAAAGGCATCATCATCGATAAAGTTGTCCAAGTGCTCGACATGCCGCAGCCGTATCCAGGATTGACGATGCCCAGGCAATGAAAGGAACAGGCACTAGCTTTCAAACCCCGGAAGGAGGAAGGGGTATCGGAGGCAGCTCAGACATCGGCAAACTTCGAGACCTTCTGGCGGGTGATCGTTCCCAATAGAGACCAGGTTGAACTTGAGCTGGAGGACTTTGACACTGACCTTGATGACTCAAGCGGCTTTGATGATATCTTTAACCACTCAGAAAATCTTTCTAGGCTATATCGTGAACCAGCACCTGAGAAGTAGAGAAGAGACTGGGGAGAATGGCTCAAAGATGACTCGGCAGTGCCGGATACGACTACTTCGGGCTTCTTGAAAGGATTGGGCGCCTACATCGGAAGTAAGCGCTACATTATCATGGAGAAGTCGATGGGTCTGGGACCAGAAGGAACGAGGGAAGACGACATCGTCTGCGTCTTATTAGGCTGCTCTGTCCCAGTGATCCTGCGGACTTCGGAGAGCAATTCTGGAGAATTCTACTTGGTGGGAAAAGCCTACGTGCATGGTGCTATGGATAGAGAAGTCATTGAGAAGTTGGATGCAAGTTACCGTGAACTACAAGCACTTTCCATAATCTGACTTTTGAACGCCAACACCCCGCCAGATGGCTAGAATCCCCAAAAATTATCAATGATTTAGCGTACTTCCAATGAAAACAACCTCGACAGCGGCAAATCTGGGCCAATGGTCAGTGAATGGTCCCCAATCACAGACGATAAGACGAAGCTTACGCTGCTGTAGCCCCAAACACCTCAGTCAAAGTTGCCGAAGTGAAGAAAATGAGGACAGTAGAGAAAATTGCTGTAAAAAGAGTCATTAAGCCAAATCTCTTCGTGACAGTGTTTGCGGTGTAAAGAACAATCATTGCTGCGATAGGTAGCAGTGTCGCGAAAATGGTTCCAATTGTCTTGGTAACTTTGACTAGAGTACTTTCGTTGAATTTTCCGAGGCCGGCATCGACATCGATGACCGTGAATACCTTCTGTATCCAGTCAATGTAGGTAGTCTTGTAAACGAGTAGACATGCGTCACCTTCTGATCTCCCATACATCTGAAAAGTGGCTTCAAGATCCGCTTCTCGAAGAATTTGTGGAAAGGTACACTCTTGCGCACATTTGCGACGAGGACAAAATCATCATCGTAATCTTTGTCCCAAGTAAAACACTCACGAGCCACGGGAAAATCGTCCTGCAACTCGTTTGTAAGCCAAGCCCGAAGCCCATCTAGTGAGAAGGGTGACGGTGGCGGAAGTTTCTCAAGCAAGGCAACCTGCAACAAAGCCTCGTCTCCTTTTGTCAGCAAGAATGCCTGATCATTGAGCACACCTGAAAGGTCACGCACTGTACTCTGTCAATTTCTTCCTGATCTTCAGGAAATTTTCTCGTTGACGGCTTGGAGTGGTGTCATCGAGTAATGCCTTGAAGCTTCTCGTATACCACTGTCGATCATGGTGCGCCGACCGATCATCATCTTCATTGCACGCCTGTTTGTAATGATCTTCCAGCTCTATCAGCTCGGCTTGCAAGCTCATGATCTTGAGCATATTCAGTGAGTCAAAGCGCCGAAAGATCGCGAGTTCTCGGCTTGCGCCCATCAACGCGGCAAGCTTTCGATAACCTCGTAGTTTGGGTGTTGCCATGGGCTTGTGGCTGTAAGATATTGACAATATTCCAAATATTGTGGATGTGAGACCGAGACGGAAACAGTAATATAGTGGGAAGATAAAAAGCAATTATGGTGGTCTATTAGTGGAGTGAATGATCGTCGTATGATGTTGGTGTTGTTGCCCAGCAAGGCGACCAATCGACATTTAGCTCCCTTCAATTCGAGGACACCCTCAATTTGAAGAGGCTAAGACCAAGGCTGAATGATAATGACAGTCATGAGAACCGCATCGTGAAATGCAATTTCATGTCGCACAAGATATGCATAAGAAAGCCGGGTGCTGAGGGCGATGGCCAACTTTAAGCCTGATAACTTTTATCGAAGTATCATCGTATTTCGGTGACTCCATACTTAGACCAAACTCAATACAATTCAATCATTCGGACAGTTGTTTCGCTCGACATGACGAAATTCGATCTCGGAGTTGGCGACCCTGTTGCCGCGACCTCATTGGTCTTACAACTCATCACGGGCTTGCAAAACAATGAAGTACTCGAGAAGTTCTCCGAAGAAATGCCCGTCTACTACGCTGTCCTGGTCGAAGTCAAAGACCTTATGGCCGGATCGCCACATGCACTTCCAGCATCAGCAAGAGCGGCACTAGATCTCTGTGAGCGAAGACAGGCGCGTCTCCTTGAATTTGTTCAAGAGAACAAAGACTCGAACAGATTAGGAGAGAAGATTCGAGAATTCAGAAGCGTTGGTATCTTCGGGACATTCTCATACAAAAATAAAGGGAAATTGTGGAATGAAGAGTTTGAAAGACGGTTCGATATGTGGAAAGGATCGGTCAAGCTGCTGAGAGAGTTGACGGTACAGTATGCAGCTGGATGCTCGAGAGATATACAAGACCTAGGACTAATTATGACAGCTCAATCACACTTTGTCTCCTGCACCAAGGTCCACTTGACAGCCAATCTGTCTGTCACTCGGTCTTGCCGCCATCAGGCAGTATCACGGCGGACAGGGCATCGATTGGCGTAACAATTGCCGGTGCCATCGTAAACGGCGAGCAGTCCTGGGTGCCTGCAAAAGGATTACTTGACACGCAAGCTCAAGGTAAAGACAACAACTGGGTGACCAAGAGAATAGTCGAGCGCGCTGGCCTTCTTGACAAGATCCGGCCAATCGACGGCAAAGGAAGCACTTTCACAGATTTCGAAGGCATTGTGCACAAAGTTCAGTCCCAGATTCGTCTGACATGGTTCCCCATTCGGATGGACGAGACAAGAGACACAAACTTCTTCGTATCAGAAAAGGGATCGTTCGATATACTCTTCGGCCAGGAGTTTATGGATGGTTACGCACCTGCTCGTAACACTTTGCCCATTCTTTATCGGCCTGGTTCACCATGTAAGGATCTCGTTCTAGCGATCCTGAATGAGCATTACTGACAATCTCAGATGAGGAAGCGCAAAAGAATGCCATTGCAGAACGAAAAAGGAGAGAAGCTAGAGCAGCAACAGATCAACAGGACGCAGAATATGCGAGAAAGTGGGACTCTGAACATGGAGGAGGCACGCAAAGTTGAGAGAGAAGCATAGGCTTGGTAATTGAATCTTGTTTGTGTGGGATCCATGGATTTTGGTATTTGGAGTTGGTCGTAAACAAGATGAAGAGCTGCGTTGTCGTGGACGAATTGGACTTGTATGGTTTATAAACACACTAATATCCGAACAGAGTTGACACAAGTTCAGTGCAACCATCTGACCACTAGGTCTGAAGCTGGGATAGGGACGCATGGATTCCTAGACGTCGGTCTGTGTAGGGACCAGACGCAGTACTGTGCTGCAAGTCTAGTAAAGGCGAAAGGTCGCCTTAAGTTCATTATGCTACCAGAAACACCTGCGCCGCTATCGTACAGCCTACCAATTCCTCTCAGCCATCTAGTTGTATTGCATATAAGTAGCAGTAGAGTTGAACTTCAAGTTCCCCTTAATGACCTTGTCTACCGCACTCAGGAAGTCCTTCTCGGTAGCGACCTTTCTTCGTGCACGGATAGCAAACATACCGGCCTCTGTGCACACACTCCTCAATTCGGCACCGGTTGAGTTGGGGCAAAGACGAGAAATCAGCTCCCATCTGATATCACGCTCGACAGACATGCTCTTGGCGTGGATTCGGAGAATATTCGCACGGCCCTCAAGATCTGGGAGAGAAAACTCAATCTTTCGGTCAATACGTCCAGGCCTCATCAGGGCAGGATCCAAGGTGGAAGGTCTGTTGGTGGCGAACATGACCTTGATGTTTCCTCGAGCATCGAAACCGTCCAGTTGAGTAATCAGCTCCAACATAGTTCTCTGCACTTCGTTGTCTCCTCCAGCACCATCATCGAAACGAGCACCTCCAATAGCATCGATTTCATCAAAGAAAATGATGCATGCTTTCTTCGTCCGTGCCATCTCGAAAAGCTCTCGTACCATTCTTGCACCCTCTCCCACGTACTTCTGTACCAACTCACTACCAATAACTCGGATAAATGTGGCATCGGTTCTATTGGCGACTGCTCTGGCGCAGAGAGTCTTTCCGGTTCCTGGAGGTCCGTACAGAAGAGCACCCTTTGGTGGATCAATACCAAGGTTGACGAATCGTTCTGGTGATAACAGTGGCATCTCGACGACCTCTCTTAGCTTCTCAACTTGTTCCTTGCATCCTCCAACATCACCATATGTAACATCGGGCTTCTCCTCGACCGTCATCATCGTGACGCTGGCATCGATTTTGGGAGGTAATGGGAGGAGGATCTGATACTTGTTTCGGTCGACACTGTAGAATTAGCACTGAACCCCGCCTCAAACACATGTCTGCTTACCCAACTCTCATGCCCTCCTCAATATCTGTAGGACTGACACGCTCTCCGAGGTTAACCACGAACTTAGCGATTTGTTTGACGTTGATGACATATTTGCTCTTCTCGGCGTCCTTGTCGTCTGCAATAATCTTCGTACATCTCGCGACTTGGAGAGGTTGCTCTTCGGACATGCGCTGTCTGTCGGCGGCAACATCCCAGAGATGAGGTGGTGCTAATCCAGTATCTGATTCCTTCACACCAATCTTCTCGTTCACAGAGTTCTGCTTCTCCTTGATCTGCTGTTCGAGTTTCTTGAGAGCGGCTGCGTATGGCGCGGCGCCGTACGTCTTTAGGACTTGGATATCTTCATCGGTGAGAGGTGTGATCTTCTTCTCTTCTATCTCATCGTCCGCGAACTAGGTTTCGTGTCAGCCACGGCTTCCAGCCCAGAAACGTCGCAGATACTTACATTCTTCGTATGCTTCTCCCAATTCTGCCCCGTGGCGCTATTTTCATGTGGTCAGCATTGGGATACAAGTGAGGAGGAAGTCAAGGCCGGGGACAGCTCCTTGGGAGGCCAGCGCTTTCAACAACCAAAGAGAGCAGCAGCTCCGCATGACAGTACTCACCTGGGCATCTTGAATGATCGTAGAGGGTCGGGAGGCTGATGGGAGTTTGGAGGAAGAAATACGTCGAGAGGATGGTGGTGAAGCTCGTGGATGTTGTGTTGATGGCAAGGCGGAAGCTCTTACGAATGTCCCATGAATCGCGATGGCCTTCGGGACGCTAGTCCTAGACGGTGTTAGTGCGGGAGCTTCAAAATTCGGGCTTGGGAAAATCAAATGTACGCGGTTGATCAGGCAAAGACGCGACGAACAGCTATTCTCGACAACTTCACGAAAGATTTTCTGCGTCGTTGTACTGTAATAGCTCCGATAATCACGAGATGGCGCTCTCTCAAGCTTCTGCGAATTCTACAAATGCGTCCTTCAAGGTATGAGGTCTCGAAGCTTCGAAATAAATTAGCAACAGCTAATGTGGTATGCATAGGACAAGGAGAAGCCTATGGCAGTGCGCGCAGCGAACGTAAGTTGTATTCTACGTCCAGAGGGTGCAAATATTGACTTTTGTCTGTCCAGATTCTTGCTGCAAGAGGTATGCAACACCACCAGCCTGGAGACACAACTTACTAACCTCTCCAGCTGTCGCCGATGCCGTCAGAACTTCTCTTGGACCCCGTGGAATGGACAAGATGATCCAGTCGGGCAAGGGAGAGACCATAATCACGAATGATGGAAATACGATGTTAAAGAGCATGTCTGTCATGCACCCCTCAGCGAAGATGTTAGTAGACCTATCGGCGGCACAAGACGTTGAAGCCGGAGACGGGACCACATCTGTTGTTGTTATTGCAGGAAGTCTTCTTGGAGCCGCGGACAGATTATTACAGAAAGGCATACATCCTTCAGTTATCGCAGAGGCTTTCCAGAGAGCAGCAGCCGCAGCAGTCCAGGTCCTCCACGATATGTCACATCCCATCTCCCTGAACGATACTTCAGCCCTCCTCCAAGCGGCTACTACATCTCTCTCCTCAAAGATTGTTTCACAGCACTCGAATATCCTCGCACCTATGGCAGTCACAGCTGTCACTAAGACCATCGACATCAAGACCGCGGACAACGTAGACTTGAAGAACATCAGAATATTGAAGAAAGTTGGAGGCACAATCGAGGACAGCGAGATGGTAGACGGACTCGTTCTAGATCAGCCTGTCGTCAAGAGCGGTGGTGGACCAGTACGAATGGAGAAGGCCAGGATCGGTTTGATCCAGTTCCAACTTTCGCCTCCAAAGCCAGATGTACGTCTCTTCCCTCCCTCCTATTCATATTCTCCATACTAACCTACACAGATGGAAAATCAAATCGTAGTAAACGACTACCGCCAAATGGACAAAATTCTCAAAGAAGAACGCACCTATCTCCTCAACATGGTTAAGAAGATCAAGAAAGCAAAATGCAACGTCCTCTTTATCCAAAAATCCATCCTCCGCGACGCCGTCAACGACCTCTCCCTCCACTTCCTCGCCAAACTCAACATTCTCTGCATCAAAGACATCGAGCGTGACGAGGTCGAATTTATCTGCAAGTCTACTGGATGCAAACCTATTGCTGATATTGACTCATTTACCGAGGATAAGTTGGGTTCCGCGGATTTGATTGAGGAAGTGCAGAGCAGTGGAAGCAGGATTGTGAAGGTTACTGGTACAAAGAGTGCCGGAAAGACAGTCTCTATTGTTTGTCGAGGTGCTAACTCTTTGATCCTTGACGAAGCCGAGAGATCTCTCCACGATGCACTTTGCGTGATCAGATGTCTGGTCAAGAAGAAGGCCTTGATTGCCGGCGGAGGAGCCCCGGAAATCGAGATTGCGTCTCAACTATCAAAGCAGTCGAGAGCATTGAAGGGCACCGAAGCTATTTGCTGGAAGGCCTTCGCAGACGCCATGGAAGTCATCCCTACCACGTTAGCTGAAAACGCTGGTCTGAATAGCATCAAAGTCGTCACGGAGTTGAGACACAAGCATGAGTACGGAGAGAAGAATGCAGGTGTCAGTATCAAGAGCGGCGGTGTGAAGATCGATATCGCGGATGAAAATGTGCTTCAGCCATTGCTAGTGAGCACGAGTGCGGTGGAGTTGGCGGCTGAGACAGTCAAGATGATCCTTCGAATCGACGATATTGCTTTGTCGAGGTAGATAATGATCTGGTACAAGGGAGGGCAAGGGAACGGATGGCGTGGCTTTGATTGATGATTGTAGATTAGATTTGGTCGTGTAGCAATATCAAAAGTCATGATACCTTGCTAACATCAGGCCCTCACTTGCACATCACAGCCAAATATAAAATGTCGTGCCTGCGTAAAGATTAGGTCTAAATATCTTAATGAGGTAGTTGAGAGGAAAGTAGAAGCTCCTCCATGCTTCAGCCCCGAGTCATACGGATCGCGCCGCTCGGGGCGATAATAACTAAAGTTCTTGGTCCGGACGTGCATTGCTGAAAGTTGGGACGAGTGCAACCCTTTGACGGCGTAAACCCTCCGCAATGGGACGGACATCTCAGGTACCGATCCGATCCATCTGAACTTTATATGACTTGTATAAGACTGCCACCTGTGCCCGTCCTACTTCATCTGAAATCCGCTCTCTCTTTTTCATCTGAACCACAACCCAATTCTCTACTGGTTGCCCGAAACATTACCCTAACTTCACATTTCGTCTCAAAAATGGAGAGCATTCATAAGCATGAATGCTCATTTCATTCCTAGCTTGTGCTGTTCTATCCCATCTCCCTTTCTTGTTTTTCTCGGTGTACTCCAAAAACTGACTTGCTCGAAAAAGACTATCTTCGACATCAAAAGACCCCGTTTTGATATCCACCACCAGCTCCAACTCACGAGAAAGGAAAAGGTATCCGCACAACGCTGAACATCCACATAGAGCACCACAAAAGCTACTTCCGCCTCTCACTCTCTCACCTAGCTCAACACACCCACATTTCACTCCTCACACCGCCTAATATTCCTCTTCCCCCTCCCCAGGCTCAAACGAATCCGCAGCAACCTCCTCATAATCCTTCTCCAACGCCGCCAAATCCTCCCTCGCCTCACTAAACTCTCCCTCCTCCATCCCCTCCCCAACATACCAATGCACAAACGCCCTCTTGCTATACATCAAATCAAACTTATGATCCAACCTACTCCACGCTTCCGCAATCGCCGTCGTATTAGACAACATACTGACTGACCTATCCACACTTGCCAATGCACCATCTCCTGGGGATTGACTTGGGACGGACATGGGCTTTTGGTAGTTGATGCCCAGTTTGAAACCGGTGGGACACCATTCTACTAGGTTGAATGAGGTTTTGGCTTTCAGACTGGCGACGGCGGCGTTGCAGTCGCGGGGGACGACGTCGCCGCGGTAGAGGAGGGCGACGGCCATGTATTTTCCGTTGCGAGGATCGCAGACTACCATTTGGTTGTTGGGTTCGAAACATCTGTTCTTGTCAGTACCATTCCCAGCCTGCTTCTTTGGGCTCAAGAAGAAAGGAAGTACGTACTGGAGGGTAAGATCCTGAGTCTTAAAACTCTCATGACTACTCTTCGCCGCCGAAATAACAGGCGCGTAACTAATTAGCGGATAATGAATCCTAGGATACGGCACCAAATTCGTCTGAAACTCATTCAAATCAACATTCAACGCGCCATCAAACCTCAATGAACTCGTAATACTGCTCACAACCTGCGCAATGAGCCTGTTCAAATGCTCAAAACTTGGTCTCGGGATATCCAAGTTACGGCGGCAAATGTCGTAGACGGCTTCGTTGTCGACTAGGAACGTGCAGTCGGAGTTTTCGATGGTGGAGTGCGTGGAGAGGACGGCGTTGTAAGGTTCTACGACTGCAGTTGAGACGCGAGGGGCGGGGTAGACGGCGAATTCGAGCTTGCTCTTCTTGCCATAATCCGTAGACAATCTCTCAAGCAACAAGCTCCCAAATCCGGAGCCAGTTCCTCCACCGAAAGAATGGAAGATCAAGAATCCCTGGAGAGAAGAGCAGTTATCAAGGACTCGGCGGATCTTATCCAGCGTTCCATCCAAAATCTCCTTCCCAATCGTGTAGTGCCCCCTAGCATAGTTATTCGCTGCATCCTCCTTCCCACTAATCAACAACTCAGGATGAAACAATTGTCTATAATCTCCTGTTCTGATCTCATCTATAGGAGAAGGATCGAGATCTACGAAGATTGAACGGGGGACGTATTTTCCGGACCCGGTTTCGGTGAAGACGGTGTCGAGCTCGCCGCTGTCGTGGAGTGCTTTGGCTTCCGGGTCGGGGCGGCCGTTGGGGAGGAGACCGTGTTCTAGGAGGTAGCTGTGGTGGGTATGTTAATGTGTGCTCTTTTGATAGAAGACCTTGGTTCAAGTCCAAATTGAGAATCGTTGGGTGTGGGAGAGAAGAGAAGGGACGTACAGTTCCCAAGCACTATTTCCGAGTTGTGTACCCGCCTGGCCAATGTGTAGATGAAGAATCTAGTGCATATCATTAGCCTTTTTCTTCTCATGTCACGCCTCTATTTATATTCTTCCTTTTGCCCCCATCGTTGTCCCCTTCGAGGTTGCACATCTCACACAATCGCGGTCTACCACCCCTGAATCCCCTCGAAATCCCCCTTCCCCACATTCACGAACCGCACAAAGTAAACAAACACACGTACCTCGCCTCTCGTCATGATTACTGTCTCTCAGATCTCCTCTCACTTTTTGGTGTGTGTGTAAGATGGGATGAACTCAGCCCTTCAGCAAAAGAAGAGGTGAAAGGATAATTCGTCGGAAAGTGGTTTTGGATTGTGGTTGTTCGTTGATGGTGGGGTCCGCGGATTATGCGCGTGCGGGGGTTCAGACCCAATCAAGTATAGCGGGACAGGCGGTGTGCGATTGACCCCTGAATTGCGTCTGAGAGCTTAGAATCACGTGAGGACCTGAATGTTGAGAAGAAGGGATGAGGCTTAGTGAGAAAGATGTTAAGATGAGAGAGACAAGAGAGTTGTTGGTGACACGATCGTGTACGCGTTATTCTTGTTGCTATGGTGGCTTTTGTTACGGAAACACACCGGAGTCACCTCCTGAATACCCCCGGCAATTGATGCACAACATCAAGTTGTCATACCAATCACAATACAAGCAGACTCAAGTCAGGAACCAGCAAATTTCATTCCCTATCTCGCTATGTTACAGACAATCATGAAAGCAGCATGAGGTAGCTAAAGCGCAGCTATGAAAACAAAGCTACCTCCTTGCTACAATGTATCTCGTAAACGCCATGTATGATTTTGTTCGCAATGCTTTGTCCACCACCCATCATTCATCACCCCCCTTTCCCCTAGTAATTCAACTCACCAGAACCACCACCGGCGACAGCATCAAGATCTTCATAAGACTTGAGACTTCTACCTTGGACAGCTTCGCGAGGACCAACTGCAGCACCGCCAGCTGCTCCATCACCCCATCGACCATTACCCGAAGTCATGCCTCCACGGCGTGAGCCAGGTGGCGGACTGAGTCTACCGGTTTCTTGACGAGGTCGACGATCGTATGGACCCGAGCGAGCGTTGTTACCAAATTGTCTGCCGCCTCTTCGGATCGGACCACCTCCACGATCGGCTCCTTGCCACCCAGCTGCACCCGGAACTGCACCAGGGAAGAATGGCGCAAATCCTTGTTGGCCAAAGCCTTGCATCGGAGCCATACCGCCCAAGCCGAAGTTCTGCAGATTGAAGCCTCGAGGTGTGCCAGCTGGAACATGACCATTTGAAGGAGGGAAGTGGCCATTACTATTTGCATCTGATCTTGATGGAGCAATATGAGCTGGGTCAAGAACATAGGTGTTGACGAGATCGAACTAGACAATGTTAGCCGGACTCACATAATAGCATCATCCTAACTTACGTCTTTCTTCAAGCCTTCAAGCCATTCTGGATGACGCTTCTCAACGTGCTTTTTCCAGAAATGTTCCTCCTTGAAGAGCTTGGTACACTCTGGAACTCGACATCTGAACTTGTGCTCATCTTCCTGCTTCACA
This sequence comes from Acephala macrosclerotiorum, assembly GCA_014904845.1. Taxonomy (NCBI): domain Eukaryota; kingdom Fungi; phylum Ascomycota; class Leotiomycetes; order Helotiales; family Mollisiaceae; genus Acephala; species Acephala macrosclerotiorum. The sequence goes on from MU119276.1 coordinate 131,176, forward strand.
AACTTGACAAGCTCCTCCTTCAATGCCTCCTCAGTTGGCTTACCACCCAGCTTGCGAACATCAACTGCGTCAGGCTCGAGGATCTGCATAAGCTTCTCTTCAAAGGTCTTAACCCAGTTGAAAGCACGCTGAAGCTGCTGTTCAGCTTTCGAAGCTGCACTGTTGCGGTTGAACTTGCGTTCCTCTCCCGGAGACAATGGACCATTTTCAGAGTCCTCAGTAAAGCCAGTATCGGTTCTCTTCTTTCCAGGGAAGACGTCACCCAATGCACTAGCCTTAGCTGCAGCTTTTCCAGCCGTGCTCAAAGTGTTGCGGGGTCGACGGAGATGGCCTCCTGGACACTTTCGGATGAGCTCGTGGATGGAGTCGCTTTCGAAAACGCAGAAGAAACAAAAGTTGAAGACTCGACGGAGGTACTCGACCATAAGGTCAAGCTGCTTCTTCTTGACAAGGAGATCTTCGTCATCAACCTCGTCGTCCAAAGCACCCTCATCTTCGTCGTCTTCCTCCATCTCTTCGCCCTCCTCTCCTTCCTCCATTGCCTCATCAAGACCCAAATAGTCACGTTCCTTCTTGGGCTTCTTGACAACTGGTGCAGTTGCAGGAGGTTGTAATCGCCCCTGTTGTCGGAGATCCTCAACACGTTCCTCAATCTTCAGTACAGCATTGAAGTCTGATCCAAAATCCTCTTCGTACTTGGTGACTAGTCGTTGAGCGAGCTCAAGATCCTTCTCAATCCGCTCTGGTGCAGAGAATAAATCCCATAGAGCTTTCTTTCGGGGTTGAGTTGGTGGTGCATGAACTCCAACGTGACAGGTGAAGTCTCCTCGGACCTCATCCTTGACAGTCTTGCCGTTGATAGCCTCAAGTGCTTTCACAGCTGTGCTTTCAGGAACTGGTGGAGGGGAAAGCTTGACATCGCCCTCTTCATCCTTCGTTTCAGGTCGATCAACAATAGGAATAGTTTCCGGAGCAGGATGTAGCATGACCCATCCGATACGGTGATAACGCTTGCTCGGGTTCGGATCGCTCAAGCTCAGCCACTTAAAGCCACCTTCGTCTTCGCCCAGATGCTCCTTGCAAAAGGCCTCTAGATTTGCCCGGCTGACATGAGGTGCGATGGTCTTAATGAGCAGAGTTGGCTGGAAGGCGTTCTCATCTCTGATATCACTTCCCCTAGACGGAACAAGATCACCGACACCAAGCACCTCGTTAGTTGCTGTAGTCTCTCCCTCTTCCTTCTCGACAACACCTCCTGCGCCATTACTCTCAGACTTTGGGATACCTTCTAGAGAATACTCGTCAAAAGTGCCCGACTCGAGATCTTGCTCCCATTGACTATAGTTGCCTCGACGAAACTCGTTGAGCTGCACGTGCAATGGATCCCTCACTTCTGCAAAGTATCTCTCCTGGAACCATTGTTCTCCTTTATGCTCAGCTACAAATTGTCTAGCCATCTTGGCTTGTAGTTCCTCTTTGTAAGCATCATATGCAACCTGGATTTTGGCTTTCTCCCTTTCACGCTCCTCTGGTGTATCATTGCGTCGAGTTGGCTCAGGGCGTCTGCCAGTCTTTATACGCTCCTTTTCCTCCTTGATCTTCTCGTTTGTGCGCCACCATTCTCCAAAGTACGAGAAACCGACTTGAAAAGCAAGCGAGGCTGGGTCGGCCAACGGATTGATTGAGACGACAGGAGGTTCGCCTGGAACATATCGATCAATATTGACAGGTGCGGGCGAGCGACGACTGTCGCGATCACGTCCACGGTCTCTTCGGTCGTAGTCATCTCGGGAACGACCAGAAGGCTCGTAACGGTCAACAGCTACTGGTGATCTACTTCGATCTCGTCCTCGGCGACTGCGGTCAACACCTGAAAGATAAATGTAAGCAAGATGATCAATGGTTCGAAGCAATACAATATGATGATTGCCCAAGGATATTGTGGCTATGGCATTGTTCGACGGCATCCAGCCTTGCAGGTGCATGGAACGGAAATAGCCATCGCAGCGAGACGGAGCTCTCGAAAGTGAACGTACCGGGAGATCTGCCACGGTAGAAGGTATCATTGCGCGAATTTTCTGTACGATCACCTGCCCTGTATCCATCGTCGCGACTGCTCCAACTTGTTCTCTCTTGAGGCGATCTCGCGAGAGGCGGCTCTCTGTAACCCCCCGAATACGTATCCATTGTATTATGTTTCGGGGTCAGAGTGGGAGTGAATCGCTAAACGGCCGATTTGGTAGGACAATAGGCTCTCTTTTAGGTGGCTTGTCGAGTGGGCGCCGGACTCGTGTTTGCTGGTTGTCAAGTGACGCCTCGTGCTTGTCGGCAGAAAGAGGCGACAACAAAGCTACTGCTGTTTGGCGACATGATTGCCTGTCAGAGGAGTGTTCAAAAAGCAGAGAAGTATAGAGTAGTGATAATTGGAGTGTTGGGGGCGCAAAGTTGAATGAGGGTGTAGAAAAATGAGGTTGAAAGGTGGGAGGTCAGCGCCTATCAATGGCTAACGAGGACGACGACAACTATCTGATCTCGAAAAGAAGGTAGATTGAAGGGCAGCGGTGCATTTGAAAGGTACAAGGGTTTGGGGATCATAGTAAAAAGGATTGACGAACAAGTTTGAGAAGGTGTGGCTCCTATTGAGAAGAGCAATGCTCATCCAAGGCTGAGTTGGAGAGGTTGTAGGATGGAGGAGGTTGGAGGTCGACGGGTGCGCTCTATCCACGATTCAGCCATTGGGGGGCACGAGCGATGGGGCTGGGCAAGTCCACACGGGCGCAAAAAGCTTGGCCGAGGGAGGAAGGCGCTGAGGTGCAGGATGGGCGCTGATTGGGCGCCGAGTGAATTAAAGCGGGGAGCTTAGTAAAGCAGTCTAGATTCATATGAAGCCTAGCCACACTCTAGATCAACAGGGATAGCCAGGTACGCGATCCCGTTCATTCGCACTTCACTGGTCAGTCGAAGATGGGCTGATCCAAGTCTGGGGAACAATACATCGTCCCACTACAGCCAACTTCTCTTTCTCTTTACATTAACGTTGTCTACAAACAATATAAACTTGACAGCAAACAGGGATCAAAAAGTAAGTTTGCTTCTATCCATTGCTATTCTACTGTACTTTCTTTGAGCTCCTCCAATTCCAACTTTACATGCATCTACGTCATTTCGAGGGGCAGCTTGAATTTGGCATTTGAGCAATAACGACTTTCACTTCCTTTTCCTGCTTCACGCCACTACAATAGTACCATAGCATTGAACTCAGCTAAGAATACCTCAACAGCTCCGTCAACATGACGACCTTCATCCCCTCCATCACGCTGCCTGCGGCAGTCTTCTCTAACCCCGCAGCAGCTATCCTCTTGCCAATTGCATTGGGAACAGCTGTTGGATTCTCTGTTCGGCGTAAGCAGCCTTCTCCATCTACGTCTGGCATAGCTAACGTAGCTCTGCTCTAGCCAAAGAAACCCAGAACACCTACTTGGCCCTCAAACAGCCTCCTTACCGTCCACCACCATATGTCTTCGGCCCGGCATGGACTGTCCTGTACGGTCTGATGGGCTTTGCTGCGTACCGTGCCTACGATACTGGAATGTGAGTCTACTCTTGGGAGAACTACTGTCCTCTTCTTTCCCGCCTACTGAGTCTCCAGATCCAGCGTTGTTGCAGCTGCACTGCATTTCTCAATCCATTCCCCCCACCATACGAACATTCACTAACAGCCCCTGTCCTAGGTCCCCATTTGCCTCAGCCGAAAAGCACCTCCTCACAAAACAAGGCGCAACACTCTATACCATCCAACTCGGCCTGAACCTAATCTGGATGCCCCTCTTCTTCGTCGCCAAACGTCCCATCGAAGCCACCGTCGATATTGTTGCCTTGACCGGAGTCACAGGATATCTAACTTATGTATGGGGACAAGTTGATCCTGTTGCCGGGTGGGCGTTGGCGCCGTATCTTGGATGGTTGGGATTTGCTACTTATTTGAGTGCTGGTGTTGGGTACTTGAACAACTGGAACCTCGCCGATAAGGAAGTCAAGGCTTCCCCAGCCGGAAAGGATACCAAGTAAGATTACGTTGACGAGAAGGAGTAAGAGTAATCGCAGCACTTTACTCTCTTTCCTAAGTCACTTTAAGTTACAAGATGATGTGATGAATTTCGAAAGTGGTCTGGATTTGGGTGGATGGTATGAGGATACCCTGAGATATGCGCTTGGATTATGAGATCCATCTTCTCACTCATTATTTTCTTTCTGGGTCTGGTTCTGCTCATTATAATCAATGAATTGTTTGCAAGATGACTTCCTCGCGCTCTCAACCACCTTCTCGAGGACTCGAGATAAATTACCCACCCAAGGAAGAAAAAGCTGTGACGGGCGGCGAGGCTAGCGTCGAGACGACCAGCTTCCAACCTTGCACTTGCATGAGGCAGCCGAAAAGGCACACACCTCAACTTGCGCCATTTAAACAATAGCTGGGAGTGGCCATTCAAGTTCTCTTTTTTATTTTCTGAATAAGCATGTTTCAATTCTGCTCATTTCTCCATTCGCTTCGAGAGAGCCAGCAAGAGCTGCCGCAAATTGAATGATATTCCGTTCCACAGAGCTTCGTGTTAACGATCACTCTGAGCGTTTTAAAGTATATACTGCTGTGCCTTATTCTACTTCATAAGGATGACATCTTCACCATCAATGGGTTTACCAGGTGCTAAGTTGGAACCCGAAGCGGAGGCCGAGAATATCATCTCTGTAAGCGCCGCACAAAGTTCAACCTCATTCGAATAGTCATGGAAAGATTCATTCACCTAAAAGCACACTTGAATCTCTGTCGAGTTGCTATATGATTAACATATCTAAACAGCGAGTCGTCTACCAATGTCTCGATCGAGTTAAGACAGGGCAGAAATGGACAAGCTCATGATGAAAACTACCGAGACTCCAGATGACCTTCTCTCGCCTCAAGAGGTTATCATGGAAGGCCAAGGTTCTGGGACGACAGCTGCACATCCAAAAAATAAAAATAAATCAGTAGCTAAAACAAAGTAGAACAACACCTTCCCCCGGAGCTTAAAGACATGTCAAGCAGCTCAATTAAAAAGCGACTTCGACATTTCTCGGCAGTGGAATGCTCGCTCAGCTGAGATGTCGTTTCCAGAGCAGAACCCACTAATCCAAATCCCTGAGAAATATCTACTGTTCTTCAGAATGGCTAGACGCCATATCGATCTTCCACAAACCAACAATTATTCAACATCGAATTTCACAAAGATTCCCTCACGATTCGCTGCTACATTCCTACTTCTCTGCCTTCAACGTTACTTTGACAATATGCTTAGACGCAGATGGTACTATTATCCTCTCCCATATTTTCTAGTTTGATTTCGTAGTTCTTACCCCGATCACCGCGATGGTGTTTTACTTCCCACTTCCCACTACGGTTCTCACCTCGATGTATCTACGTGGGTACCGGTTAGCGAGGTTCTTTTTGTGATACGGATTCTGTTTTTGTGGCTGCAGGACGGTGATATTTGGATGAGAGATGTGTGTTCGAAGACTGGGTGCGTACCGGCGCGGCGATATATGCTGGAAGAACAGGTTTGACTGCTGTGAGTGAGGCTACGGATTTGCCTCTTGCTATCTGTTGCTGAGGTGGTGTTCTTTCGGCAACAGCTTTGGTTGGAAGCGATGACATAGCAAAGAGTAATATTGTGCTTCCTGGTTTGGAGATTTGATGGGAGAAGGGTTGGAGTGGATGCTGCCTATATAAGTTGTTTTATGGCGTGAAAAAGAGAGATGATGATTAGGGCTCAAGAGCCAGCACCGGGTTGGCAAGTTCAAACATGACTGAGGTGGTTTGGGGTTCAAGTGTTCTATACCTACCCTTTGAGAAATGTACAAATCATTGACACCCATTTCAACATTCGCAAAACTCTCAACGTCCTCGAGATACTTGGAAACCAAGAACAGCCCAATATCCTAATCTCGACTCAGCCTTTAGAATGCAAATCAATGCCAAAGTTTAAGCAGCTTCAGGATATTCGAAGTTCTGTTAATTTCCTCGAGATGCTTGAACATTCAAACCTCAACTAATGTCCGATTCTCAGTTGAACATGAAGAAGCGTTTTAATATCCGTCAAATAGCTGGACATTTGGAGCAATCCCAAACTTTGGGCATGGCTAGGATATTCGAAAATATATTAATGTGCACGAAACGCCTGGACATTGTGAGAGGTCTCAAAGTGTGAAGGAAGGTAAAACATTGGTAGATATTGATACCCATTTAATCTTCAATTCTCCGAGGCTCATTTCAAAGCCATGTCTATATACTTTTGGGAACAAACGCCTCTTTACCTCAAACGCTCACCAGTTTTCGGTTTTTGGGTATGCAAAAAATTCATCCTCCCTCATTATGCAGCCCCTCTTAAACGCCAGTCGTGAAATAGCCGCCTGTCTATGTTGTGCTCGTGCTCGCTTAAATGCCGAAACAAAAATTCCTCTCCATATGCTCAATACTCGTCGTGCTTCGTCCGCCATATTTGCAAGCCGCTTCCATTCTCACCCCAGGAACTTCTCAGTGTGGAGGGGATCAGCTCAAATGAAACCTCCCCTTCAACGCATCAAAAATAATGAATATGAACGCGCTGCTAGGTGCACTCCTCGCAACTGTAATACCACACCCTCGATACAGTCCTCTTAGACCATAAGCTCTGTAGATAGCCAAACCCTCATTCCAGAACTTCTTTTGTACTTCTCCATTGCCTACAGCCGTAGTTTGCATACGGCTCTTTATCGTATCGGCGGGAAAGAAGAGGAAGTTGTAACTCATTCCTGCTGAGGCGCCTGCGAGTGCTTGCTGCCATAACGGAAGGGGAGCTAGGCCGAGTTCAGAGGAGACTGAGGGGAGGTTCTGCGGATTGGGGTTCGCTGACGGTGATGAGAGAGGTGTAGAACGAGAATTCAAGTGTCGAAAGAGAAGAGTGACAGTCTCCTTGCTCCCAAACCAAGCCGCACAACCACCCGTCTCTCGAATCAAAGTACCCAGTTGACCATTCCAAAATCCTCTCACCCCTTGGTGTCTGAAGACTTCCCTGATCACGGCTAATGGAGTTGGAGCCTTGTGTATCATTCCATCCGTGCTAGCTGTTATCGGGACCTGAATCTTGCATTTCACAAGCTCGACGGGAGTCAAGACCAGACTCGTGAACGCGCCTGAAATCGCTCCTGTCAACCAAAGCGCACTTAGTGGCAACGGTTTCTCTCTTTCATATAATCCAGCAGCAAACAGGCTTTCTCTTCCAACTCTCTCCCAAAAGAATAGAGAGGATGTTTCGAGTGCAGCGCCGACCAAAGGGGCAGAAATGCCGCGGTATAGACCTAGGATGCCATCTGAGCGGATCGATTGTCGGAAACAGTCCAGGGGACCCGTGTAGCGGAGAGGCAAGTGGTCGGGTTGGGACTGCAGACGGACTTTCACGGTGTCGAAGGGGTATTCGATGTATTTTCCTGCTACGCCGGCAATCTGGCGGGGTCAGCTTCAGTTTCAGGGACTGAGGAGCAGAAGCGACTCACGGAGCCAAACACAATATCCTCCACAGCATCCATCAGAGCTTCGTGTCCTTTGACAGTAAAGACTGGTGATACTTGAGGAGTAGGAGTAACCTCTACAGTTGTAGTGGCAGCCATATTCTTCTTGTCGTGGAGCTTCCGTGATCGGTGATGGGGTATTTCGAGTCAAGTGAATGTTGCTTTTTTGAAGCTCGTCCAACAAAATTCCCAACTCTCGTCACTAAATAGCATTCACTTCGGCCGAAATCTTCCTTCACTCCAACAACAGTGAGGTGTTGGTAAACTGTATCTTGCGATTGGCGTTTTGACTGTTGCACAATGCCAACAGGTGAGGATGACAAGTTGATTCGAAGAGACAGCAGTAATGCGGCACTAGAAGAACAAGAAGGCAAACAAAGCACTTCTTGCCTCCTCTTAAATTCCCATCAGAATTTTTTGTGCAGATCTGCCAAGTTTCGTAGTGTGGAGAGAAGAATTGGGGCCGGAGACGTGGTGCAGTGTCGGAGGCTTATCGATTGCGGGACACTGCTATCGAGGAAGCATTTCGAGGATCAGAAGGAAGCGGTCTGGATAAATTGCGCCCTTTTTACCTTTCAAAACCCCTCACAAAACACGTAGTCAATAGTCAAGTCTCGAGGACCGAGCAAAGAGGGGCAAAGTTGGGTTTATGTTGGAGGCAACGGTACTTGATCGAGTGACATTTTCTTGAGAGAGAAAAAATCACGCACAAAGAGGGACCAGTGGTCGAACGGCTGCGGGCAAAGCGTCATTAGCGCCAAGTTTTTATCAGATGGAAAATTGTTATCAGATCCTCCATAAATTTTGGCTTTTTGCGGATCTGGGCCCGCACCGCCTTCTGACGGCAATTGCGAACGCTTGAAATTCTTTATCGATTCTTCAACAGACCGCAAATATGTCTGCAGAAGTCGCAACTCCCGTTGCAGCACCTCAAACTGCTGCGCAACCGCAGGGAATGCGTAAGAATGGTAGGTGGGATCGTTTCTTTAGATATTGCCGTGTTCTAATATTTGGCAGGAAAGCAATGGCACAAACCGAAGACTGCGTTCCGTCCTACGTCTGGCATGACATCGTATGAGAAGCGCCAGGCAGAACGTACGGCTACTGCGGCTGTCAAGGCCAAGGAGAAGGAGATGAAGGAAGAGAAGGAGGCCGAGAGACAGGTTGGTGCTTCGAGGCGGGGTAGAGATTGTCTAGGGCTAAGTCGCTGACAAGTTGCAGAGGAGAATAAAAGCCCTAAAGGACAAGCGTGCTGCGAAGGAGGAGAAAGCCAGATACGAGAAGTTGGCCGAGACGATGCATAGAAAGCGAGTGGAGAGATTGAAGAGAAAGGAGAAGAGGAACAAGCTGTTGAAGTCATGATCAAGTCCTGTCATCATGGTGGGATATGAGCTCTCGAACATCTGGCCCTTACGACCTCTCGGGACGTCTTTGGCGGTACACATTGGGTGGAGTCTTGGAGTCTTGATCGATTGACAGACACGGAAAAGGTCGTGGTGTTCTGGCGTTGCTGGGAACTTTTCAAGACGAGAACTTTTGTAGCAGGTGGGAAGTTTCCTCTTAATCTATCATGAGGGAATTATTCGTCCAGAAGAAAGCACTGCTTGACATCTAGAGCTAGGTTAAAATCCAAGTATTCGTCCCGGAGCACAGAAGATTTGAGGAATATGACTTTGGTTGGTCTCACGACGATGGGAGGGAAGCTGCACGATTCACCGACCCGCTTCTGCTATTATTGTAGATACACATTTAGAAGACCAAAATAGACTCCAAAGTCCTGCACGATAGTAGCCTCCGTCCCCCCAAAAATGTTTCGCATCCAAACCGAAATTCAAACTGCAGCACGTGAAATCTGCACACCCCTCCACACCCGGCCACCAAACAAGCTTCCTTCCCCAAACTTCCCAAACCTTCAGCCTCGTGCCATGCATCACCGTACCTTCCCTCTCTTCACCACTCCTATAACAAGAAATCAAAAATGATGTCCCACCACCCGGACATGACCCGCTACCCATACAACATTCTCCCTTCGGCTCCCTCTGCATCAACCTCCACTTCTCTCACACCTTCAAAATCGAGTACCGCTCCCCCAATCGCTCCGAATTCAATTTCAATTTCAACTTCAACTTCAAATACCGTTCCAACAAACCAAACAGCAACAACCAGCCCAACCAGCCCAACAAGGCCAAAACACCTCACAACACGGTCGATAAGTGAGGTTTCGAGTATTCATAAAGACAAATCCCACCATAAACACCACCATCATCCGCATTTACATCATAGGGACAAAGATAAAGAGCTCAATTACTCAGTAGCGAATCTCCATCCCGGCGTGGGACTTCTGGAAGCGCTTGGAGGGAGTCAGAATAAGAGTGAAGGTGTTACGCCGGCTGAGAGCAGGAATGTTAGTCGGAGGGGGAGTATGATGGGTGCGGATAGGGAGAGGTTCGAGGACTCGGTGGGTGGGGGAGTGATGAGGGTTGAGAAGAGGGAGGTTAAGGAGGGGGAGGTGGAGCGCGAGAGGGAGAGGGGTGTGCAACGGGCTACGTTCGTACTCAAGCACTCAATTTGCTAGTTGGCAGATGGCTAATGGATTGGCAGAGAACTACGAAATGCCCTCATGGGATTGAATACGCTTTCGAATAACACTACAAGGAAGTTGGATAACGCATATTACTCTGTCCTCGAAAAGCTCGGTGTTCTACAGTCAACAATATCGAGCCTCAAAGAACTAGCTACCATGACCCGACAATTAAACGACGAGTTTAAAATTGAATCCGAAGAGCTAGTTCGAGACGTTACATCCCAACTCGAAAGCTTCGAACAATTCACCTCACAAGAAACCCGAATAGTCGAACTAGCAGCACGAGTCAAAGCTGGACGAGAACGAATAAAAACTCTTGGGGAAAGAGTAGACGTTGTGAAAGAGAGGGTGGAGGGGTGGGAGAAGGCTGAAGGGGAGTGGAAGGAAAGAACGAGGAAGAATCTGAGGATGATGTGGATTGTTATGGCTATGATGGGCGGTATATTGTTGACTATTGTGGCGTTTCAGTATACGCCTACTATGAGTGGGCCAGAGGCACCAAAGGGCCCGAACACTACGGGGTTGTTAGGGAAGATGTCGGACTTTGAGAGTTTGAAGAACGAGAGCCAGGTGTTGAAGAGAGAAGTGGAAGAAGCATTGGAGGGGTCGAGAAAGCGGTCGGCGGACGATCCGAGATTGAGGGCCTTCGACGAGTTATGATACGACACGCCGGAGTCAATGTTGTCGTGTCAACAATATGGGCATGATGGGAGACTTTCAATATTTCAAGGCTTTTCCAAGCCTCTGCAAAGAGTTGCGATTAGAGACGACGACTCGAGGAACAGAGCGCCATGAAAGAGGGAGGGTCTAAAGCTGCGGTCTTTGACGAAATATCTATCGCCCGACGGCCCGAAATAGAAGAAAGACCTAGAGAATGGAGCTGGAGAGCGGCTAGAAGGCCGGCCCAGCCGGAAAGTCATCCGAGGCTGAGAACCTTCAACGAATAATGACATTGTATCGATGATACCCCTACAGTTAGATTTGCTAGAAATGGGTCAAAGGTTTGCCCAGAGATTCAAATGGATACCCAGAGCCGAAAGGCACACGATATTTCAGTCAGCTGGTGCTTGAGACACTGGGCGCCCAGGGGAGAATAAACTTGGATTTCGTGTTGGTCACTTGGCAGCCCTGTGAGAATGTCCCTGACTCTCTTCCACATGTAAAGCTCAGATGATTCCAAACATCAACTCAAATACACACATTTACCCTTTGGTATTTTTCGACTAGGTTTGATCGCTCGAGTAATCACGATTCAGCTATTTTTACCAAAAAAAGCGCAAAAGGAAAGGAGCCGAGATAATGCAAAACGCATCGGCACTGGAAGCACTTCGTAGGCCCGATGACGCGACGTCCAAGCCACCTGTGGCATCCCTGTCGAGATTCATCACAAGGCAAGAATAGAGGGGACCTGATTTCTTGGTCTACATCTTTGCCCTTCTCTTGGAAAATAAATTAATAAAACTGCTTCCTTCTCAATATTCGTATTCTTCTGTTCTTCCTTATTGTCCACGTAATTTTGAGGAATACAGAAAAGAAATCACTCACGACGAAGGCGCAGGCTCGCCAACAGGGACCCTCGCATCGCGAAAAGTACCCCGCTAAGGGCGCAGTCATCAAGCTCCAATATTTACAGCTAAATTGCAAGCCACAAAATAATCACCAAGGATCCTCTGTCAGCTCTGGAACTATATACCCCCTGAGATCCTTCGACGACTTCCCATTCAAGCTCAGTGTACGAGCAGAGCTTGCAGATACACAGTCAAGATGGTAGATCTAATGCCGAATGGAAAAGCAGGGAATGGAGAGAATGGTTCTGCGGTCCCTCGAAAATCTTCATTAACACCGACATCTGTGGGAACTGCGAATGGACAGGCGCTTACCGGGAAGCAGGAACATTGTATTTCCTCCATTTCCCTCTTCTCCTTCATCTGCAAAATTAAATACTGATGGCAGATAGATCTCAAACGCGAATTAATCTCTCACCAAGTAAAGTTCGAAATCACCGAACTTAACTCCCCAACCGCCCTCCAACGCTTCGGCGCCCCCTTTAAATCAGATTTTGGCGAGATTTCTCCTCTAGATTCAGACCTACCGATTCTGAGGTATATTTTTGTGCATCATGTGCGGGAATTTCCGTTCTTGGATAAGGCGAAGGAGAAGGAGTTTTGGCAGGATAAATTACAGGTCGTATGTACCCCTCCCTGGATGCCGCAGAGGTTCTCGGGGGACTGGATGATGGCTGATGGGTTGGGAAATGGTAGTTCCTGGAATCTTTCGCGAAGAAACATATTTCGTCGAGCGAAGATAGATTGGAAGAGACGAAACGGAGGAAGTTGTCTATAAAATGTCAGAAATTGGTTGAGCTGATGATGGTTTCCGGTGTACCGACTGCAAGTGGATATGAAGAACGCATACGCTTCTCAGAGCTGGAGGTAGTAGACGCCGGGGCTATTGATCATGGTGTCATGCAGACGTTACCAGAGGGGCATTATGTGAATGGATGGGACGTGAATGTTGCCGGTGTCAGGACCACAAGTGTCAAGAGGAATATTCGATACCACAAGCACGCGGTTAGCTCTCTCAGAAGGTCACTTGGGCAGGATTTGGCTGACAATATACTAAAGGAATTTATTCTCCGGGTTAAGAGAAAGAATGAACTTGAGTTCTTCGTTGGGAGACGCTATGGAGATTTTGCGAGACTTCACAAGAGGTTACGGCAGGAGTTGCCAGGGAAAGTATTGCCCCCTATGCCTAAGAAGAATAAGCAGAGCTCGACGACTTCGAATCTACTCAATGGGATCACGGGAGGAGCAGACAGCGATGCATCGTCGGTGTCGTCTGTTTCTACTATGGGAACGATGCCGCAAGTCCAGCAATCCATGAAAAACTTGACCGTTGGTGGAAGTAAGTGTCAACTTTGGACCATCGTTCAGCATCATTAACACAATCAGATGGACACCGCCGAAACCTCTCAGCAGCATCACTCGGACGAGCGTCCCCACGATCCTCAACAGACGGAAGACTAGATTCCAGTCGATCACCAACCCCAGCACCAGAAGAAGTACGCAGATCCAATACACTCAGAAGAAGGAACAAAAAGCTTACAGCTCCACAGCCAATTCTCCTCTGGCGTGAGAATCAGAGAATCTCACTCAGAGCGTTCCTACGAACACTACTCTCAAACCCCCAAATCGCTAACACTAGAGCCATTCAAGACTTCTTGTCTTTTCAACCAATTACTCCTGCGGATGCTGATGTGGAGGACATTGCGAGACGGAAGGCGATGGATGAAAAGCGGGTAGAGGAGCAGAAGCAATTCTATGAGATTGCAAGGAAGAGGGCTGCGGAGTTGGATGTATATATGGAGCAGTAGGTTGTGCGGTAGGTATAGTTGATATTTTGCTTACAGAGGCTAGATTCCGTCGAGATATCATTGAAAGCAATGGTCTAACCAAGCTTTTCAAGGAGATCAAGGAGAAGAAGACCATCCAGGATCTAAGCATCCAGTACCAGAAGTTTGCAGAATGGTTACGGATTGAGGTTGCTGCGACGATCTACCATCTCTTCTTGGCTGAGGACAACTCACCGGAGTTGTTTGCTCAAGCGAAGAAGATCCATTCTATGATTCCATATACGCTGATTAAGAACGCCATCAGGATAGCAAATCCGGCGGCAGTCATGTCTAGCATTCTGGATATCTTCCTTGCTCAGCCGTTCGGTGCCCGGTCGCTTATGCAACGCATTTTCGCCCTGACGCTGAACGATGGCATCAGGAGTTTCCAGAAGTCAATCGATGCTGTTGTTGAAAAGATCGGGGATCCCGTCTTCTGCGAGAAGCTCAAGAAGTTCTCGGATGCTGACGAGAGTGTCAAGAATATCATCAGAGAAGAGTCACAAGCTGAAGATGTAGACCTGATTGTCGCCATCTTACGCTCTGAGCTTATCGAACCACCGCTGAAGTCTGAGCAGATAGGCAAGATTTTCAACGCATATGTTGCTTGGAATCATGTGGTTGATAATGTGGATGATGAGATGAAGCAAGGGGCTCAATTGTTCTCGTACTTGAAGCAGCTGCTTAAGTTGTACACAAGACAACGAGATAAGGCTATGATGCTGAGTATGATCGAGGAACCGGTCACGCTACAGCTGCTCAAGGATGTGTTCGTCATCTTTTACGAGCCTCTTGTTCGGGTATACAAGTCAGCGAATGTCTACAACAGCGTGACAGACTTTGCTGTCTTCATCGACGACATGATCCAGGTAGGTTAAATGTCCTCTTCGCTTCAGCGATTCTTGTTAACGGGTCAATAGGTTGTCGAGAAATGCCGCGAGCAAGACATCTCTGTAGATCCCAACCAGACGGTTCAAGCCTTCATCGATCTCTGCCAACGCCACGAACACAACTTCTACAAATTCGTCCACGAAGTGCACACCCACGACAACGGCCTCTTTACTCAACTAATGGGCTGGATCGAAGGCATCCTCGAATTCCTCCGTCAAGGTCCCAAAGCCGGAAAACTAGACATCAACGCCCTCTTCTCCGGCGCAGTCTCTATGAGCGCTATCGATAAACAGAAAGCGATTGAAGAGATCAATGCGTTGATAGCTTGGCAAGAAGCGAGGAAGAAATGGCATCAAGATAAGACGAGGCAGAAGATGGCTGCCGAGGGAGGGGTCGTGGGGAGTGTGGAGGTTGTTCCTGGTGTGATGCAGTTTCAGACTAGTGATTTTGGGTTGGATCCGATGGATATGCAGGATATGGCGTACGAGGAAGAAGACGAGAGTTCGGATGAGGAAGAAGAGGATGATGAGCTGGATCCGATTGAGGCGGAACGCAAGAGGAGGGCGAGGAAACAGGATCATTTGAGGAGGAGTGCCGGGGAGCCGCAGAAGCCGGAGGTGGGGGAGGTGTATAAATTGAAGGAGAACTTTTTGGAGATGTTGAGGGAGGTGTTGGCTGAGTAGAGGGCGTGGGAGAGTGGGCACGAGTGGATCGTGGCATGATTACGTGGGCTTGCGTTGGGAGACGCACTTTATGATAAATGGATACGAAGCATGATAGGATATGATGCGATACGATGCCATGGGCTTTGGTAGAGGACCTGGCCGAACGAGCAGGATACACTTCTTTGTCTGCATTATGATAGATTATGGCGATCGGCATTTGTTATTCCTTCTCAACGCCAAGCTGGGTCTGTGGATTTCCTGCGAGCTTATTCCCTCGTTTGCGTCGCGTTAGGTTTTCATTTATGGACCTCTTTTCATTTCAGATGGCTGTCTCCTCGAGTCCCTGAAGCCTATCATCACTAGCTTCAAAAAGCAACTGCAAGGCCGAGGGGTTACGGTCACGTGTTGGACTCGGTCAGCCGAAGAGGGAAGTAACCTGTAAGGCTCGGTGAGTCAGGCTGAACTTTCAGATAAGACCACAGAATCTCCCATCAATACCTCTCTCATCGCAATGCTACTCCACGAGCTTGATCAAGATGTTCTTAGCATCATCGTTTCTCTTCTTAGTTCCGAGCGGAAAGACGTCGTCAATCTCGCACTCACATCTCGAGCTCTCTACAGTATAGCGAGACGTCCAGAATTGATCTACATCACATCTCCATCAGCCCGACTTTCCTTCACTAGATCATGCATCGAGGAACCATCTTATGGCCAACGAGCCCGCTCTCTATACCTCAAGATAGATAGCAAGAAAACCACCTCTCGTTACGCGATATTTGAATTTCTCCAGCAAATGCCCAATCTGCAAAGCCTTGACTTAGATGCGGGTGTTAAGCCGCATTTTATATCTGTGTTGCTTGATGAGAGGCTGTTATTGAGAAATAACCTGAGGCATTTACATATCACGGATACAACACTCACAGTCACCGACCTATGGAGTCTCTCCTCTCTTCCAAGAATGCGCCACCTCGAGATATCCTCACGTCAGGAGATCGCGTTCTCGTCACGTGATCCAACTTCTTTTGAACCCTCACAGCTACGCCATCTGAGGATGTTCGAATTAGGCTCGAACACTTACGTCCAACTTCCTCTGCTCGAGGAACTCCTGACCCACTGTCCAAAACTAGAGACGCTAGAATGCACCATCATTCTCCCTCTCGTCGCACAAGCACCAGCACAAGGACCATGGCTCCATCCCCTCTACCCACGACCTACACATTACAACTCCCCAGAACGACTTCTCGCCACACTGCTTCAAGCTCCACGGACCTTGGTCAATCTCAGTCTCTTCACCAATGGTCTCAACGGAGTCATTCATGATGGATCGAGACTTGATCTCAGCAGTTTTGTCAACCTCAAAAATCTCACGGCAACCGCGGATCTGTTCATTGCTCCTGTGGGATCGAATGTTTCAAGGAATGGGCTATATCGACTCTTACCTTCGAAAATTGAATCTTTCACAGTACGCCATCCATTCCCACCCCCTCTCCCCCCCGCTTTAGTAAACTAGCTAATCAGAAATCCTCAAAGCTACTATTCGGAGCCAACACAGGTATTTTCTACGACGTAACTCACCGTCGCATCGACGAACCTATTAGAAAATATTTCCTAGAAAAGTGGCTAGATGAACCATCATTGAGATGGATTACTGAGATATCGGAGAATAAGCAGGAGTGTTTTCTAGGGTTGAAGAAGGTGGAGTTGAGAGAGATTTTGAAAGAGGGGAAGATGCCACATAATCGGGTTGTTTCTGAGAGGTGGGAGCCAACGAGAGCGATGAGGACAGCGTTTGAGGGGGCGGGTATTGGGCTGGAAATATGGATTAGAGATGGTGAGATACCGATGCCTTTCATACGGTGGATGAATCCGAGGTAGATAATGAGGGTTCATTCGCCCAGATGTTGGGTTGAGGCACAGTTCGAGCGGAGGTGAGGTGAGTCACGTTTGTGTCATCCCATATCTACATACCCGGACTCGAATTACCAAACCTCAAGCTTATCATGTTTAAAGTTCTTTGTGTACTAATTTCCGCGATGCTGCTTCTATATTTGCACGAAGAAAACCTTCAGAATCGTTTTGTGTCTCCTACATTCAAGGCGTATAGATGTCGTTCATCTCGGCTTGATATGCCGAACTCTGTACGCGACTTCGTTGATCAACTACTATACAGCAAAAATCAACTCACCAGTCTAGAACTCTTTAAGTTCAATCATATTTGCGGAGGCTCAATTGCTCGATGGACCTCTATCCTGATTCATCATTATTCTGTGTGGAAACCTGCAGGTGAGGCCGTGTTCGATTTCCAACGACAGGGAGGGGACCGCTACTTTATGTTATTCCGCATTAGATATTGCGGATATAGCTGTTACTGTTACCACGACAGATTCCCGTAATCAAACAGAACCAGAACCGCGTTTTGATTTAGGCACGGGGAGATATACCTTTGCAGACGTAAGGACATCGTCTCACACGGTGGTTCAGTTGCCTTTTCATTGCAATCCCATCTTGCCACATTAGCAAGTATGGTTTACTACGACCAATTGGCTCAATTTGATAATCAAGCTTCTGTATCAAGATCTGTGTTCATCAAAACAAATTTGCCGAGGCCATTTTGGGGTTTGCTTGTCGTTACAATTGTCCTCTTTGTTCATATTTTTCTGGCCTGGATAATCGTTTTCTGGTTCCTTGCTAAGACTCAGTATACGACGTTGGGCTAGGAGTGGCAAAATGTGGCACATGCAAGCACTGATCAGACCAAAGAGTATATATTGATGGCGGCGCAACTGAGTGATGATAACCTCAAAGCGAAAATGAAGGAT
The DNA here is from genome assembly GCA_014904845.1 of Acephala macrosclerotiorum. Classification (NCBI taxonomy): domain Eukaryota; kingdom Fungi; phylum Ascomycota; class Leotiomycetes; order Helotiales; family Mollisiaceae; genus Acephala; species Acephala macrosclerotiorum. The sequence continues at coordinate 149,107 of MU119276.1, forward strand.
GCTGAATTGAAAAAGGGGCAGCTGGGGGACCTCTATCAAATGCAAGAGTACGGCTAAGTATGAAACAGAATAAAGTTGGAATTTACCTTGTAGCCAAAGAATGGAAATTCAAGGTAGTGGGGTTCGATGCCGTTCGACCTTCCCTTATGCTTGTATTGTCCATCGAGTGGAAAAGACTTGGTATTGAAGATTGTACTATGGTCTAATTGCTTTAGTTTAAGCGGCTTAGCATCACATTGAAGTTCCATCCTCTTACTAATTCAAACATCTAAAGGAATATCCTCACAATGGCTAGCAGTGACCGCCCAAAGGCTTCGACTTTACCGGCTTCATCGTTCAAACCCAGTTCCTCATCAGCGTCTTCAGAAGATTTATGGTACTCGTATCTAGTATCCGTACTTCTTAGTTTGGGGGGCTTTATACTCGCTATACTTGACGTTGTCGCTATTGAGGCTGAAGGACAGTGGCAACTCTTAGCAATATGTGCAGTAATGAATGCCAGCTAGGTCTGGGGCTATGGTCTCTGCTCGGCGATTAACGATTCCCTATCAAAGAAAAGTTCGAATCCAGTTGCCGCACATCAAAAATTTAGTGAAGAGGCGCATGGAGACAACGTACAGGGTGCAGAGAAGGTAGAGAAGTGGGGACCTTGGAGGGAAGAACAGGTGTTCGACAACGCAGCACGCTGGGATGTTGAGTATGCCGACTATGAGCCTTCAGAGGAGGATGGAGATGATTCCGAGACCGAAACTGAAACCAAAAAGGAAACGCAGATGGACGATGATGTGATTAAGGCGTGGTGACAAACTACTGTGCAAAGGGTCAGGTTGCTCGTGTTGGACTTCTCTGCGAGATCGCAAGGTGAAGAGCGTTCGTACTACGCGGATAATTCAGAAGTTAAGGATGGTTCGGAAACCAAAACAGAGGCAGAGAACAGTCTTGAGGATGAGGCAGCGGATTTGTGGTACGATAATTTTGCCGGTGTATGTTTTGTTGCGGGGGAAGGGGGGCTCATGACAATCGCAGTATCGTTCAACATCTCAGTCGATCTTCGACATATTTTGGATCCACCAGGGGCTGCAGCTATTGATCCGACACCAAAATGTGGCCCGTGCGTAGAGTAAATAACTTTAATAAAATATAAATAACTATTTAAATCACTTAATTATAGTACTATAAACACGTTCGCAAACTCGCTCGCGCACTTTTAAATGCGAAATTGAAAACAAAGAATATATTACTTTAAAAAAATTAAATTTCATTAAAAACTACAATTAGAATAATAAATCGAAATCGTTTATTCGAATTTACACTAATTTTAAAATTTATTGCAATACGAGCTATAAATGGCTACGAGAACGAGATAAAATTAAATTAAACGCGTATTGAAAAAATCGTTTAAAGTTAAAAATATTTAAATTAAAATTTAAAATTATAAAAAAAATATACAAATTTTTAATTAATAAACGAAATAAATTATACAATTAATTTTTTAAATATTAAATCGAAAATTACAATATTTTAATTTTAAAAAAAACTTTATAAATATAATTTAAAAAGTATATAAAAAACGATTAATACTATAAATAAATATATATTAAAAAATATATTTCAAAAAAAAAAAATATATATATATATAATTAAAAATATAAAAATAAAATTGTAAAAAATTATTAATATTTAATTTTTTTTATAAACGAAATATATATTAATTTTTTATTAATAAAAATTAAATATATTTTAAAAGAAAAAAAAAACGTATAAATTTCAATAATATTTAAAAAAAAATCCAAAAAAAAATAATAAACTATATATAATAAAATAAATTAATTAATACGAAAAATACAAAAAATTGAAATTTTATTACAACGAGAAAAATTATATAAAACGATTTAAAAAATTTAAAAAATTTAAAAAAAAAAAATCGAATTTAAATTTTTTTTTTAAAATCGTTTAAAATAATAAAATACTACTTTTTTATACGCTATAAAAATTAAAATTAAAAGCAATTTTATAATTTAATAATTGTTAATATTACTAAAAATATTTATTACTAATAATAAATCAAAAACGAAATAAACAAATAAATTAAATAATTCGTTAATTGATTGTAAATTTTAAATTTAATAAACGTACAAAAATTAAAAAATATAATTTCAATTTTAACGCAAACAATACTAATCTCGATCTGATTTAGTATCGCACGTGACTATTAAACTAATATTGTATTTATACTAGCAAATTTTTTTTTGTAACAAAAATTAATTTAATTTAATTATTTAAAAAAAGTTTTTTTTTTTATTGTAATTCGTTAATATATAAAACTTATTAATATTTTAATACAAAAATCATATAATTAAACTTTAAAAACAATACTAATAAATTAATATTATTTTTAAAGTTCGTTGAAAATTATAAGTATCGAAATTAAAATAAATTTTTTTTTTTTGATTTTATAAATTAAATAATTACAAAATTCGAAATATAACGCAAAAATTATTTTTTTTTTATTTTTTTTTTTAATAAGTATTTTTTCTAGTTTTTTATATAGTTTTTATCGTTTTTTTTTTTTTTAATTTATTTTTTTATTCGAATTTTAAAGTAATTCATATTTAAAATTTTTTTTAAAATTTTATTAAATATTAATTTTATTATAATATTTATTAAATTATTTTAATCGTTAATTTATTAAATTTCTTATAATTTTTTATATTTATACGATTAATAAAAAATTATAATATCGATTATAAAACGCTTTTTTTTGATCGTTTTTAATTTGATTAAATACTCGTATAACGAATATAAATTTATATAAACAATTATCGAAATTTTAAAAAAATCGAATTATTAAATAATTATATTAATAGTAAATTCGATTACGATTACTATATTGATTTTTTTTATTATACTATATATCTCAAAAATTAAAACGCTTTTAATAACGCGTTTACTTTTAATAGAATTATAATAAATAAATAAAATTTTAATCTCGAATTTTTTATTATTTAATTAACGTTTATTTATTAAAATAATTTTATATTCAATTTGAAAATTAAAATCTTTATTATTTACAAATAAATTATCGATAAAAACGAAAAATTTTATCGTAAATAGATCGAAAATAATATATTTGAATTTTCGATTCAAATTTTTAATTTGTTATTTCAATTTTTTATTCAATATAATAATTTTTTTTTTCGTTGAATTTTAATATTAAATAATAATAAACAAATCGAATACTATTTCAAATTAATAAATTATAATAATATAAACTTTTTTAATTTATTATTTTTAGTATTTAATTTAAAAATTAAATAATTTAATTTTTTTATTTTAATTTTTTTATTGTAATTAAATTATATTTTCAAATTAAATTAAAACGTATTTATTGAAAATTAATAATATTTCTAGTATTAAAACTCTTTTAAATTTAATCAAAAATTTAATTTTATTAAATTCGTTTTTCTTAAAAATAAAAAATTCTTTTTCTATTAATATAAACGTATTATCGATTTACATTTTAATAACGTCGAAAAATCTTTTAATAATCGTAATTAAAAAGTAAAAATCGTATATCGATATAATTATAAACAATTTCTTTTTATAATACTTGTAATACGTAATTTATTAATGTGTTTTTATTTTTACAATTTTATATAAAGATTTTAAAATAATTATAATCGTATTTAATAAATATAAATAGCGAATTTTTTTCAATAAACGTACTAATATAAATCGTTAAAAATTTGTTATAAATTAAATATAAATTTAAATAATATTACAAAATTATATTCTAATTTTCTTATTTAAAAATTAAATTAAAAAAAATATTAAAACGATAATCAATCGTTAATTAACTCTTTAAATTATTGAAAATTGTATAAAAATTATTTTCTTTTTTTCGTTATTATATTTTTAGATTACTAATTTCAATTTCTCGTAAAAAATATTAATAATTTTATTTTTAATTTTATTAATTAATTTCGAATTAAAAATTCGAATTTTAATAATAATTCTATATTATTCTTTTTTTATTTATTATAAAAACTATAAAAATCTTAGTTTTTTCGATAATAATAATAAAAAATTAATTATTGAAATTTTCGTAATTTTTTTTATTATTTTTAATAAAATTATAATATTTATTTTATTTAAATTTTTTATTGTACACGTTTTTATTTCGTAATTCTTTTAAACGTTTTCAATTACGTTTTTTAATTAATTTTTCGTTTATTTTAAAAACAAAAAAAAAAAAATTTTAATTAAAAAACAATAAAATTTTTTTTTTGATTTTTTTTAATTATTTTTTTAATTATTTTTTTAATTATTAATTCGATTAATAAATTTTTAGTATTTTTTTTTTTATATAATAAAATTTAATAATCGTTAAACGAAAATTAATTAATCTATAAAATATATCGATTATATATATTTTTTTATTAATTACTAGTAATTTATATAATTTTTTTTATTCGCTTTTTTTACGTTAAACGCGTACTTTAAATAGAATTAATAAGTTTAATATAAATTTCGTATTTGAATTATTTTTCATTGAAAACGCGTTATTAATTTGATGTTAAATATATAAACGGCGTATTTTTTTAGTAATTATTCGAATTGTTTTAATTCTTTTAATAACTAATAATAATAACGCGTCGTTACTAATTATTTTAAAGTATATTTTAAAGACTAATAATATAAATACAATATTGTTCGATTTTATCGAATTATTAATAGTTTTGATTATTATTTGTAAAATTATATTTTTATCGATTTATTTTTCGATTAATTCGTTGTAAATAATCTCGTAAATTCGATGTAATAAAATATAGTATTTTTTTACTTTTTTTATATTATTATAAGTTTCAATAAGTACTTTTTTGATTTCAATTGTTATTATTTTAGCGTTTTATTGAAATTCTATAAACGAGAATTTTTTTTTAATATTGTAAACGATATAATTCAATAGTTTTTAATATATATCGATTTAATATATATATAATATATTTTATATTGTTTTTACAGATATATTTTTTATAAATCTAGTAATTTGAAATACTATAAACGAGTTTATTATTTGTAAAATTAATTTTCTATTTAAATATAAAACGTTAATAATAATCGAATAATTGAATTTATAATTATTTTATAAAATAAATTTAAATTTTTTAAGTAATTATTTATACATTTGACAATAATAATAATATTTAATAAAATACTAAATATATTTAATATTTATATTATAATTAATTCATTGAAAAACTCTTATAAACGTCGTATTAATAAATAATTAAAACGTTTATACAATTAATGTAATTTTATATCGATAAAATAATTTTAAATTAAACTCTTTTTTAATTAGTACAATAATATCTATAAATAGTCTTATTTTCTTACAATAAAAACGATTTTATTTTTTTAAATTAAAATATTCTTTAAATTATCGAATTTTATATTTATAGTATTTATATTTTAAATATAAAATAAAAAAAATATATTTGTAAAAACAATATAAAAAATAATAATATTTAATAAAATATTGATTCGAATAATACTTTTATTAAAGCGAATTTTATAAATTTCAATCGTAAATATATTCAATTAAATACTAATATCAAATTTTCGTAATACTATAAATTGCAATTAATTAGTAATTAATATTTTGACGATTTTATTATTTAATATAATTCTTTAAATTTTTTTTAAAAAATATCGATTTTCGAAAATAAAAAATAAATATTAATTCAATTCAAATAATTTAAATTGTAATAATAAAATATTAAATATATTTTTCTTTGTAATAATATAATAAATAAATTAATTATTTAAAATAATTATTATTTGTATATTATTAATTTTTTTAAACTCAATAAAATAATTTTTATTCTCGTTTTCTATTTTTATATTTATTAGCAATTAATCAATTTTTATTATTTAAATATTTTTTAATAAACTTTCTATTTTCTCGATTTTAACGAAAAAATTCTAATAATAAATTATTATAATATCTCGATTTACTATATATTAAACTTATTATTGAAATTTTATATATATTTATTATCGCTTTTTTATTGTATATTTTATAGACTAATATTTCGATTTACTACAAATATAATATTTTTTTTTAATATAATCTTTTTTGAAATCTATAATTTTTACGATATTTATCTCAAAAATTTTCTCGATTTCAATATTTTCGATTTTGTATTTAATCGCATTCTTTGTTTCGTTTTCTATAAATATAATCAATTTAATTTTAATCGAATTCGTTTTTCTTTTAATTTTAAAAAATAAAATTTAAATTATATTATTGTATTTCACGTAATCGCATCGCAATATTTATTACTAATCGCAATTCAATATAAACGCTTTTAAAAATATTAATAAACTTATAAAAAATAAAATTACATTTTTCAATACTTCAATAAATATTAATAATTTAATCTCGCAAATTATATTTCGTTTAATATTTCAATAATAAATTTAATTAAATCTTTTAAAATTAATCGAAAAATATTTATAAATATTTCAATTTAATTTTTATTAAATTAATCGTAATAATTTTCACTAAAATTGTTTTTTTTATAAAAACATATATAATTAGCGATTTTTTTTAATCTCGAAATAAATTTTTATTATTATTACTAATATAATAAAATTCAAATTTCTATTTAAAAATCTATTAAAATAAAATGTATTTATACGTTTTATAAAATTAATAAAAAATATTTTATCGTATTAATCTTAAAATAATTCGATTTTATTACAATAATTATAAAAAATCGACAATTTGTAATCAAAAATATTATATAAATTTTTATTATACTTTTTATTATCAATATAAATTTTTATTAAATTCGTAAATAATTTAATAAAAATACTTTGTAAATTATTATATTAATTCAATTATTATTAAAAAAATTACTAATAAATAAATTAAATATTTTGTATTATATTAAACAAATTCGTATTTATAAAAAAAATTATAATAAAAAAAATATAAAAAATAATCGTAAAAATAATTGTATTTATAGTAAAAAAATTTGTATTAATAATTGAAATCGCAAAAATAATTATATTTTAATTATTAAATACTAATATTAAAAAATTTAGATTTATTAATTAAATTAATCGATTTTATTAAAAAAAAAATTTCTATTTTTTAATTAATTAACAATTTTTATTTATATTTATTTATAAAAAATTTTTTATTAAAAAACTTTTTTCAAATTATTAATAATAAATTTTTTATTTTTTAATACTCAAATTCTATAAATACGTAAAAAATCTTATAAATAATACATAAAATTTTTATATATTAAACGTAAAATTTTTTGCGAGTAATTCTCGAAATTTTTTTAAAAGTATTTCTATAAATTACAATCAAAATATTTTTTCTTTTTATATATTTTAAAACAATAAAAAATATATTTATTCAATATTTTTTTATTAAAAATTTTTTTATTTATAAAATCGAAATTTTTTTTTATTTGTTTTTATTGTAAAAAAATTTGATTTTAAATAAATTTATTATTTTAAAAAATAATTATATAATAAATAATAAAAAAATTAAAAATTTTAATTCGAATTCAAATAAATATTATTATTAATATTTATACGCTTTTAATCAAATAACAAATAAAAACGTAAAACTTTTTTTAAAAATTCGTTTTTAATATAAATTCGAGTAAATTAATACAAATTTAAAATCGTTTTCACGTTTTTTTATTCGTTTTTCGTAAACGTTATTATTTTACGTAATAAATATAAATTTAAAAAATAAATACAAATTTAAAACTATTTTCGTATTATTTTTTTTAAATTTTTAATAATTTCAATATTTTTAACGCGTTTTTACAAAAAAGTTTTTATAAATTTTTGTTTTTTTCGAAAATATATTAATTATTTTAAATACTTTTTTACAAAAAACAAACTATTTAAAGAATTTATTTTCTTTTGTAAATTAATTTTTTTTAAGTAGAAATTTAATTGTTTCGTAATTAATTAAACAATTATTGATTAATATTAATATTATTAGAAATACTTATTATTAATAATAAATTAAAAACGAAATAAATAAACTAAATAATTCATTAATTAATTGTAAATTCTAAATCTAATAAACGTGCAAAAATTGAAAAATATAATCTCAACTCTGGCGCAAGCGGCGCTAGTCCCGATCTGGCCTAGTATCGCACGTGATTATTAAATTAATATTGTACTCATAATAATATTATATAAATTGCTTATTATTTATTTATATAAAAACTATTATAAACGCTTTTAAAAAGCGAGATTTACTTTAAATTTTATAAGAAAATAACGATTAAAATTACGATTATAAATTACTCGTTAATAAAACTATATTTTTAATTTAAATTATACGAAATAAAATTAAAATACGTTTATTTATTTATTTTTTATAATCTTTTGATTTAAATCTAATTAAAGAATATTAATACATTTTAAAAAAGCGTATACGTAAAAAATAATAATATACATTAAATTAATTAAAAAAAGTTTTATAAAACGAATAAAATAAAATTATAATAAAAAAAGTACGTACTAAAATAATTAAAATACTTAAGAAATATAAATTAATCTAAAGATTTGGTAGAAAAACTATTAAAAGTGAGTTATAGTAGATTTAAGAATATAAGTAGTATTTTTAGTGTTTTTCGCTTAATTTTGGTGTCGGATCAATAGTTGCAGCCCCTGGTAATCCTCGAACTTTAGTTTCTCTTCTTGAACGGACGTATCATGTATCAAGCAGAACATAATTAGCCCCAGGATGCCTATTATGATGAGCCAATCATTGCACTGCCATGAGGCTTGCGCCGATGGATCTGGGGCGATATCATGACAGACTGTTTGTTGGTAGCAATTGCTGCATTATAAATATCATGCTGTTGTGGCGTTGTTTTTGGATGAAGGATTGCTCTGAATGCTCTGTGTCTGAAAGCTTCGATTCTCTTTCCCAAAAGTTCGCTTAACATTGTATACTTTCCCTCCCTCACGCCGCTCGCGCACAAAGTCATCCCTATTATCTATGACAAGCCTCCTGGACTCTTGCAAGTGATAGATGCTTCTTGATGAATTGACAACTTAGCATGACCATTTGATAGCTCCAGCGCAGTGGGTGATGCTGTGTCTGCTTACTGATTGCTCGCTTAATGCCGATGAAAGAGGGGGCAGGTTGACAGGTCAGTTCAGCACAGTACCAACATTCGAGGCACCCCTACTCCACAAAAGGTTCTCTAATCAAAGATGCCGGGAGGAAAGCCTTGTGGCGAAAAAGATAGAATGTGAGACATCGCGGAGCCCAAATTGAGAAATGACAAGCGCGAGACATCCCTTGCTTCCACAAATCGACAAGTCAATAATCGAAGCACAGTTTAGAATGCTCTATCCCAGAGCTTAAGATATAGAACTCATAAGATGGATCATCTTAAACGGGTGGTTCCACACCACACAAAGTGAGACCCCAGAGTCAAACACAGCCCAAGTATCACATATCACATATCACATGACAAATCCCGACATCGTGGTTTCAGCCCCAATGCCATCACCTGTGAAATTTTCGTTTGAACGCGAACACTCTTCTTTCACTTCTATCGATCTCTCAAGGCTGATACATTTTGGTTTCGGGTACTTTCATCAATCTGATTTCAGCAGCCCTGTACTGACAAGCAGCAGCAAAGCTCAAGGAACATCTGCTCTCACGACGCGTATCACAAGGACCAGGCGATGTGGAAGAGGCGTTCTATCGTGAGGGATGTCCAGGAGGCCAAGAGGACAGTCGTTATCCCCGATTCTATCATTCGATTCCAGTGTCGAGAATTCAGGACAAATTTACAGCATACCTCGTCTTCTGTTGGAACTTTCGAATCATCTTTGCAGTCACGACGACGCTTTTCGATTCACTATGCCCTCCTGCAACGCCCCTCTTACGGGAAACCCGTTCAACCGAAAGGGCAGAAAAAGCGCAAAGTGGCTTGGCTTGAAGGCTTTTTATTTGGCTCTACACTCGTCTTGATCTTGGATGCTGCTCCTTTCAGGGAGTCAATCATGTATCCGTACGACAAATTCACGTTCGGAACTGAGACTGCGGGCCTTAGGAATAACTCCCTATTGAGGATAACTTTCGGATGGGAACCTGCAACTGCATTTGAGACACCCTTTACCGCCCTTCAATAATTTCCGATTACGACGTTCACCATCGTAGACGTAGAGGACGCTTCACCACCTCTTCCACCCTGACACTAAGACCACAGAAGTGGTCTAAGAAGTCAGATAGACAGAAGGCTAGAGACCCTTATAAGCGATATTCAAAGAAGGGAGCTTGGGGAGTAGACATCGAGGATCAGGATGGGATGAAGAAATTCTACGCTGCACTTGATGTTAGGGCGCAGGATACTTTTGGGGATCTGAGAGTGGAAGTTGAAAAGGGGCCAGTTGAGGAAGATAAGATTGGAAAATACGTCGGGGCCTTGGAGGTTGGAGACTCTGTCAGCGTCCGAGGCCCGAGGAGACTGAAGGAAAGTCTTACGAAGAAAGGGCTTCCGGAATCCTGAATGGAGGAGGAACGCATGTTTACTCTCAGAGCAATTGTTTGTCTTCAAGGCGTCGCTTATTTTAGGGGAGCATGCAGGGACCTCGGGGTGTCGCTTTAGCGCACAAGCGCTATAAATCTGCCTCTACACCCGCGATTTCCAGCTTCCACGCCACCTCTTTCTTTTCCAACAACACCACGAACTCATCTGCGACAAGACGTTCCTCAATGCAAGGCATCAAGGATGCCAGATATTTCAATGAGCTGTGTACTGGAATTTCTTGTCTGAATTGCGTTGCGCTGTAGCTTTGTGGGCACTGAAGAGGGTTGGACATGTGTTGAAACGTCGTTTCGTGCCGCTCCCTCGCTGTTCTGCTGAGACGACTGCCACTTCTACGCGTTTGGACGTTCACTTTTTGCATTTCAAATATTCCCCCTACTCTCAGGCCTTGTCCATTTTCTCTACTGAAGTACTCAAGTTTGCCCTCTGCTCACTACAGTATAACTGCGAAATAAGCGTAGATTTAGCTGCCGCCGGTGTACATTTAGTAAGATCGAAGTTATTCGCAGGTATGGGGTACCCAACCTCTACCGGTATTACCCAACGGGCTTTTTCGCACTTTGCAGCCAAAAGCCACGGGTAGTACCCAGTACCTGGATTTATTTTTGGAAAGTTTGATACGGCTCGTCTCCGGTTGCGATCCAGCAAGGATCGGGAGTAAATATTGCGTGGGGGTTCAGATTTCTGCTATGTATCTATGGCGTGATAGAACCTAAACGAACGACATACATTTCTACGGAAATTCACAACCATTCTAAGATAAGATCTGCAGCTTTGAGAACCTAGATTTTCTCGCTCATATCAGTGCCGATGCAGCCCAGCGCTGTCAAGCATGGATTCGTGGTTAAACCATGTAAAATCGGCGTAGATAGGAATCCAGGCTCAGCCTCCCTATCGAATTCCTTGATCTCAACTTTGATCTCTTAGCAATTCTTTGGAATTATCAGCTTTAAGTGCTTGCGTGATTCAGCCTCAAGCGTTCTACATCCACAGTTTGCGTCGTCTATCACATGCAGCTCATCCCTACTACGAGCAGCACCCATGTATATCTACTTGAAGTTCGTCCTTGTTCGCGCTCCTTACGATTCTCCAGAATTCCAGCCCAAGTTTTCTTGATTGTACCCATCTTCCAGGACACGAAACATCCTAAGCATGGCCGACACAGTTGCGGCCGCCCCGCTATCACAAGTAAGGACTACCGAGATGGGGTACCCTACCTCATTTAAATCTCCTTTGTGGGCGTTGAGCTCACTGTCTTTCTCTAGGGCGCCGGTTATGGAGTTGTCATTGGTCTTGGGGCTCTTTTCGCCTTGGGCATGATAGCAGTCACAGAAGTCATGAAGAGAAGAGGAAATGTTGAGAATTCCGAGGAGTTCACTGGTAAGAAGGCTGTTTTTACAGATTTTGGACGATTTAATACTGACTATCGACTCATATAGTTGCAAAGAGGTCTCTGGGGACTGGTTTGACTGCCGCCGGTGTAACATCGTCTTGGACGTGGAGCACGACCCTCCTCTCTTCGGTTACTGTTGCCTATGAATATGGTGTTGCCGGGTCCTTCTTTTACGCTGCCTGCAACAGTACGCAAATCATGGTTTTCAGTAACTTGGCCATCGTGAGTTTGCCTTTCTAATACTTTGTTCGAAATAATTCTAATATCTCACAGCAATGCAAAAGAAAAGCGCCCAATGCCCGAACATTCCTTGAAATCATCAGAGTACGATATGGGACAATTGCTCACTTCTCATTCATGTTCTTTAGTTTGGCTTCCAACATCTTGGTTGTCTCATCCATTCTGATTGGAGGAGCTGCCGCTATCAACTCATTGACTGGGATGAGTGTTTATGCCAGTCTTTGGTTGCTTCCTCTGAGTGTCTCCGCATACACTATGCGAGGTGGCTTGAGAGCTACCATCCTGACAGACTACGTGAGTCTCGTTCTTCCCTTCCATACGAGAAAAGCTTATTAAACTGGGGTAGATCCACACAGCCATCATTCTAATTGTCATCCTTGTCTTCTGGTTCAAAGTCTATGCAACTGGATCTCAAATCGGATCTCCAGGAAAGATGTGGGACCTCCTCATCGAAGCCGCAAAGCGAAACGACTACTCGGCACCGACCAAGGATGGAAGTTACCTTACCATTCGATCTCTCGGCGCTCTCAAATTCGCCATCCTCAGTATCCTAGAATATACCGGTGTCGTCTTCCTGGACAACTCTTTCCACCAAAAAGGAATTGCTGCTGATCCTGCCTCCGCTATTCCTGGCTATGTTCTCGGGGGATTGGCCTGGTACGCCATGCCTTTCACCTTGGCGACCACGATGGGTATCCTGGCTGTTGCGCTGGAGAATACTCCTGCTTTCCCCACGTACCCGAGAAGAATGAATACTAAGGAGATTGGCGCTGGGCTGGCTCTACCTTATGCTGCTCAAACAATTGCTGGCAAAGGTGGTGCAGGTGCAGGTCAGTCACACAAATCTCCCTTGTTCATCCCAACGCATTAATTGCTAACCTTTCGTGTCGGAAACGCATAGTCCTCGTATTGATGTTCATGAGTTGTACCAGTGCTATTTCCAGTGTGATGATCGGCACCTCCACCGTTCTTTCGTACGACGTGTACAAAACTTGTGAGTCCTCCTTAACATTCGATTGTTCATCAAAGGACAGCTATCCTGATTTTAATCCTCCCAGATATCAATCCCAAGGCAACCGATGCCCAAGTCCTCAACGCAGGGCACTGGTGCGTGGCCGGCTTTGCTATCTTCATGGCTGCCTTTGGTACCATGCTTCACGGCGTCAATATTGATCTAGGTTTCATTTACGTGAGCATTCTAGAATGGAACTCCCCGATAAAGATGGAATACTGATAATATTCCCTGTCTAGAATATGACAGGTATCTTCACAGGCTCAGCACTTCCAGCTCTTGTCGGCACCTTCTTCTCATCGCGACAGGGGGCTCTAGCAGCAACCGCATCTATCTGGACTGGGTTCTTTGCCGCGGTGATAACCTGGGTGCGTCATTCCCCTTCCACTCTGTCTCCTCAAAATGACACAAGACAAACTGACGCTTTCTCGTCTCTCTGTAGCTTACCCTCGCTCAACGTTTCTCAGGAACTGTCAGCATCGCCTCCGTCGGAGCCACCGATCCCTGTCTCTACGGATGTATTGCGGGTATCGGTGCCGCCGCTGTTGTCACCATCAGCATTTCTATCTTCCACAATGCAAATTATGGATGGGAATCGCTCAGTGCGATTCGCTTAGTCGATGACGAAGGGCATGATAGGGATGTGGCGTATGCGGACCCGACTTATGATCCTGAACGTTTGAGGAAGGCTGCTTATGTTGCGAGGGGCATCACTGTGTTCTTGTTTTTGGCTTTGTTTATTATTTGGCCTTGGACGTATGCTCTTGAATTTCCTTCTCCTCATTCGAAAAACACGAGGCAGATACTAACGTGGAGAAATAGATTGTACGGCACAGCCTATCAGTTCTCGAAGAAATTCTTCACTGGATGGGTCATCGTATCCCTACTTTGGGCATTCTTTTCCTTCTTTAGCGTTACTGTCTTCCCAATCATCGAAGGGCGACATCTCCTTCTATCATGGGCAAGGGATCTCTTCGGTAAGAGTGGGAAGGGACAACATAGAGATGAGTTCGATCACCATCAACATGTTCAACGATATGATGAGTCAGGATCGGCTGAGGCTATTGAGGAGAAGGGAAATGCTAGTGACAAGACTGCGCCAGTTGATATTAAAGAGGAGAAAAATATCTAAAAAGTATTATAAGTGGTTTTTTTGATACAAATTTAAAATTTTAATATAACTTACATAAATGTTAATTCATAAAACACGTCAAAAGAGCTATACAAAGTCCGAAAAGCATGTGGAAACTAGCAAAGTGGGCGAGAAACCGGGAGGGGGTGGCAGCGACAACGACTCCGGTATTGCAGGACTCTACAATAGGCACCGAATACACAGAAGCGCAAGACGAGGCGCGCCTCCTTAAAAACTACCTTCTTTCCAACCACTCCGGAACTAGAACTTTAGACATAGACGGGGCCGAGCACCAAACCCAGATCCCCTTCCTAAACACTACAGAGGAAGAGACCTCCTGGGATGTCGGCTCTGATTCATTTTGTAACTTCTGTTCTTGACTCTAGAATACAATGCTCTGGAGTGTAAACGGCCCCATAATTTGAGTGAAACTGCATTCGAACAGGGACAGATCGTTGGGCAGCTCGCGTTCGGCTGGCATCCCAACCCCAATGTTGTAGGGGTTCTCGAACCATTTATATTGAACAGGACGAGTCAATATAGGACAGTTATAATCTGCTAAAATAAAATAAAACTCACGGAAATGCGACCTCTGTCGATTCTCAACTCCTCCGCAGTGGGTTGACTGGAACAGTGGGTAGCACTGAAAGTCAAAAGTCTATATGGCATAGTTCCTAGTGCCATTGCGTCCAAGTGTTGCGAGAGTATTGCGCGACTGTTAGCGGATGTTGAAACCGGCGTCGAGAGCAAGTTCACCGTTAGATAATGTTGAGTGGAGGTAGATGCTGCTGGGATGGGCGGCGATGAGCTCGGGGGTTATTGGGTTTGAGCGAAAATGAAGCAAGAGGATAACGCTCTGGACGAGGCGTGTTAAGTAAAGGATACAGTAAAGGTCGAGATGAGAGAAGGTGAATAAGAGAGGACAAAAAGTAGATTGTATTGAAGTCACTTGCAAAACCGGCTTCCCCTTTGTGCGCAGCTGCTGGGAACTCTGAACTCGTTTATGACCAGGGTCCTCGGCCAACCAACTAAATGTGGTTGGGCGCAAATGTGCTTAACCATGCCACTTGAAGAAGTTGTCCTTTTCAAAAGCTTCGAATACGTACGAGAATTAGTCTCTTGATCATATTCGCACTGTAGTATCTCATTTTCAGTGCCATGGCCCGAACCTCCCTCTCCCTGCTGCGAACCACCCCCCAAAACATCATACTGCTCCTGTGCCCATACATCTCCTATTGAGTTGTCTGCGTCTCCATTCCTAGAATGGGCGGTCTATTTCCTACTGATGCGAAGGACATAGTTCCTGTATCAATCTTGTACTGGAGTTTAAACGATGAGGTCGACGGGCAGCGAGATATTTCACGGTTGATGATCAGATACCCATGCTAGAATAATTTGTAATGGCTTTTAGCTTCTTTCCAGTCGTCTCATAGCTCTCACATTAAATTTCGCAAGCGCCTGGACTAGCTGAGGGGTGGCTACGATCCCGTCGCCGCGCTGGTTGAGGAGCAGTGCCATCACCTCCTTGCCACTACTCCGGTTCCCAGCTGCTGTCTTGACCACCTCTTCAATTGAAGTCATCGCAGACATCGTTTCATTCTGCTTTGTTATCAAGGCTGAGCCGCTTCTAGGTCGAGACACCTTGACCCTTGTTAATAGTAATAAATATTCTCAACAGCGGGGCCAGCCTCAGCAGCTCTCGGCGCACATTCAGGGCACTCAATCCACTCCCCGACACCGTTATCCACCCACCCGGGATATTCTCGACAAGTCCCACACTCATAACTCCCCAGCTGCTCAACAGCAGTTGAAGCAACGGTAACCGCCGCCGAGCTCGCAGTCGCATACCCCGGCTCCTCATCAGCCTCCACTGGTACAGTCCTCTGACGCCGCTGCTGCTTCAACCTCGCATCAACACGTTCCTGCTCGCACGACACCTTGCAATCAGAACACTCCCACCCGTTCTCATTGACCTGTCGTCTGATCAAACAACTTGCACATCGCCACCAACGAGAAGAGATCTTGCGCTCAGCTAGCCATGCTTTTTGAACAGCAGCCCATTGTTCTCTAGCCATCTTCTTCTCGCCCTTAGCACACCCGATATCCTCCTTATGATAATCGCGGAGGTGATCACGGTAGTGATCTTTGCGGGCAAAAGGTTCGTGGAATCGTCCGCATTTGGAATAATCGCAGCGGAAAGAGTCTTTCCGGTCTGGGGATGCATGGACGTTCTTGTAATGGCGTTCGAGGTCGGCAGGCCTAGTAAAAACTGTTTGTTTGCCCGTGCAGCCCCCAGGGTATTGGCACGGATATGCGCCTTTCTTTATTTCTCTGCAACGTTGATTAGCGTTAGTTTATTTGGTCGAGGAGAGTGTCATACTTTGGATAGTCCAGGAAAACACGACGTGGTGTTTGATATGTGGGGTCATACCCGTCCTGCAGTTCAAAATATGGATCCTTTTGCTTTGCAACTACGAATTTGTACAGATTCAAAAGTTGACTATGTGGGCTCCATCCCAAGCTGGTTGCAGTTGGCCTAGTATCTCTAGTGGCAGCTGGCTCAGGGCAGAAAGATGGTGAAAAAACTAGGGCCTGGAGCGGTAACATCACTTTATCGTTGCTGCTCTCGATTCCAGCTGCTGCCTTAGCTACCCCTTCCGTGATCGTGATATCGACCTTGTTTGTCTCGAGCAGCAGCTTGATGACGGCCTCGTGCTTGTTCTCAGCCGCCCACCACAGCGGCGTCCAACCGTCTCCATCCTTCGAGTCGGCCTCGACCTTGCCTGTCTCGAGCAGCAGCTTGACGACGGCCTCGTGCCCTCTCGCTGCCGCCCATGATAGCGGCGTCCGTTTGTGGCTATCTATTGGATCCGGATTACTCCCACTTGCGAGCAGAACGCTTGCTATTCTCCCCAGACCGAAGTATGCGGCTAAGTGTAACCCCGTTATATGCCTTGGAAATTGTTGACTGTAACCTGAAGAGGAGCGCCCCACTGCCATTAGTGCTTGGGCTGACGCCTCGATTTTGGCTTCGCTGGTGAGAAAATACATAATCCTTTCGCTTGATGATGATGAAAATTCGTGAGCATGATGTCCCCAGTTCTGAGCAGCATATCTATAAAGCTGATTTAACTGTAGTCGGCCTTCGAACTCTTCGTCAGTAATAGAACATCCACTTCCAAAAGTGCTGAACGAAAGATATGTAACGCAAATATTAGTGATATAATCCTCCGCATTCGGAAACCATTGGCTCTGCGTTCGTTCGAAGTATTCTTGTATTGTATAATGGACGAAGCGGACGATTTGGCTTTTTTCATCAATAGTGACCAGCCCAGCACACACAGAGAGCGTATCATCAATCTCTCGGAAGTTGTCTTTATCAAGCTCAAGATCGCTAGTTTCGACTGCAAGGGCGTGCTGAAGCTCTGTTGTAATAAGCGGCCTCCTGGCGCAGGTGATCCAAGATAGAACATTCACTGCAAGCAGTTGAAGCCCTGGTTTTTGCTCTATAATTCTCTTCATATCCGACTCATATGCTCGAGTTAAAGCGTCTAATTTCTCATCTCCGCCCGATCCTTGAGGTCGCCTCGAGAGCTGTTTTAATGCATTTCTTATAGCATTCGGCGTAGTTGTATCCTCAAGCGAGCTAAGATAAAGCTGCGCCAAGAGAAACCTAGATAGAAGTCAGCAAGTATACCTCGTTTCCGCGTTAGTTCAATATATACATTCCGTCAACGGCCCTTGTGATTTCGTTCATAATCTCTTCTTGCAGCTGTGGCAGGCGTAAAACGAACGCTGGGAGATGCGACATGCGACTGCCAAGATATCTGCGAACATCATCATCGCTAGCAAGGATTTCACGTGAAAGATATCCCTTGAACTTCCTCTCAATATCCGGGATTGGCCGCGAGGTTGCTAAAAAGTTTACTTTAGTCTTAGCCTGGAGGCTAAAGATCTCTGATAGGAATTTCGCTCGGCATCTATCTGATACTTGGCATTCATCAAGTGCATCGACAATAATAAAGACCCTCGAATATATAGAAGCCACTGAGTGGAGAGCTTTCGAGATTTCATCAAGTGATGGTCGCGTGTCTTCCTTCTTGTGATAGTAATAGAGAGCTTTTACACTGTCTGGTAAGGGGGACTGTTTCTGGCTTAGCTGTTGAAGTAGACTCGCAAGTAAGTCTTTAGCCTTTTGTTCACCGCGCTGCCGGAAGTTACAATAGAGGTACGCAATACCAATGCTCGGTTCTGCATTGAATAGTGCATTAAGGTCGTCGACGACAATAGATGTAAGAATTGTCTTCCCCGCCCCAGGTATCCCTGGACAGAACAACGTCTGCTTGTTAGTATTCAGCCATGTCTGGTACTCTTCTGAGTCCAGGAACCATTGACCAGTTCCCGGTTGCCGCCTCCTAATATATTCAGTCTGCTGAGGAGCGTAGTCGATTGGCGTGAGCCAGTTGAGGATCTCAAGGCGTTCTTGTCTATCCAACTTCGGCATCATCGTTTCGAGATTTGCTCCAGTTCTGGATGCATTATCAAGACCTACATCTATTATTAGAAGCTCGTTAGCACTTTGACACAGAGGCTTGGGAATGAAATTAATTACCTTGTGATAATTCGTCTGATCGTAAGAAAGCTTCGCTCTTGGAATCTGCACTTGTTTGTAATCCCTGGAGATAACGAGCCGTAAACCCTGACAGCGTAGGGTCCTTCGAGTGATCACCTGGGTATGGGTGTGGTATTTTATCCCAAACGCGTTTCCAGTAATGGTTTCTGGTGGGACTTAGTTCTGCAATCGGCCCCCAAGTCGCCCAATGTTCCTCCCAAGCTCGGTAGTCGTCCTCTTTTGAGCCACCGTGTTTTGATAATATCGCTATACTATCGCCATCGTGAAGTTCCTTTTCCTCGTTAGGTTCATTGTCGTCACTTTCTGGTACGTCATCGTCGATATCTGCACCGGTGAGTTCTTCAACTAGATTGTTGAGTGAAGGGAAGAAGCCAGCTAATAGATCTTTCTCAAAATCCTTGGCAATTAACTCAAGAGCAGGAGTATAACTCGACAGCTTCTGGAATATACTTTGCAAACTCCCACCTGAGGCTTGCATTCCCTCCCAAGCCTCTCTGCTAAGACTTCCGAGGGACTCGAATTTGTTTATCAGTCTCTCGAGTTGAAGGAACAGCCCTTTGAGCTCCCGTTGGCAGAGACCTAGTTTGACCAACACCCTCTGAAGAGTAATTGACTTCGGTCCTCTGTTCTTCCCTGAGGCCATGTTGTCTCGCTCGCTCTTCATCTGATCGACCCATGAAAATACCAGTGGCGATTCCTGCTCGCCATCGCTTCCTATCTCAGTAAGTCTGTTTTGAAGAGCTTCAAGCGCGTTTCGAAATGTGTAGACTAGATTTAGAATAGCAATTAGCGTCAGCTTTTTACGGCTCGCTGGCTGCTGCAATTCGTTGTATCTCACTTACCTTGAAAGGAGACCTCCTCGAATCTAGCACCTGCACGACTGCCTAGAAGAGTTTGAATATGTCAGTGACAGGCCAATAATAAAACAGGAGCGTCTTACAAGCTTCTAATACTCTTTGTACACTTTGGCGGAGATCGTTAAATTCTGCAGTATGTGATTGAAAAGTGACTGGGCTCCTTCTATTGACCCTAAGGTCATCTTCGTTGAAGATAGATACTCGAGATGCCGAAGAGTGGGAGGCTCGCTCTACATCGTCATTCAGTCCAACAAAAGGAATCATCGCAAGAGATCTTAGATGGTTTGCTATGTGGTTGCGTAACACATCAACGTTAGCCGACTCAGGGCTGTCATCGCACAAGGGACAGATTGGCAAGGATTCGGTCCGAGAAAGACGAACAACACTTGATTGGGCCAGGATTTTAAGTTCCGACTCGTTGAGAGTGCCCTCGTGTTCACAATTTGTATGCTCCAGGAAATCAACGTCTGAATCGAAGGGCACATCTTCAGGATGCAAGGTGCAAACCCACTGACGTGCAGAATGTTGTTGCTGCATGTGGTCAACCCAGCTGCCTGTCGTCGGATACAGGGTATAAGGTATCCTGCAGTCTTCGATGATACAGATATATGGCAAAATGTCTTTGAGGGCATGCTGCCTGATGAAGAGTTAGCATACTCATGACAGATTCGACACATATAGCCTTACTTCCATTTATCCCCAAACGCCTTTTCTATGGGTTGAATGATAAAACAGATCGGACACTCGAATTCTTTTGCTCCATAACGTAGGTTCTTCGGCGGAGGAGGAATCCATAAGTCAGGGGAATGATTCTGCATTGCACTACCGACCGAGGAAGTTTTTGCGGAGAACGTCTGCGGTAATCGACTTCTGCTGACAACCGAAGCACTTTTTTGTGAAGCTGTCCCCATATTTGCCTTCTTTAACGTCTGAGCTCGAGTTGGCATGCTTTTGGACCTTGAAGATGTGGCATTTGGGAGTAGAACCGAGACATTTTCATCAATTGGTGGTGCGGATGCTTCCTGTTTCTCAGGCGCCAGCTTGCTCACCTCAAACCCACGGTCTTGTTTCTGTGATTGAGAGTATGATAGATATCTTTGCCGTAGACTGATTGTTTCTACCAGACGGTTGCGAAGTTTTTGGCTGGCATGAGGATGGCGAGCATTGGTCAGGATGCGAATACCTTCTTTGAATTCTTTGGTGACATTAACTTCTTTGCCATCCTCTAAGCGAATGACTTCCTGAAAATTGGCAGCTTTCAGATATCTATTTCGAATTGAAGCCTTGCGAATAAAAGCAGTCAGTCGGAACAATTGATCCAAGGTTTCTTCAATTGCATATCTCGACACTTCTAATGAAGTCCGATGACGCTCCAAAGACTTGAACGTGATTGAAGTAGACGAGTCTGAGGTAGACGATGACGATGATAGTGGCCTCTCTGGTGCAACAATAGGGGAAGGGATGATGCGGCGTGTGTCGTTGGAGGGTTCTAGTAAAGCTGATGTGACAAAAATCTCAGTGAATGTTTTTAGCCAGCGTTAACTGGACCACTCACCAGTGATATGTCGATCCAAGACCTCAAGCGTATTGACCATCATCCGTTGAAGATCCCCCAGATCTCTCAACCTCCAATCCATGAACGCATGTCCAGGCGTAAGAATGCTACTGTTAGCTGCCCATGTATTGAAGCGGAACAACTGATCCTCTCCCCACTCGTCTTTTTTCGACGCAGCCGAGAGCAATTTGAGCTTTTGCAGACAAGCTGTAGCATGAACGTAGAGTTGCATAGGGGCAGCCAGCTCGAGCACACCAACGCCATGGCTTGGCAAGACACCGCATGAATTGTGGAGCAGGCTGTAGAGTATCCCAGTCCGAGTTGGGGATTTTGAGCTTTGTGGTGGAAAATGAAGCAGGATCCTGCCTCCTTTGAGATGAGATGTGTTGATTCTCCAGAAGTTATCAGTCAAGAGAAGTCGAGTAAGGCTCGATCCGAGTTTGCCTGAGCCTAACCCTCGACTTCGAGCCGAGCGGAGGTGGTTGAGCTGAGCTGGCATCTCATCCCGCATCTGCGCCCCACATATGCAGCTTGCCCTTCCAACTATGATTGGCCGGCCATACATAATACACTACCTAGGTCGACCAATTCCTCATCACGAACCGACCCACCCACTGAGCCTGGTGAACAGCAAAAGGCAGACCATCCACCCACCAATGCGTCAACACGTTCCCGCATCGTCGTCGTCTTTGCCGTCGTGATGAAGCTTGAAGCTTGACTGAGATCAAAAGTCCCATCGCCGTGTCGCATGCTTGCACCGCCACCGGAGAGATGTTGTCTGAGGATAGTAGTAGGCCGTTCGTCGAGCTGAAAGCCGTCGCGGATTTTCTGGCGGAGATCGCCAGCTTCCATCTGCAGGTAGCCGACTGGCAACCATCACAACCGCAGCGTCCACTATCACGCGCCGATATTAGTCCGCTCCTTCTCCACAAGGCACAGGCCCGATTCTACGAGATATTGACGCTGCAATTGGCTTTTCTTGCTCAGCATCTAGCTGCTGTACAGTTTGACGATTTGCAAGATGATGTCCTCGAGAGCCTTAAGAAGATTTGGGAGAAGATCGATAAACTCATATCCCCGCAAGTAGTCATAGAAATTTGGGGGAGAGCCGGATTCGTAGGTGACTCTCGAAGGCCTGGTCTTCTTACCGCTGACGTAGAATGTACTTCTTAGGATACTTCAGTCTTAGAATCTTACAAATTCTCAAATTTAGGTACAGTAACGCGTCATGAGTCTGAGCTACTTAAGCGAAACGCGCCTAAAACGCGTGAATCGCGATTTAATCACTTTCAAAAAAAAAAACTATATTCTAGCTTATAAAATCTTTCATCTTTTCGGTGCAAGATACTCTCGAACATAAGAAATTTTTCTGTCTCTTTGAATTTTGTTTTATAATAAATGTTCTCGAGTAATAATTGTTTTAAAATGCTAAAGCGCGAGCGACTAGATTTTACACGTTAAATTGGTCGTTTTTCAGTTATTTTAGACACTTCTTATTCGACCGCTCGGCATGCGAGCGCTATACCCACGGCCTAGAATCCCTTTAGAGACGAGAAATAACTCTTTAAAGCCTGTTTAGCGATGCAATTATTATATTTACACATGTTGTGGTTCTAAAGATATTAGTCCTAGAAAAGGAGGCAAAATGGCCATTTTTGGTGGGGTTTTCGCTTATGGCTCAGACTCTTGACGTGGCACTGTATGTAGGCTTTGCGAGTGTTTGCTCCACAATCTGAGAGATCAATTTCTCAAAGACGACGAGAACCTCATCTTTCTGCCTACTTACAAGAAGACGCCATCTTTGGCCACCTACCTGAAGCGATTCAATGACAAGATGGAGGGGAAATCGTTGATTGACCCTGAGATCGAGCTAAATTATGAGAATTGGTCTCCAAAGTTCTTCGATAACAAGCTGCATCGCGGACTTCACAGAGTCCGCGACCTAGCTTGCAAACTTCATACTACCCTGCACCGTCACTGGCCTTGCAAATGTGGAAGTACTCACTCCGAGACAATCGGAGAATATTCAGAGGCAAAACTTCGCCTAGGCCCTAATTGGAACTCTGGCAAAGAATTCCAGGGGATGTTTGAATTGTTCTTATGTGGTGAATGGGGGAAGCAAGAATGTCAAATATGTATGATAGAGTGAGTAGAATGGTCCACGGCAAGATTCTGAAACTCACCCTCTCTGCTAGACAAAATCCCGTTGAACCGATGGAAGTCTGTCAATTGGTAGCTGCCGAAGAAATGAGCAGATTTTTGAACTTAGCCCTTGACCACAAGGGAAAAATCTAGGACCAGGAGCCTAGTTTGAGCCGAAAGCTTGATGTAGACCCCAAACATCTTATCGAGATGAATCTACAAGAAATGCTAGAGGCACTTCCATACGTGGGTTTGAAAAAGAAACGAGTTCTGGCCCTTATCTTAGCGAGTTCCCTCCTACATCTCTATCACAGTCTTTGGCTCAAACCAACATGGAGCATGGATAACATAACATTTTTTTGTTATTATGAAGGAAACGATTTGCGTTTCGATCCCAGTCAACCGTACCACTCTACGAAGTTTGGGGATTCAGGGGAAGCCCCTATAAATGGACGCAAACGGCGTATGTTGCACAAATACTCAAGCCTCTTAACATTAGCTCGAGTTCTATTAGAAATCGAGCTTTCGGATCGCATTAAGTACATCAAGGAGCAATCGAAGTTCCAAGCTTACCTAAATAGCGTGGATCCAAACACCAATAAATTGATCGTCGAGTGCCTGATGGCCGAGTACAGAAAGCATCGATATGCCAATTCCCTCTATATCAAGGCGATTGAGAAATGCTTCGAACCGGACTTCCTTCTTGGATTTGAAAACTCGCCAAATCCGTACGTAGAAAGGGATATCATGAGAGCCATCTACGTCAATGTTATTGGTCCGCTTGAACAAGAGCTTTTGGAAGATTTCTCACAAAAAGGGGAGCGACTGAGTCGGGAGCACCTCAATGGCTTGTGATCCGACAAACATATGGATCAAATTTGCGGTTGGAAGCCCCCAGGTCGCCAAACGTCTGTGACTCCTTTCATCGCTTCCGAAAACCTCAAATCCAACAAACTCAAGCAAGTTCGCTTCGATGACGGCCTTAAAGTCATACAAGAGGAGGTACAGAAACCTGGGCACACCGAGACTTTGCCACCGACGACGAGAGCACTACGATGGCAGGTGTATTTGATTCTGATACTGCAAAGGCTTCCGAAGATAGCATGTGAGTGACACAGGCTTACCTTATGAGATATGGCTTACTAACCAGCAGCAGAAAATGGACAGATAATTGGTTCACCGACCCAATCAAAGCTCAAACGTTGGTAGATAAGGGTTGCTGCAAGAGAGGATCACTGCCTCTACAGCCGAAAAGTGTTTTGTCTTCGAGACCTTGGCTTGAGCCGGCTGTGATGGGTGCTACGATGGATTCAAATAGGTAACCACTCTTTTCGATGAATCTGGCATGATCTAATTATCTCTCAGCAAGAAATCTGACACTTCATGGTGGAAAGCGTTTGAGCAAACTAGTAGCTACATGGAAAAGTTAAGAAGAGGGCTTCCCGAAGGGCAACACCCAAGAAGAGTGAAAGTGGCAATTCTTGATACTGGAATTGACTGGGAGGATCCTCTGCTCCGGAAAGCTCGAGATTATCTTCCAGAAGGCGCAGACATTGACTTCAAAGACTTCGTGGGGAATTCGGAAACCCCTGTAGATTCGAGTGGCCACGGAACTCGCGTTGCATATTTTCTGCTTCAAATCACCCAAAACGTAGATCTCTGGATCGCACGTGTCTTCGAGCATGACGAAGGAACAAACGATTCTCCCGAAATGGTAACAAAGTTGCGTCATTAACCCTCAAATTGTGATTTGAGACTTATAGATTTATTGGCAATCGAGAGGGCCATTGAAGAGAATGTCGATATTATCTCGATATCATTGGGATTTGAAAAAGACATTCCCGAAATAGAGACGGCCATCACGGCTGCCTATTCGAAAGGGATCTTAATCTTTGCAGCCGCGTCAAACGACAGACAGCGTAGCATTGATTTCCCGATCAGCTTTCCGGCCAGACTTAAACATCGTGTCTTCTGTATTAATGCTCATCCCTCAGCTACAGGCCTAGAGTGGTCAACCTTCAATCCTCCCGTTTTGGATGGAAGGGACAACTTTTGTATCATTGGTGAGGATCTCCCGGGTCCCGGTCCCGTGCGACATGATGACACTGGAGTTAGAGTAGAGACGGTTGAACTATTCAAAGGCACTTCATATGCGACACCGATAGCTGTTGGTATTGCTGCCTTAATCTTGGAGTATTGTCGATTATCTGTGTTCGTGGAAGACCAGAGAAAAATAAAGAGGGAATCGGAATGCTTGAGGAAGTATGAACATATGAGGGCTGTTTTCAAAATCATGTGCTCTCCGGGGTATCGGCGTGATCGTCCGAACATTCTCATGCCTTGGAAGCTGTTGAGGGACAGAAGTGACGGACATCTTAGCCCATGGACGTTTATCGACGTCGCCATAGCAGGGAAAGACAATTGACATACTATGTAGAAACTAGCAGCTATCAACTGGAGCGAAGCTAGGTTTCATCTGGAAAAGAGAGAGGGAGAGAGGCTACTCGTAAGCAAGTGAGATTTTCGGAACACAGATGAAAATATTGCGTTTTACTCGATGGTCCTTTCAATCCTGGGAATTTACCCCTAGCCCTACTTCTTTACCAGAAACTCCTCCTCTTCCCCACTTGGCGTCTTCTTGCTCACAATATTGAAATCAAACTTATCCGCTCTAGGACCCTCCTCAGCCATCCCATGAAATACCAGCTCTATACCCTCATCCTCTTCCTCTTCATCCTTCCTCTTATCATCTTTCCCCATCACTGCACCCTTGAAAAGAATCTTCGTCGTAACAGGTTTGTCCGGATCAGCATGATACAACACCCTTCTCAAGTGCACAGCAAAAATACACGGCTTCTCACTCAAGCTCCCGATCTTCAGTCCTTGCTTCCAATCCATATCCAAACTAGCCTCTACCTTCGCCGCCCCCTCAACATCGAATCCAATCTTAATTTTCTGCTCAAAACCGTCCATCTCATCCCGGTTAACTGTCATAGCTTTCCCTACCTTCCGTCCTGTAATCATGAACACGTTTTTCTTCCACGGCCGCGGGAATTTCTTCATATAATTCACCATTTCAGGCTCCTGTTGACTGGCTTGGAAGCTGGCCTTCGCATAATCGTCTGACGGGCTGAATATCTGAGTTTGCATCACATCAATTTGGAATTTGAGGTTATCGTTCTCATTTACTCTGAAGCCTGTTTCTAAATTGGCTGGAGTGAAAGGCGACGAGACTGCCAGGTTTGCGTAGAGTGTACGATTATTGAACACGGTGATATCGGAGTTGGTTTGGAATGTCTCGTTGATTTCGGATGATTGTGGTGCAACGAGTGTCGTTCGATTAAGGGAATCGGATATGGTATCGATACTGCCAACCAGCTGGCCAAGATGAAGGGTATTGTCGGCGGGATATTCATCGTGAGGAACGATGAACCATTTCTTCCGGTAGAAGTCTGGCATATTGTGATGGCGATGTCGCAAAACGTAATTTGGGGAACGGTGAGCTTCCGTTCGAAAAGATGTAGACCAGAGAGATGACTAGTTTGTATGTTGTGCGACCGAAGCCTGAAGGCAATGGAGCCCAACTTGCCAATGACATGGCATTGGGCCCCTCCGCCTGCACAGTCCCGCAAACCGCATTTTCTTCCCTCACAAATGAATACGAAGGCGAAGGAATCGGTGTTTATTCTTAAGCGAGTATGCTAGTCACGAACTCCAGGTCTAGAAGAATGCAAGACGGCCTTAGGAAGGTGGGAAGGATGCTGCCGGGTTACCCCGCGTTTTTAACCCCACTGTCGCAATGCGTGATTGTACTTTGTGATTTAATGTCCATCTGGCTACCCCGCACCATTTTCAACATGAATGTGAGGAAAGTCGATCTAAAAGACCCGGTATCCAACAACAATATCAAACATGGCAGTCTCATTCGAGACGTTCGTTCCTATCTCCAAATACAATAAGGTCTTACTAACACGTCTTAGGATACTACTTTCTCGCCTTTTCAAATTCGTCGTCGGCACAGATGAGATTCGAATCCCGGTATATGAGGCCGCAATTGCTGCACAATCCCCAGCACTGGCTTCCCTTGTGCAAGGAGGGATGTCAGAAAGCTTGTCTGGCGAGGTTAAGTGGGAAGATGTCGACAAAGGGACTTTTCTGCGGTTTGTCGAGTTTATATATTCGGGAGACTATCCGGCGCCGCAAAGTCCGCCTGTACAATCGAACCAGCGACCCTCACAACCGCTACGAACGGGTACAGTTTGGGAAGAATCCGTGCCAGAAGTTGGGACTGGGGAAGAGGCGTCAGAAACGCCAGCAGCGTCAGTTGTAGAAGAGGCTTCAGACGGCTGGGGTTCTTGGGGACAATCTATTCCGAGAAAGGATAAGAGAAAGGGTAGAGTGCGATCTTTTCCTGCTGCACCCCCGCTCGAATCCTTTAATTCTCTCAGCTACCCTATCCCTAAAACCCGATCTATCTTCGCAAACACTTGCGAGCATGCTATGGGAGATCGCAAGAGCGAGAAGAGTGTCTTCCTTGTTCATGCTTCACTCTACGTCTTAGCCGACAAATGGGGTATCGATGGTCTAAAGCAATTAACGCTATCTAAGCTCCACCGAGCACTGGCTGCTTTTTACGTCGATGTATCGAGTGTTCACGATCTTGTTGAGCTGGTGCGCTACGTGTACTCAGACGAACACACTCTCGAGCTGGAACACGGGACTGATCAATTGAGAGGAATGATTTGTCATTACATTGCTGCTAATGGCGGAGCGACTGCCGAGCACGCTGCGTTCACAGATTTGCTTAAGGAAGAAGGAGCTCTTGCATCGGATGTGTGGAAAATTGCTGGACCAAGAATCAGAGTCGCAGAATGAGCGACGGAAGCACGACCGAGCTCGGCTACTGGTGCTCTCAAATGCCCCACGTTATATTATTGTTTAGTCCTCACCTTTGCACACTTTCTAATATGATCACCTCTAATGTATTCGCGGAATTCTGATGCAACAAAATAATACGGGCCAAGGATAGTGAGGTCAGGAAGGTTATGAACCTTCAATAGCGTAACCCTAGGTCGTCGACGGAGAATATCATAAGTAAGTGAGGTAGGTAGAGTTGAAACTAAGACACTATGTTCCAATTCTTGTGAAGGCACTTAAAAGTTTCGTAAGTATGGTTGGTAATTAACCGCCCCCAGCCTATAGCAGTATGGTCGTCAAGAAAGGATATTCTGAGGAACCGAATGTGGTGCAGGCTTCTGACATCTCGACCAGGATCATCTTCGAAGAAGGCCGCCAGGCTTGTGTCGCTAAAATTTCGGCGATCTACAGGCTATGACCGCTATTGTTACAGGCATTGTCGGGCCTCGCTGTCGCAACATCCCAACACCTATACTTCACAATGTACGGAGATTGCGGCATAAAGTGATGCGACCATAGGGCATTCCAGGCACCCAGTACGCTAAAGACACGCTATCTCACCGCCAAGAAGCTTCAAGAACGCTATATTTCTAGGCTGTCAACTTTGAAAGCCTCTTTAGAGATCTTAGGTAGCTCCAAAGTCTGTCAAGCCTAGAGAGTTTATCAGCGCTCGCTATTTACACTTTATCTTAAACACTATCCTCCATACGGTTGCTTTAGAACTTTTCGACTGATAAGCGTTAATACTTTAGATTTACAGGGAATTTATTCGCTTACAGTACTCTTTTCAGCGCTCTATAGCGATATCGTTGCCCTGAGAACACCATTTCAGGGCACGAGGCCTTGTAGTCGCATCACTTTATGCCGCAACCTCCGTAAGATCTTATGAGTGCATGTATAAGGAGATTAGTATTTAACGTAAATTGCCATGTATCAAGCCAAGTTCTCATACCCAATAATCTTCCCCCAACCCTCAGCAAGAAACACCCTCGCACACTTATCCACATCATCTTGTTCCCCAAAACAACAATTTCCCCAAACTAGAACCGCCTCTTTCCTTAACCCCGACACTCGATTCAACTCTAAACAATATTCCCATCGTTTCAACCTCATTCCGACCTTATCCTAGTCCACAACTTTCGTCGTCGCCCTCTTCCTAACCTGCCAAGCACAGAACCTCCGCAGCATATCCTCGGCGCCATCATATCGCTCATTGACCTCCTTCCACTTTACCAACCTGTCTGACTGTGCTCCCGCCGTCTCTGATCTAGGGATCGAAAGTAGCGAAGTCGCTGCATCATTCAGCCATTTGGGTCGCTCTTCAACGTACGTGGGGGTCTTGAAGTGGAGATCGTCTTGACCTTCTGCTATCCTTCGATTATGTTGCTGAGTGGTGGAGTAGCAGGAGATTGTCATGAGGATGCACAAAGCGATCATGCAGATGCAGATGATGAAGAAGATGTTCTTGTTTTCGGCGATTGTGGCTGGATCCGGAGGGGCGTAGATTATTGGGACGTACATGGTGTGCAAAGATGTGATGGTCGTGGGAGATCTGGGAGGTCTGGGATTGGGGATAAGCATTGATTTATGCTGTTTTGTAAGACAGATTGAGGGTTTTCACAAGGCTGACTTCTTCAGATATGTAAGCGTCGAGGCTTTTTTGGGTGGTTGTGGGGGTAGGGGGTATTGGGCCTTGTCCATTAATCTGTCTTACGAAATGTCTCAGACTTCGCAGTCCATCCAGGTCAGCCTTTTTCGGGTCTGGGGGGCGTCTGCGTTGCGCGCTGGGTATCGAGAGTAGTCTGGGAGGGAAAAGGCCATTGGAATCCATTAAGAGATTGAAAAAGTTAATATCACTTCCGCGCTTTCCCAAACTCCTCTGTCCGCCCCCTCTCATCACCCCTCCATTTCTCCGAACTTCCTTACCGCCATAAATCGCCTCCTAAACCGCATATCCAAATTCCGGGTTCTCCTTATCAGTCAAATCCTCAAACGCAAATGCATGCGTGATCTTCTCATCAGCCTTCTCGTCAGGAATAGCTGCGATCTCCGTTACAGCAGATCGCTTGGCTTTGTTGCGTCGAGTAAGCAAGATTTGAAGAATGACAAGGATGATGTTGAACAGGACGTAGAGACAGAAGTGTGCTGTAAAGTCTTTCTTGTAACGGGGAGCGTCGCCGGCTTGGAAAATCTGGGGCGCGGTCATATTGCCTGCTGCCCAAGCGACGAAGGTCATTGCCAGCGTGGTCGATTTCTTGGTCTGACCTGCCACGTTTCGCGATATTAAGGAGAACACCAAGTTGCCTCGGGCGAGATAGAACTGCGTACAATAGAAAGCGATGAGAAGTCCAACTCGTATGGTGATCAGGCGGGACAGCGTAAATGATGGCTGTACCAACGATTGGGAGGCTATAAAGTGTCAGCGCGGTCCTAAGAACGACAGTTGAGGATTGAATGTTTACACGGTCCAGGCATGCATGACCAAAATGGTCTGCCCAGTGGTCTGTGCCAAGGTAGCCCCTCCTATCATCACTATAATCGTCACCGCACCCTGAGCAATGTTTAACAACTGTGTCTCCAACACACTGAACCCAAAAGACGCAATGATGAGATTGGAGAACACTCCTAGACCACTAATAACAAGGGTTGATGTGATCTGCAGCATAATATAGCACCAGATGACGGGGTCCTTGATTTCCTCGAGCATCTGATAGGACTTGTATGTCTTGTTCTGAATACCGGTCTCGTTGGCTCGAACGCGCTCAATAATCAGACGCTTCTGATCTTCGGTAAAGCACTTTGCTTTCATTGGGGAGTCTGGAAGCCACCAGCCGATGAAGACTGCCCACACGCAGGTCACGCAGCCGAGAACCAAGAAAAGGAGCTGCCAAGAGTAGATGGTGTGGTGAGTGTAGTGGCTTGTGCCCCATGCGATGATGCCTCCGACCTGTGATGACATGTCAGTCTGAACTCAAGCCAGGTGGAGGTGATGAAACATACCATAAGCTGAACTCCTGTCATGCAATACCAAAGTGAGGTGAGAACGGCTTGTTCACGCTTTGTATACCACATAGTCGTCCTTCAATGATTAGAAAGGCCCTACCAAGCCTCAGGATGCAACTCACATAATGATGAAAGATGGCTGGACGCAGGACTCGAACATACCGAGCAAAAAACGCACGACCATCAACAACCTGAAATTCTCTGCGGCAGCTGAGCATGCAATGACACAACCCCAGAGGAAGACATTTGTAGAAAGGTATTTGGCAACTGGCAGTTTCTGAAGAAGGTTCGTTGGGTACTCTCCGACCAAGACTGCCATGTACAGGATTATCCCAAGACAGTTAGTTCGATGTTCAGCAAGTGTTGAACGGGGTGGTTGAAGACCAACCTGTACTCCTAGCCCACAAGATGAGCATCTTTCTTAATTCCCATTATGGAGGCGAATCCGAGAGACTGGCAGAAATAAGTTCTGAGCATACATGCCAGGATTCTTCTGTTGACAGTCCAGAAGAGCTTCTCGCTCGTCTTCTCGTCAACATATGTGACTTCTTGGCCGACATATGCTGCTGTCTGAATACAGTTAGTTGTTTATCCAAAACTATGGGACAGCCTTCATAAACTCACTTCTTGATCCTCATCGCGATGTGCTTGAGGTACTGGTGGCGTATACGGCGCAATGTCATCCTCGTGGTGTACCGCATCTGGGGCATGCTCTTCTCGACCCATGTTGTCGATGTGATATTCCTGTAACTTGGATGATTGACAATCAAACTCTCATGCACAGATGAATGATGCATATAGTAGAATGGGTGACCGAGTAATAGATATTGGGGCCCCAGACTCGAGCATGGCCTGCTCTAAACCGAGAAGACGAATTCTGGGGTAGGATCAAAGTGTCGGGACCGGATGCATGAGAATCATCCAAGTTGATCAGACGAAGAATATTGACAGGACATGGGGCGCAGGTAAACCGTTGCTCCGAACGCCATCGCCAAAGAAGCTAGTGGTCGATGTTGAATGATGGCTGCAACCTTGTCTGGAGGACCTCCGGCACTTCGCCCGCCCCGGAGAGGGGTTCATGGACAGCCACTGGCCCCAAAAAGGCGTGCAGCCCCGCGATGGGAGTCGTTTGAGTACGTCTGCTTATATGCAGAAGGTGCTAGAGGTGATATTCAGGGGAACTGTACGCCGTCAAGAAGGGCCAGGTTCTTTGGCTTCAGGGAGAGATCGATAGATGAATCTGCTCAGCTCACGCCAGGAGAACAAAGTATCAATTGGATGCGATTAATTTGGAACAACAAGCTGCGTCTCCCAAGCCAGATCAATGTCAATTGCGCAGTTGCATGTCTTCAGTAAATAGAGATGGAGGTTGTGGTGTTTGTGAGCAACATTGGAGACGTAAAGGCTACAAAAGCTCTCTAGAGCCCCGGAAAATAGTGGCTGGTGGTTGGGCGCCTGTCCGCTGCTAGAATAGGCATCGCTCACTGTCCACCTTGCCAAGACCCAGGTACTGTACCCCGCGACGTGTCCCCACGATCTTACTGTAGCGATCATCTCAACCTCCAACATTTTATCAATTGAACAATTCGAACAAATTCGGCATGAGATGCTTCACCATACAGTTCCATCGATCAAGCGATGCGCTCCAATGCGATTCAGACTCAGGCCGTTGAGGAAGACTATCCTGAGCCAGAGACAAATGGCAGGATGACCAGGGGGCGCCAGCGGAAGAGGAAGGACCAGCGTCAGCAGAAAGCCTGTTTCAATGCAATATTCAAGTACTGATGTCCCTCTAGATGTCAGCCATGTAGGAAGAAGAAGGCGAAGTGCTCGAGGCAGCAGCCGTGCTCTCATTGCGCACGGTTCAGTGAGCAAAAGCCCCCGTTTGGATCGTAATGATGCCTGACGCGCCGAAGGCATAGAATGTGTCTACGATGATCGTAAAGTAAAGCCCGGATTAAAAACTGGCGCAGTGGAAAACTTGACTCAGAGAGTAGGTGCGTGAGAAGTTCTTTCCGATTTTGGTCGTACCGTGCGTACGCTCGCACCCACCATTGATGTACACAAAGGTCGTGCTTTTCTGGAGAGACTTAGCTCGAAAATTCACATGCTGACTCGAGATGTAGCGACACTGGAGAATATATTTCTTAGGCAAGGAGTTTTATAGCAGCAGGTTTTCAGCTGCTTGAATGCAGTCCAAAATGGAGCATCGGCGAACGGGATACTGCCACACGATATGCATGCCTTAAACGGAGAGACTCCGAAAGAGTGTACAACGCGGCTGAAGTCGACTCTGTCGAGTTTATCACTCGATCTCAGTGACACGGGGCCACCTCTAAGCAGCCCACTCAAGCGATGAAGGACAAACAGCACAGCTGATGGCGATCCTCCGCCAAGAGCGAATCCACACCCCCAATGAACCACGATGATGGAAAAGAACTACCTCCAGATGACTTGATCGATGATTTGGTCGAGATCTATTTCACCAACATACATCCTTGGATCCAATTCTACACGTCAGACAATTCCGCGAGAGAATGAAAGATGCAACGCAGCGGAAGAAGCTCGAAACGATCTTCCATGCCATCGTGTCACTATGTGTGCGCTTCTCGAATGATCCGAGACTGGGTAATGTTGAAGTGAGAGCACGATACTCAAAGAGGAGCAGGAATACTGTGATTTTGCAGAGTATGGAATCATTCTCAGTGGAAAATCTTCAAGCGCTTGTCATCTGCACGTTCGACACGGTAGGTTCCCTTTATATTCTGCCTGCAATTGAAGCTGACCGAAAGGTAGATTGGAAGTGGTCGCGGACCTTCAGCATGGTCGATTGTTGGGAGCATGGCACGAACAGTTGAGCAACTTCAACTGAGCGTGGAAGATGAAGACCAGACCCAGTCAGCGGAATTCCTGATTAAAAGAATGGCTTTCTTAGCTCCATGCAAAAGCTAGATCGAGAGAGAAGAACGAAGACGCGTCTTTTGGAACGTATTCTTGATGGATAGATTTTGCAGTATCGCGACGGGATGGAACTTCTCACTCACTAGCGCAGATGTGAGAAGACGACTACCTTGTGCAGGCGCATTGTGGGAGGAAGGCAAACCATTGTCGACTCTAACGCCGTATTTTGGGGTTGCAGATACATCTTCAGGTGGCGCAACGCTACCTTCAAGACGGCCGGAACTCGAAGATCAAGCTTCGATTGGAGGATTTGTATACTGTATCAAAGCTTCAGAGAGTCTCAGTCTCGTGGCGTCCTCCTTTTTGAGGCACGCAGTGAATGTGTCAAACGTCCAAGAAGTCCAGATGTGGTTGATGAGGTTCAAAGAGCTCGATCCTAGACTCGTCCAGTAAGTCTTTCCGTCAAGCTTTGGTCAATGTTTATGCTTGTTGACAATGTGAAACAGATGGAAGATATTCCTACCAGAGCAGTGGCGCGAAGCATGCGCGTTGAACGCGGACGGAATTCTGGACCCGAACCTGGCTCTTGCTCATATCACGCATAATACCGCAGTCGGGCTTCTGCATCAGGGAATCACCTACCCATCACCAGAATGGCAAGCAAGTCCCATCAGATTACCTTCCGTCTCCAGCGCCGAGACATGTATAGCAGCAGCCACAGAAGTAGCAATTATTGCCGACAAATATCCAGGACTCAAAGATACCAACCCTCAATTCGCATTCTGCCTCTTCATCTGCGGACGAATGCTCCTAGCTCATGCTCTTCATTGCAACACAGTCGTACCTCCGGAGCTTGATTCTTTGACGAGAAGTTTGAAAGAGACTTTAAGATGATGGAATGGACCTCACGTTCAAGGTCAAGGAAGCGGGGTAGATAACTTTGCCTCAA
Source organism: Acephala macrosclerotiorum (assembly GCA_014904845.1). Lineage (NCBI taxonomy): Eukaryota > Fungi > Ascomycota > Leotiomycetes > Helotiales > Mollisiaceae > Acephala > Acephala macrosclerotiorum. The sequence continues at coordinate 184,454 of MU119276.1, forward strand.
AGTTTGCAACTCGCCTAGAATATGCAAGGAATCAAGGGCCGCATGCTTTAGATATTAGACAACCTGCGTACTCTGAAGAACAAAATTCACATAGCGCCAATGGCCCAGCGATGCCGAGGAGAATCTTGCGCTCTAAAAATGCGCAGCTATCACCCTCGAACGGCAATCTCCCAACATGAACGGCTTGTCGCACACAGTCACCACGCGCCATTTACCAACGGTCATCAACTAGACGACCAGAGCACCATCATAGTCGACCAGGGAGGATCGCCGGACAGCATCTCACTAGCCTTCCCTCCCCTACCACTTGCATTTCAACCCCATTGTACCAGAGGCAACAACACCGGAATGCCATCCCCAGTCCTTGGCAATGCTCAAATATTCAGCAATAATGGGGAGACAGACTACAATGGTTTTGGGAGTCTTCCGGAAAATGGAACTGCGTTCAATGGTGCGGGGAATGGATATGAGGATCTGAGTTCGTTCTTTGGTTATTCATTTTTGCCCACGCAAAGAATTAGTATGTTCTCTGGTACGAATAATGGGTAAAATTTCTACGCATATAGAGTTTCGGTTGCGAGAAAATATTGGTGTGCCAGTTTTGACACTCAATCCGGCAGTTGGCTGGGAATTTTGTCATCGGTCCCGGAGCAACGCAACGTTTAAGCACTTCGCTCCGTGGTGAGCATTTGTGGGCTTGAAGAAGAACATCTAATGTAACTGAGTAAGTAAAAGCAAAGCATCACTACTCCCGCATCACTTCTCTTCTCTGCTCAAAATATCGACCCCACCACGGCAAGGCCACAGATACTCTACCTCGCAACAGGATGCTCCCCGATCCCCATCTCCAACAGCAGATTCCCCACCATCAAAGGCAGTAATCAGCATATACCAATCCATGGTCTGCCCACCTCCTCGGCGCAAACTCATAATTGCTGATCGTCGCTCCCTTAAGTATTGTCTCCTCTCCCACGCCCATCTCAACCATCAATTTACCATCTTCGAAACTCTTCCCATGCTCAACGGATTCCACTTCCACTTTGCTCGTCACGAACTTGGCTGGGGTACTGAGTTGAGTTGCGCAAACTGAAGAGAGGATGTGTAGCGCTGCGTTGAGGTATAATGATTGCTGGCCAAGGGCAATGAGAGAGCGATGTAGCAAGAGGAGTCTGTAACAAGTAATCAAAGCAGCACTCGTATCCGTCGGCCTCTTCCCATCCTCACTCGGCACATCGAAATCCCAAGGCGGCACCGCACTCCCACTCTCCTCCAGCCTCTTCAAAAAATAATCCGCATAACTGATCGCCGTATCAAGAAAACTTTCATCTCTAGTCCAACCATAAGTCTGCGCAAAGCCAGTGATAGCCCATGCTTGTCCCCGAGACCAGGAGGAAGAGTCGGAGTACCCTTGGTTCTTGAATTTAGTTTTCACGGTCCCGGTGGCTTGGTCGAAGTTCACGACGTGGGATGTAGAGGAGTTGGAGCGGAGGAGGTGGGTTTGAGTGGATTGGGCGTGAGTTTTGGCGATGTTGTGGAGGTGGGGGGAGCTGAGTTCGACGCTGGCCCAGAAGAGGAGGTCGAGGTTCAGCATGTTGTCCTATGATAATTTGTATCAATACTCATTCCTCTGCCATCTTAGGTAGCAAGTACAACTCACAATAATCACCAAAAAGTCCTTGGTAGGATCTGTGAACGAATACCGTTTCGTCACACAAGTATCCCAAGACCTCAAGCATCCAACTTTCTCGTTGTACCTCGCAGCTAGATTCTGTGCAGCTGCGAGGAGACTCTCGTATGCCTTTTGATCGTGGTTCAGTTCCCATGCTTTCCGAGCCCAAGGAGAGATCATGAAGCTCAAGTCGTGTGTTGTTTTAAGGTGGGAATTCTGGTGAAGGTTGTGGGCCCACCATTTGCATGCATATTGTAATTGAAGAAGATGCGGTAGTTGAGAAAGACCGGAGTAGGGTGATGGTAAAAGAGCTCGCGCATGTTTTCTCTGTCGCTCGAGCAAGAGGTATATACTGCCAGGGAAGAAACCAGAAGTCCAGAAATCGTGTTCTCAGTACACGTATGTTGTTGCTCCAGGCTTGGTGTATTCTGGGTATAGAGTTGGTGGGGTCGACTACACAAAAGGTATCAGAAACTGAAGACTGATGAACAGCGTGAGAAGAGGGTTCTCACCTTGTCCAGAGCTCGTTCCACAACTCCCCAGAGCTTCACTACTGTAGATTCTGAATACAAAGACGCGAGAGTCTCTTTTTTCGTGAGATTCAACTCTAATGCATCTGATATTGGAGGAGTCACCAATCCCAATTCCTCGGTCGTCAGCGGCAGCAGCTTCGGCTCGAGGATAACCTGCTATTTGACTGTGAGCCCAGGATGCATCTTTGAGAACGTCAGAAAAACACAGACTGATGTTCTAGTACGGTCTTTGAGACTTGATAGCATTGCGCTACCATTTCTGGGCGGCGACATGGTCACTGATTGGAAACAATTCAGGAATAAAGAAATGAAAGAACTGCCAGAAGACGACATGATACACTTCAGGTCGAGGCCGAATCATTACCTCCATCGCCATTAAGTCTGAATAACGGAGAAAAGCTCTAAATCGACAAATTAGGCTAGCTAACTATCACTTGCACTGCGAGGCTTGCCTCAGTGGAAAGACCTGCGAACTCGGAAAACATTGCGGATTGCCAATATACCGGAGGAGGCCCAATGGAGCCAAGATTTTACTTTTACTCTTCCTATTCATTTCCGTCATGGTATCGGTACTACCGGATGTGGTGTTACGAGGTGTTGTGCAGATCCAATCCACGCAGCGGGCAGCGGAGGATCTCTCGGACTGATACCCGGTGGCGCCTTCAAGGCAGCCAGGGATGATGAAAAGCGTTAAAAGGGTGGTCTGGGATACTCTAAATCACGTGAATTGGCGTGGAATACTTGGTGTTTTAAGAGTCTATGATTAAAAGGTGTCCTTTGGATCTCTAGAATCAAGGACTTTCTGCACTCATTTGCCCCGGCATTTGCGAGCCCAGAAGAGATTAATGTCTCAGCCATTGGCTCGATGATGCTCCCATTGATGTTGGCCTTGAATGTATTCCAACTATTCCATCCTGTCGTTCCTGGAGTTAGTCATTGTGGTGTTTGAAGAGGAGGGACATTGTGACGAGGACGAGATGGTAAAAGTACGCTTGCCCATTTGCGGTTTAGCTGCCATGATTTTGCCGAGGCATTGAGAGCCCAACGACAGCAACATAACAGACTTGAACTTCATCTTCTCTTTTTTGAATTTGCCTCGTTGACCAGAGTTTCTTGATTTCACACAGCTTCAAAGAGAAATATTGAACAATCAGCAGATCTAAAGACAATTTTCAAAGCTTCATCAGTGTGAATGCTTTTGGCTTCGAGGCCAGAACCGACAACCTTCGATCACGGGTGAGGTATCGGAGATGATCACTCTTTTGAATCAAAACTCCAAGACCGAGATAACTCGCGGTAGTGAGATGATCTTCCAAAGCCTCGTATCCAGTTGAATGCGGTGAGCGATGCGGAGAGAATGCGGGCTCCTACTGTCAGTGCGAGGGGCGTGCGTGGGACTTGCAGAGCGGGGCAACGTTCTGGGTTTGCCTAATCTTCTGTTGTGCTTGATATTGATTCCATCTGCTACTTCATTCTACCTCTTTCGTGTATAATTCTTGAGACTTTAGTCTTTCAACATGAAATTTTCGGTCCTTCTTGCTGTGCTTGCACTTGCTCTTTCTAGGTCTTGCGATAACGCAAGTCGCAAGCCTCTCACATACGCATCGATCCCAGATGGCACTTATGTTGCTCCCAAGAACTCGAGCGTTACCACATTGTTAGACTTTGTGAAGTCGAGAGATGACCTCACAACCTTGGCAAGTGTTCTCGCAGAATGTGGTGGTGTGTTATCCTCCTGTCTCGATATTCTTTCCGATTTCTAATAGACTTCCGGGCTTTCTCCAAGCGTTTGATACTGCAGCGACATGGTCATATAATTTCTTCGCTCCATCGAATGCAGCATTCAGCAACACTGGCGCATACTTTTCCACCTACGCCGCAACACCGAAAGGGAAATGGTGGCTAGGTAACCCGATCCAGCACCACCATGCTCCGAACTCTCAGCTCAAAACGACTACGTTCAATACTTCATCCACCCGGATTCAAACTGGAAGTTTCCTCTATGTGGGAACTCAGATCGTGGACGGCCAGCTTGTGTTGAACAATGTTTCAACGGTCACCAGTACGAATTTGCCTGTCACGAGCGTGAGTGGACTTTGAGATAACCAAGAACACTGCTGATTATTCGCGAAGGAGATTGTTCATGTGATCGATCATATTTTAGATCCATTTGCGCAGATCTTTGAGCCTGATGTTTGGAAGACTAGTCAAAGTTTCATTGCTGGGAGCTGCTCGAACCCAAAGCTGCCGTATTTCTAGGCTTGAAGACACCCAATCTATTCATTCATTTATCAAGCTATCAGTCGAAAATTGAGACTGTTTGAGTGCAAGTCATCCGCTGAAATGCATCTGCACCTATCTCACGTGATACTGGCTTGGGACCAGCTGGGACCACACCTCCTGGTCTCAAGTTGCCTGCGCAAAATCATAATTATGGGTTGGCTATGTCGCAAATTGCCCCCCCCCCCCAAATGACGCACATCAGTGTGCTTGAAAGTGGATGTCTGTCAACCTTGTCAAACCCCAATTGCTTCAGATTTCTTGCTCTCTTCACAGACGTTGTCGCTCCAAGGTATTACCAACATGGTCAAGCAACCTTTATAAACTGGAAGAGAGAAGTAAATTGATGATATGAGAGCTTAGCAGGGAGGATAGATGACATATCGCATAAATTGCGCTTTCAGTTTCCTCAGCCTTGCCTAGACTGTCTTGAGCCACACTTTACTGCCGCCGGCACTTTCATTAGTTGCGATGTCCGTCCCAGCATTGCCCTGCATCAGAAAGTCCTAGCAAGGATGGGGGATTTAAGACATTGGATAAGAACGATGTATTCCATTACTAGAATACTGCGCAAACAGAACGAACTTTTGTTCAACAAATGAGAAAATAGCTGACCAAAATAACAAAATTCTGCTTCACACCCCCTTCCCGACTTCACGCCAACCTGAAAGTCAAAGTCCCATACCCAAGTTGGTCATACCCACCCGAGTTCGGACCATAGTTCCCGCCACCACCCTCCGCCCCGCCGCTCGCATTGTTCACAATGTCCCTCATCATTCCAGTATACGTCGCATTCTTACCCTTCAAATCCGCATAATGCGCATACAACAACTCCCACTCTGGCCTCACCGCCCCTCTCGAGCTGTTTGAAATTACGGCCTGGGTGACATCACTGTTGGTATAGCTCGTATAGGGAACGTCGAACCCAACATTGTATTTTGCGCAGTACTCGCTTCCAGCCAGAATCCTGTTGTTCTCATATGCGAACAGATCGTCGCCTTGATTATACGCCATCTGAGCGAACGCTCCCACCAACGCAAAATCAAGTGTCGCGTGTCCTTGATCGCGTCCAGCTTCTTGACCTTGTCCTAGAACCTGGCCATCAACAGTGTACTCCTTCCAAATAAAGGTATTAATGTTTCCATTTCCAACACCACTCTTGAAGTAAGTTATAGCTTCCTCATACATCGTCACATTCTCAGTGAAGATCCCAATCGCCAGCATCGAAGCCATATTACACAAATCCCAATTCGCCCAATAATGATGCGTCGCAGCATTATTATGACGAACCAGGAAGTCATGGTTGATAGAGAAAAACACATCATGAAGCATAGTTCCAAAAGCCGTTTGATTGTCCTTCGTCCAGCCAGAGTAAGAACGGATGATTTCCGCCGCATTGGCAAATTCGTATCCGTATATTCCGGCTGCGAGATCAGCGTCTGCACTGCCTTGAATGGACGTCAAGGTGGAAGACCAGGCGTTGAGGATGGTGACAGCAGTGTTGGCGTAGGTGGTGTTGCCTGAGATTTTCCAACGCAAAGCGAGAGCATAAGCTGCTGCTATGTCGTTGTATAGTTGACCATAGTTCTCTGCGTGGACACCGTCGGAGCCACGGTAGATGATGGCTGCTGGTCTGGGTGTGTATGTGGCTGAGGCGTGGGAGTTGGCGGTCAGGATGTTCCAGCTTGTGATCCAGGGTGAGGAGTTATCGGAGACTTTGGAGCGCATGCGTGTGAAGTCTGCTTCTGTGTGAAGCATACCTGGGTGGACAAAGGCCAATGCACCTAGTGCATGGCTACCAAGCACGAGGAGAATACTGAAAGCTTGTTTGAAGAACAACATTGTAGCGTGTTGGTGAGTGACCGTCGTTCAGGTGCTTGGAGACGAGGTTGCTGACTTCAAAACATGGCAAAAGTCAAGATATATATCTTCAATGTTGTCTATATAAAACAGCTTGGCGGCATCGCGGGCAGGATATCGGACACTTTGATCCTCTTCGTATCCTTCAACTTCATTGGGTGACTAGCAAAGGAGAAGGAAGAAACAAAAACAAAATCCATCATTGAGATGAAAGTTGCAAGCTCTGCTCCCACAAGCGGTGCAAGATACGTCGATCCTGATGTTGTTTGTCCACCCCGAAACAGAATGTCCGCGCTAGGGTGGAGCATTTCGCCCTCCAATATCGGTAGCGAAATTGACCTTCTTCTGACTTTGACTTCGAAAGGACTGTCGCAAAGAGAAGTTGAGCTCAGACATCAGACGAGTTTCCTTACTGACGCACGGCAATTATTTCTTGTGTTGACCAGAAATCTCAGCTCAAAGTCGTCAAAGATGCAGGGACAATGGATTCAGTTCAACCACGTGCCAAAATGCGGGGATAATGTGGGGTGCGGGGTCACATACGAGCCTCCTCAACCGCGTTGCCCCTGAAAATGGCGACACCAAGGTTTTATTCGGTTTGACTCCGAAACTTAACCCGGTACGCTTCCCCGGATATTCCCAGACATATCCCAACCCCATGCTCAAGCATGGTATGCGGTGTTGAGATGGCATTCTGGCACGTGATGGAGCTAAGGATAAAACTCTGATTTCGAGCTTTTGTAGAAATCAATCAATAACTTACCTTTTTGTCTGCCATCAAAAAATCGCTCTCAACACGCGGACTTTCTAGAATAGCACTTCGAGGTAGGATTAAGGATCGCCTAAAAGCGTTGGAGACGATCAGACCCAGCTCCGAATCAAATTGATCAGATTGCTCAAGTGAGCTGGCGGGACAAACATCGCCGTCTTCACCCATCGTTCAGATCGCAGCTAAGTGGAGTCAGAATAGAATGCAGCGTCGCAATGTGTGTATTTCGGTGATATGTCTGCATTCCGCTCGATGGTGAGAGGACTACCTCGAACTAACTTTCGAGAACCTTGATACTTACTTTCGACTTTAAGATGCTGTCTATCAAGTACCTTCTTTACATTTGCTTCCTTGTTGCGAGCGTTTGTGCTCATAGCATCAATGTCGAAAGATCCTTGTCTTCCTCATATCCTCGCAATGAATCCACGACTCGGATTGTTACCTATCTAAAGCCAGCTTCAATGGGAAACAATACCTCATTTTCAGTCAAAGCTCGGTCTCCCGGCGGGAACTGGACCTCTCTTGACGCCTATCTTGTCAATCTAAGCTTGATCAACACCACGAAGGGATCGAGTGCGACGCAAAAGTCGTCCATGGCATACTTCGACTTTTCCGGAACGGTCGGAATCTCTGTAACGTACAATGCTGCTCCAGTAACTACAGCTGTCATCCGCCCATACTCGTACGGACTTATTCCCCAGATCTCAGGCAACAATACAGTGACTTTCACTCTAGTCAAGCCTCGGAACGTCATTGTGCAAGTCAACGACAATATTTTTGACTGTCTGCATCTATTGACTAGCACAATCGAAACCGACATTCCGTAGGAAACTCGACAAACCTGATTTACTTCGGACCTGGAATGCACAGCGTTGCGGGAAATGTACTGCAGGTGTCAAGTGGGAAGACGTTATACATCGCGGGAGGGGGTGTTGTTACTGCTACTCCCAATTTTTCTGGAGTTCACGATGCGGGGTTGAGGGGTCGTGGAGTTCTTCAGACAACATCTGGGGGCGCAATCGTCGTCGAGTACTCTCAAAACATCACGATAGACGGCGCCGTCACTGTCCTTAACCCAATGGGTATGCCATCAGTTCAGGAGAGGTAGATGGATTCACTATCCGTGGACTTCGAGCATCCAGCAACAAAGGAAATGGAGATGGAATTACTTGACCTGTTCTGCTGTCAAAATGCTCTCATAGACAGCGTCTTTATGCGCAACTCAGACGACTGCATCGCTCTCTACAACAACCGCTAGAACTACTACGGCAACTCACCCAACATCACAACCCAAAACTCAAGCTTATGGGCTGACGTCGCGCATCCCATCAACATCGGTGGTCATGGGAATACGGACAATCCCGAGACTATGGACGGAGTGACCATCACGAACATCGACATCCTCGACCACCGAGAGCCGCAAATGCTATATCAAGGTACCATCACAATCAATCCTGGAGACGGCAACATGATTCAAAATGTACACATAGAAAATATTCGAGTCGAAGACTGCAGACAGGGGCAACTGATCAACATGCGTGTGATGTTCAACACCAAGTACAACACTTCGCCAGGACGAGGCATCTCGAACGCGACCATCAAGGATATGGTCTACAACGACACGCATGCAAACCCTTCCATCTTGGAAGGTTACGATAGCGATAGGAGTATCGATTTCATTACGTTCGAGAGCTTGGTGATCAATGGGAAGCAGATAGCGGACACGATGAAGAAGCCTGCATGGTATGAGACATCGGACTTCGTGCCAATGTTCGCGAACGACCACACCAACAACTTGACGTTCCTTGAAACTTGAGCAGGAAATATGGACAAGGCTGGACATGCAAAGGAATAATTGGGAGTGCTGTGAAGCTGAAATCAATACGAATATAGAGATGGAAAGGATAGTCAACTATATAGCAGAACAGTTCAGAACAAAGGCTCACCGTTCCACGTCGCGGTCCAGGGCGCAATATGCAAACGTGACGGAAGCCAGAAGATCCGAACTAGTCCTCCTTATTTGGTAACCGCGGGAGATCTATTTGTCAAACGAGTGAGTGCCTCCCAATGTTTGTTGCAGGTTATGTTGCTGGAAAGGAAGGCGCGTGCTATGATATGGAAAATCCGTGTGGAGGAACTACCTAATTTAATGGCGCTCTGTCGCTAAAACGACACCCCTGTAGCACTCCCAGCTGGCCCTATCTATGCTTTGAATTAGCAACACCCTGAAAAGCTGGTGGGCGAGGCCCTGGGCATAGCGAGTTTCAGCGCCTAAAACGCTATGAATATACTGCCGTGGTGCCCTTGATTTTGAGCCCCAACGAATTGCTGAAAAGTCGGTCCTTAGATTAGGGAATCGCTTCGACGCAGAGTAATAGTTCCTTATTAGCGATCAAACTTTGGATAGTCACTCATCAATATTGTAGCTACAATCGCCGCCCTCCCTAAACAGCGCAAATTTACCTTAATTACTATAGAACACAGCTCCCCCTACTACAGAGCCACAGTAACTCACTTTCAAGCAGGTACCTAAGTCGCTCGAATAATTCAACCACCGAAATTTTCCCCAAAATGAAGTTTGATCATAGATTAGTAATGTGCCCACATGGATTTCCGAAGAGTTTCTTGATCCTCAACGGAGAATATTTCTCCTCTTTAGGTGCCAATTACCAGCAGAAATAAGAGCGAGAGTCACGGGCAGAGTGAATGACGGTGTCCTCCAGGTGTTTTGGCCTCACGCTCCAAATCTCCTCCCTCAACGCTCGCGCCTGTCACACAGCCCGAGCCCAAAAAGTCATGGATGTCGGCCTCAAGCGCCAAGTACTCGCTCGTCACACACCTTATGGAGTCCATCATATCAACTGTTTCCCTCTTTTAAGCCTTCAACCACAAAAGCAAATAAGAGAAAAACTTCCTTTCGCAAATCGAAGAAACTTTTTATACTTTTAGCAATATTAATTAATAGAGCAAAAGAAATAATAATAATATTTAATTATTATAAAAATTATATAATTTATACAATATAAATTTTTTTAAAATTTAATATAATTATTTATATATATATTTAAAATAAAAATAAAAAAATATAAAAAAATAATAAATTTTTTTAAAAAAAAAAAAATTAAAAAAAAAAAATTTAAAAAAAAAAAATTTATTAAAATTTAAAAAATTTATATTTTTTTTTTTTTTTTTTAGTTTTAACTCAAATCAAACTTTGAATTTGATTAAACAGACTTAGAATTAGGTCCCCTCTTTTAACAAGTTACTAATCCCCCGTTTTTTCAATTTGAAAAAGTATATCCCGTAGCTTTTCCATCTTTTCATCATTAGTATCTACATTGTCCAAATACCTAGCCAAGTCCGGTATTGGCTTTCTAGCTACATCCTTCAATTGGGATTCTGTCTGATCAGCCTCGGCGTCCTTACACTCCCGTTCAAGGTATAAAAGGATAGGTCTTAAATCCCATAGATTTCCATTACCATCATCATTCTCATCACTGTCTTTTTCCTCATCGTCGTCTCTTTCCTCATCGTCGTCTTCTTCCTCATCGCCACCATGATCAGGACTGTTGAATCTGTAGTGTGCCGCTGCATCAAGTACCGTTTCTGCGCCTGCATCCCTGGCTTGTAGATCGGCCCCACACAGCAAGAACTTCTTGATCAATTGAAAAGAAGGAAACCTCGATCCGTATTCGCTGGTTCCATTCCTCAATAGTACGTGAAGTGGAGAGCATGGTAGGTTATATCGCTCTAGTTGTTTATTAGTTTTGAGTATTGTATGGCGGGGAAACCTGTCCCGAATTAGAGGCGGAACACTTTGATTTGCATTGGCACCGTTATCCAGGAATAGCTCCCAGACTTGGTTCTCGTGACGGTTCTGTGTGCAAAGGCTCCATAGAAGTGCATATTCCCAAGCTGAAAAGCCTTGAAATTCATCATCGACTCGGCATCCCATCCGTAGAAGAGCTTCGATGGCTTTGAGCACTTCACCATCTCTGGGGAGAAAGCTTGAGATGAAATGTGGAATGAGGTGATTTAGGTTGTCTGGGGTTCGCATCTGGCTGATAGTCTCTTCCAGGAACAGGTCTAGTCGTTCCTGGGCCGCTAGGCACAAAATATCGCACTCCAGCACCGGAGGCATACCCCATAGCTCAATCCAAATAGGACGTTTCTTCCTCAAATCGGCGTCAATAGCGCGCAAGAAAGAAAAATGTTCGATCTTTTGCAAGCGTTCCGCTCGTCGAGCATAGATACCCATGCCACTAATCACGGTCCACATACCTCCGCCTTTCGGGGGTTCCCAGTATACAGGAGTTGTTTTCAAGATAGCGAAATTGCAGGCAAGTAGAGAAAAGCTCGGATCTATAAGACGACCTGGAAACGCTCTTTTGACAACAAGCTCCCATCGGCTGCTTTTCGTATATTCTTCCAAGGTTCGGTGAATAAGGTCCACCTTTTCATTAAGTAGAGATATATCTTCAGGTTTATAATCTGAGATTTCTTTCGCGGCATCTTCTGTGGAACTTCCTAGGCTTGGGGGTTTCTCCGATAGCAGACTTTCGTCGTTTGTATCTCCATTCTTAGAGCTAAAGATGTCCTTATCTGTGTGGAACTCAATGAGGTTTCTTGTGCGACTTAGAATGCGACCTTTTGCTCTTCGGCAACGCTCAGTCATTTCCGACTTCCTTATGCTAGCGAAAGGTCTCTCGAGGGCCTTTGCTGGTCCCTCGATAATGAAAGAAAAATCATGCAATGATAGTGCCCGCCCCGGTGGTAGCGATAGCACCCCCAGAAAATTGATAGCATCATGGAGATATTCAGGTGAAATTTTGCCAAAAATAGTGGTGTAAAGGTCGTTAATCCCTTCAGGCAAAGCATCGAGTCGAGATTTTATATCTGTGTCACTGTCGGAATTTTCGACGTCTACTTTGAGATCCCTGACCACGAGCTTGACCCAAAGGAAGACGCCTTCAGCTTTTTCAACAATTGTACTAGTGAGTTCTTCCAAGAAAGAGCTATCACGAGTAGAAAAGCGACGTGCAAGCTTAAACGACTTTTGTAGCTCGTCAGAGACATATTTCGAGATGTCGCCAGAAGTCCGTTGCTGCACCAGGAGCCGTGGAAACCCCTGAAAGCGGAGTTCGAGTGGGAGCAGAGGCCTACTAGAGACACAAATCTTGACGGATAAAGCCTTCCATTTTCCGAGATCCACAATATAATCGATGTCCTCGCCTTGCATGGACCCGTTATCGCATTCGTCGAGGCCATCGATGAACATGCAAATGTTTCCCCGGACTGAGTCTTGACGTGCTATTTCTTCCAAAGCTCTTCTGGTGTCAATATCTGTCCATGACAGCTCTGTTCCGGCGCAGTGTCTTTCTATCTCTCGATAAATAGACAATATGGAGTGAGTAAGCGCCGGGAAGTTAAAGATGAGTTGATAAAGGAAGGATTGGAGGAATCCAACGAAGACTTTCTCGTTTGGTCTCCCTAACTCATGGAAGAAAAATCCAAACTTCTTGGTATCGTGGGTCCCGTTGGAAAGATAGTTTGAGATTTGGTTGTCGTTGAAGATATATTTCATCAATGTAGATTTTCCCGCGCCAGGTTTTCCAGCTATCCAGAATATGGAGGTTCCGGACTCCAACCAGTCCACAAACCCAGGTCCCTTTTCTTTGATTGGCGTCCATATCCAGTGGAATGTGGATTTATGTTCATCAGAGATCGAATGTTTGCGAGGATTATTGTCGTATTTTTCGAGGCTTTTGAGTACCTCTGTTACTGACATTAGTACGAGGACAAATTTTTTGGAAATCAACGTACCCTGTTGCAAAGAAAGGTCTAAAAACGCTATATAGTTACATCAGAATCAAACGCACATGTAACATCGCTTTCTGATAATTAAAAATTCTTTGAACGGTAGACTCTGCCTACTATAGACATTTTCGCATTGGCGATATTATGAGAACTGCCCAAACTTACACTGGCTTGACTCGTCCAATGTGTCAACTAGTTCCTGTAATTTGAACAGTACACGCTCATACTGCTTGTTTTCTGGACTCGAAAACTTGCAGATGGAGGAGTGGTTGCAGTCCATTGGAACAAGTTCTTCGTTCGGGAGCCCGATTCGTGCAGATGCCTTATTGACGACCTAGAGCACCTATCAGTGACCGAATTTCAAACTCAGAGGCACATACTATTGTTCCATAGATTTTTTCCTGTTCAAAAAAGCTGTAGATTTTGTCGAGTTTCTCCCCTCGCTCGACGAAAGATTCTGAGATCGACAGAAGTTCATCGCCTTGGGATTTAAGGGCTGACACCAGCTTGTTGTTAGTGTGTCCGAAAGAAGCCACGTTGGATATCTTAGCTAGCAAGCTTAGCATCGTAGCAAGTTCCGAGCCAGCATGTGGTGTTCCCAAGAATGCTACACCTTTGATGGCGTCAAGGATGGTTTGGTAAAGTTTCCCCCTCTCATGACTAAGAGCAAGTGCCTGTTTTCAAAATTAACCTTGAAAGTATGGTAATATTACAGCTCCTTCAAACGTACTCTTTTGAACACAACGCCTCCAAGGCTGTGACATACGAAGATCAAAGGCCTCTTTTCCAACTCCTTGGGCCTGTAGCCTTTCAAGTCGTTAAGAAGAGCTTGCGCAAACGAAGTGATGTTCCCCACAGAAGGGGTTCCAAAAACCGCTGAATTGTATCCCCATGACATAACCCGGACTTGTGGAATCTGCTCAGGCAAAAAGTCTCGAAGCCAATTTTGGTTTGTATTCGCATCTGTCCAAGTGCCATTGTAATGCCCACCCAGGCCATGAATAGCGACTAGATCGATCGTTTGTCGTACAGTTGGTTGTCGAGTCGTAAAACAGAACATGCCGTAATTTTCTATAGCGTGGTTAACTTGCTGTTCCACAGAACACGAGGCATTTGCAATTGCACCTATTTCCGGAGCCTTCTCCTGGGAATCCTGGCTGAGGGGTAGATCTATAGCAGATGATGCGCGTTCTTGGACATCATGAGGGTCAAGGGAGTTGTGCTGCACATCCTTGCTCCCGATATCTTCTGTTTGCACAGCTGGAGGCCTGGCAAGCTCATGCTCGTTCGCGACCACAGCCTGGTTTTTGGCCTCTCTCGCTTTGCTGCCTTTCAACTTGTTCAACCGCTTTGTGAGGTTCTGGAAGAAATGCATGATCCCTATTTTGAAACAAATTGGAGGAGGCAGTATCTGGCAATATTTTCGAAGGTAGAAGGAAATGTTATGATGCTAGAGAAGGGAGTTCAGCTGCAAAACGAGGCTGGCGGCTAACAGCTTTGGGTGATTCGCGCCTCAAGCGAACCAACCAAGAACCTTATGCCATGATAGAGTGTTTGCCCCAAGTTTAAACGCAACTCCTTGTTCGTCCTGGCTCTTCTACCATGCCTTATGGCTAATGAGTATCCAAAATTGGTGCCGAAACCCCCTTAGTATTTCTTTTTCCAATTTTAACACCAAGGCAGTACTAGTCGAGGAGCCGCCGAAATAGTTCGTCTTCTGCACTAATTCAGAACCCCTATCTACCATCACTAGGCTGACTTGCTCAACTTAGCTTAGGTTCTCATTACCTACCGCTCAGGCTAAAGCAGCAATAGCTTAGGTCCAGAGATGGAAATAGAAAATCCTTATGTCAAGATTCCGATGTCGAACTAGCTGTATCAAGGCTTGCAAATGGGTATCCACATATAAGGTTTTATCGAGTTTATTTTTAACGGGTATAACTTAAATTTGTCTGTTTTTGGTATTCTTAGTGGGTGTGGGAATCCTTCTAGCGCAAAATGTACCCCCTAGAAAGCAATGGCTCAACCCTCAAGTAATTAAGGTATTTCGTTCCGTATCGATCAAGATATAAGCAAATCACATCCGCCCACAAGATTCACACTTCGGACTCTTTGCAAACTCGGCATAGACCTCTGTGAAGGTTGCTGCGGATAGGGAAGCAAAATCGGTTTACTGTAATATTGAAGATGGGACTTGGCTCGCCCCAAGCGTATGACATAGCTTCGTAGGGTGGTGCATTATAAATTGAATACGTTTCGAGCTTGGCTATTAATGGCTCATTCCCAACACTAGGGCTAAGATATAGGACTCTTATCGTTTGGCCGGCTGGAAGGGAGTCGTAGATTTGACTCAATCCCAAAAGGGTCTTCGAGGCATAGCAGTGATGGGCTGATACGAGAGTGAGGCTTTGAAGATCTTGGCGCTATGCGAGGAACGTTTGAGCTCCATCTGCTGTCCGAATGTTACTGTCAGTAAAGTCGGGAGCTAGAGGGTCAATCCAAAAGACTAACGTCGTATTCTCATATGCTTGGAGCATTCTGCAGGGTAGGATAAGGTCTTCAGGGAATTAGAGTTTCCGATCTCGAGTAAAGATTACGCGGACTGCTAGGTAACACCACAAAAAGTGTAGCTTACAAGGCAGAGTTACTATGTAAAGCCAAGGACACTTCACGTGATCTTGAATGTCGACGGCGTGAATCGAGATCTACCAACAAGTACATAGTGCTCGGCATCTCCACTCCCCGAGCCTTGCCTGGGATATTCATGCCCGACATCCTCGAACGAAAAACGCTCGCTGGCTTAAACGACAACGCGAAACAGACAGACAAATGTCAGCTGAGCCTAGCCTTTCCCATTCTCCACGGCAAACTGGGGACATGGAGAATGCTGACAGTATTCAAACGCTAAGGAAGAAATTTGAAATGTTCCGCGGGGCAAAAATGCTTCGAAAAAGCTGAGATCCCGGCCCAAGATCCGACATTGGGGTCGAGATATCTTCGTGGAAGATGAATACTTGGACAAGATCACTAACGCCATGCTGTGCAATCAGCCCAGCCCGATACAAGATTCTTGAAATACTGGAACCCTTTGCTGAGTGCCAAGTAAACTTGGCAAAGATGCTTATTACGACGGAAACCAATCTACACCCGCTTAGGCACTGCCGGCTGGCTTGTAAATTCTTGCATTACCAAAATATACAAAGCTGTCCAGAGGAAGGCCATCATAATGCTTCAATCCCCATCAATCTCGAGATTCGAGGAGAAAATATCTCTTCACTGGTTTCCATCACACACCATTACTTCTGCAAGATCATCCTTCGCTTGTTCAATCACCAACCCCCTCAACCGGATCCAGCGCCATCCCACCCGCCGCCACCTCCATCCTCCTTCTTCGCCTTCTTGCCATTCCTATCCTTCCTCGAGGGGCTAGGATCTTTCTCACTTCCACTCCAGGCTGCTGCTGACTTCATGGACGGGGTGTCTCGAAATGTGACGTGTCTCGCCCCCAGCTCTGCCAATCTCTCCCTCTCGGACATACTAGACAATGACACTTCATCTTCATGTACGCTTACAATGTGCTCTCTAGAATGGACCCTAGAGATTGCGGGCGATGGGATCAACGCTTTCTCGTCTAATTCATTTCTCACGTGCGCGGATCGAGGTCTGGAAGTGCTTCGCTCTCGTTCGCGAGTCTTACCGGGGTGCTCTTTCTCCCATGTTCCGTTGCACCACGAGTTATCTAAGACATCGAAGTTCTCTAGCTCCGAGTAGTAGGTAAATTCTGGTGGTGGAGGTGGAGGCGTCGGAACTTTAGGAACGGGGATTTCACATCCAACTAAACAAATTAGCATTTAAACTATGCAGTCGGAAAACATGTGCTCACTTCTACTAATTGTATAGTCATATGATTCAGCCAGGCTCGGTTTTCTTGGTCTCTCTCTGGTGTCAGCGCTAGAGCCTGGCCTTTGTTGCTTCAACGTCGCTTGGTCAACTCTTTCCCAGTCTTCTTGAAAGTATCTAGCGGCATCCTCGCGTGCGAAACGTAGACTCTGGTCTCGGGCAGAAAAAGTAGTTTTATCCACGTATTCCTGTCTTCTGCGTTCTGCCTCGTCATGAGGTTGCTGCTGAGGTCTTCTAGATTCATACCTCTCCGTAACGACAACAACTTCGTCCTCCTCAGCTGGATATGGAGCTTCCCATGCTTTCGTTGGCGTGGCATTGCCTCTCCTACGACGACAGCGGAGTTCAGAAGAGCGCGATGAATCGTGGGAGCCTTGCCGTTGGGAAGCATGGTCTGAACGAGGGTGATCGCGAATCGAGTCAGATCTTCCCCCAATGGTAGATCCTAGGCTTGCAAGACCTCGGCTGAATGTCTCAACCTCATCAGTCGTGTATTCTCGCCTTCTGGCTTGACCACTGTGTTGGCGATCGCGATAAGAGTGATGAGATACCGTACTAGATGCGGCAGGCCTCATGTAGACTACCTCCTCAACGTACTGGACAGGTCTTGTTCTGATACCTTCATCTTTGCGATAAGGCCCTCCGGGTTTTGAGGAATTCCCGTAGGCGACAGATCTCTCAACATAACGCACTGGTATCTTTTTAGGATAGATATCTTCTTCATCCTCTTTGTGGTATCCGCTCGATACTGTGACTGGTTTGTCGTACTTTACCTCGTCGACGAAGTGGATTGGTACTTGTTTCGGGTAAACAACATCTTCGTGGTCATTATTGTATCGCTTGTTAGGCGCCTCGACGCGGGTATATTCAGTGGAGGGAGAACGCTGGCGGCTTTGTTCAGTATGTCGGTGTTTCGGAAGGCGCATAGGCTTTCTTGGTGCTTCGTTTTGCCTCTCAGCTGCAGAGTGAGCTCTACGAGGGTATGATCGAGGGTCCAAGGGTGACAATGGGCGGCTCGGGCCGTCGTATTCCTCAACCACAATCTTTTCTCGTCTGCGCCCTCTCGGTTTTCGGTCCTCGGCAGAAAGCTCTTCTTCGACAACTATGTAGTCTTCCTTTGGGTCAAACGGGATGTCTTCCTTCTGATAGATCATCAGCGATGTGTTCCCCTTGAGAGTGGACAAGACCTAACCTTCTTTCCTGGACCCGACTTGGGCTTGCTTGACTGATTGTTGTCCTTCTTAGGAGACTCGTCTTCACTGGAGCTTACCACCACCTTCTTCTCAAGCTAGTCAGCAAATAATGAGGATCTTCATCGATATTCCATACCTTTTTATGCTTCTTGCCCTGGGCCTTCTTCTTCTTCGTGTCTTTCTTCCCCTTCCTCCGTTCCTCACGACCACTGCCACTAGACTCGCTCGTGGAGCTGGAATCCCTCTGACATTTCCTGCAGAATGCTGGAGCTGGTATCTCACCATCTTTTATCGGGTGCTCATGATGATACTTTCGCGACCGCAATCTTCCACAATGTGCGCAAACGTGCTTGACGATCATGACAGTTGTCTTTGTTGATATGGCATTCTCGCTGTCGTTCTGCGCGCCTAAGGGATCGACAGATTTTCCATCTTTGTCTACCTTTTTGTTGAAATGGGAGTCCATCTTCACGAGCTGGTCAAGGTCTTCTTTTGTAGGCTTCGATTGCGGCTGTGATTGCGGTTGATACTGTGGTTGTAGCGGTGGCGGCTGTATAAGAAACGTTGGTACTTGTCCTCGATAGTAAGGTTGAGGGTATTGTGGAGGGTAAATTGGAGAGGGTTGAGGAGGATACGGCAGAGGATATTGTGGTGGTATGACAGGCGGAGGAAAGGCTGTGAATCCTTGCTGAGGTATGGGTGTTGTGTTGGGTGGCATCGGAGCTGCCAGTTGTTGGACGTAGGGAGTACCGTTAATGAGCAAAGGACCCTTTGGCTCGTTAATGGACTTGCTTCGTTTCCGAATGATTCGAGTCCTTGGATTTGAACCGAAGACTTCCCCAAGAAGATCCAATGCGACGTCTGCATTCTTCTCCCTCTTGTCTCGTGCCATTACTAGCTTCCCATTGACCTTTGTGATGTACGGCCGGCCTGCCGGTATCGTCATTCGACTACTGCTGGACTCATCGCTACTACTGCTGCTGCCGCGCTCGCTCCGAGGAGCTTTATACCTAGAATTAAAAGTCAGTACGATCCTCAGGACGTTTCGATCCAAAGACGCGTTACGCCTTGCACGAGGTTTGGACCGCGAGTATACACACAATGCGATAAGAATTGAATGGGAACTGCTTACAAAGTGAGCATCTCAAGCGGAATCCGCGATTGACCTCGCGATGGCGTCAGGTACTGAGGAAACGCGATACGAGGATGTGGTGTGTTGTCATCAGGTTTTGCAAGAATTTTGGAATGGGTTGAGATGGCTGTCGGCCCGCGAAGTTCATGACAATTCTCCTACTCGCTCACTTTCGGAAGGCGCGTAAAAGAGCGGCTGCCTCAATATCACGCGACCCTAAATGAAAGAGTGAGCTACGAACATAATCTGTGGACAGAAGAAAAATACCATTCTTCAAGTCAACGCGGACAGAAGCTTGGAGATGCCTCTTCTCAGAGTGTGATGGATAATCATGGCTCGAGGAGTACGGTAGAAGGCAAGTGATGGCACTTTTTGGAAAGCAGAATTTGATTGAAATTTCCCCAAATGTCTATGTCTACGCCAATTCAAAGAGTCGTCTTGCTGTTGCCATCATTGAGCTCGATAATTAAACTAGAGACAGGTTCAAGGTGCATGATTGGACGCATTGGAGCTTCCCTCAGTTACTCTGAGAGACGATGATACCCCTCTCGCATACAGATACTGGAAAGACTTATATGGTCTGTATCCGTCTTCAAAAATTGGCGATCAGGACATTGGACTGTGCATGTGGAATGAAATTGTAGCCAAGTCACTCGAGATCATTAATGCCAGCTTTGAATCCTTCATCGAAACCCCAGGGCAACGAAGCTGAAGTTCAGACACCCCATCAGTTCATTAACTTTCATTTGAAGTCACCAAAAGATATCCACAAAACTACAGAAGGTTGATAGGTAGCCTCCTCCTTCCCAGATACAATCAAGCTATAATAAGGACCTGTGGACTTTAATATCCATTTCGCCTTGGGCTCCTCGCTTAGCGGGCTGCCTCGGAAGGCTGGCGGCGACAAAGCCACGAAAGAGAGCCTTAAAAAAACGGATTCAAATGAGGTTGCGCATAGCAATACCGGTTAATCTTGACGGGCTGACGGGTTCTGTCATGTAGGTGCCAGGGGAAAAAGAAAGAAGAGAAAAAGAGTAAGAGGAGGCGCACATCCAATCTCGAAAGACATCACCAAAATTAATAAAATCAAGTAGCAGAAGTCAAGTCAAGCGCGATCATTTGCAACTCTGCACATTCAAGCAGTGTTGTTTCAGGGGGTTGCCATACAGACTTGAATTCTAGCGAGCTGGACCAGCTTCGGAGCCGACAAAGCCCCGGGTCCGACACTGCACTGATTCACTGAAGCATACTATTTTACTATAGCTCTTCGTGAACGTGTTTCGATGGAGTTCTTGGTAATGTGCGATCATGGAGGCATCACGGTCCTGCTCTCACTGAAAATGCTTCCCCTTTTTACGCGAGAATGCCAAGCACTACAGGATGTCGGGCCTCAGAACTGGCCTAGCTGTGCACGACAATGCTGGACGTGGGAGACGGCATTCCCAACGATTAGAGCGAAATATCCCACGAGCCTCTTAGATATCTAGAGACAGGCAAGGAAGGCACGAAACAATTGTCAATTGCAGATTGCAGCCAAGGAAGTTTCGCAGCAAGTCACACGCAATCAATCACAGCAACGACTCACTCGAGGCCATGAGGCTTATTTACGAGTATATTTCTACAGAACTCGCTGTGCTTTTAACCCTGCCCAGTAAAAACATGACATATGGTACAAAAAAAAAGCCTGCCTTTTTCCTTTTCCGTTTATTCAACCCGCAGAACTTTTGGTCCTCTTCTCTTGGTCGTCTTCTTCTTCTTGTTTCCCTTGACGAATGATGATGCTGAAGCGTGGTCTCTGCCCACGTTATCAAGATCCTTGACCTTGTAGATTCTGATGATCCAGTTCTCGCTGGTGAATGCCTCCTCTACGGTGTTCAACTCTGGTCCCTTCTCAGGCATTCGGACACCACGGACACGGTCTTGTGCCTGTCCGGGTGGGAAGAGAGCGCCGTAGTTGTAGTAGGACATCTTGTACCTGCGTGGCTGTCAGGAATGGCACATTACGACAGATTATATCACTTACATCAAGCTGTTCTTCATGGTCTCGGTGGCACCCTCGTCGACTCGATACTCTCCTCTATCGGTGAAGAAGTCACGTTCCTTGACCTCATCAGGCCAGATACCTTCAGCAATTCTCACCATCCACAAAAACTTATTGATATCATCACCAGAATACCCTAAAAGACCGCCAAAGACGACAAGAACGTAGTCAACCTCGTGCTGGCGCATGATTGGGTAGCTGACTTCCTCGCGAGAGCTCATAGCCTTTCCGACTGTGGCAATGTGGGTATTGTTCCAAGTGTTGTTGTCAACCAGGGTTGGTCTGTCAGCCATTCCTCCGATCTGATAACCATAATCCCACCATGACATAATCTTGGCGTTCTCGGGAGTGTTCTGTCGGAGCCATTGATAGGCTTCTCTGTAATCATCGATGATGTGCTGGCTTCCATCGGGCATTCTGCTTGCCAGCACGACTGAAGGAGATGAGTAGGCATTTGAAGTGACCCATGTGCAGTGGAGCACGAAGATCAAAAGGTACGCAGTCAAGGCACTGATGACTGACGTCTTGGAGAAAGTGGTGTAGATGCCAACAAGCGGTTTGCTGAGAGAGCGAAGACCGTCATGCTTGGCGGCCTTCTCGGCCTTCTTGCTAGTGCCGTTGGCTGCATCGGCAGATTCAGTTGGTTCAGCTGGAGACTTGATGGTCAGATAAGTATCGAGCAGGCTTGACAACGCCAATGCTGCTGAAACACAAACAATTGGTGTGAGCGTAAGCATAAGTCGAACCATGACTCCGGAGAAGTAACTGGCAAGGATGGCATAGACCACAACGAAGACCTGCTCGTCCGCAAGCTTTTGGAAGCAAAGATACACGCCTGCTGGGAAAAGCCAGATAAGCATGTTCAAGTCGAAGAAAAATGCAGGCCAAGCTGTAGGTTGATGCTCGGAGACTGAGGCAATAATTGGAATGTGAATCTTGGCGTATCCAGTATCCCACAAAGAGTAGAATCGACCAGTCCATGGTGCGATGACACCAGAGACAGTCAAAAGAACAAGCCCTCCGAAAGCAATTGCGAAGACTACGAGCACGAAGCCACGGAGCAAAGTCGCGAACTGCTTGCTTGGCACGCCTGCACGGACGAACTCGACAAAGCCGACCAATTGGAGAAGTCCGAAAACGCCTGAAAAGTCAGTGCCAAGACAGAATTTAAGGGGTCTTGTAAAGCTTACCGAGAGCAGACATGTGCTCACTACTGCGAATGGGCAAGAATCCCACGAATGGAATTTGCATACTAGCCAACGTCCCGAGAGCATACCATGTGCAGTAGCTGACGTAGACTCTTGGGCTGAAGCGTCCCATGCAGACAAGCACGAAAACGTGCAGCGGGATCAGGTTGGTGATGAACACATATCCTCCCCATGCAGAAACCATATAACCGTAAAAGAGTGCGCACAAAGCACCCCAGAATGCTGAGCCAAGCTTGAGAGCCTTGATCCAGAGGAAGAAGGTGAAGACCAACAGGAAAATGGCAATAGCCTCGTTATCGTAGCTGCCAGCAACTGATCTCGAGATATAACCTGGGGCAATGCCCATGAAAGCTGCAGCAAGAAGACCAGCAGAAGGAGACGTCGACATCTCATTAGTGAAGAGGTATGTTGCGTAGGCAGTAAGTCCCGAGAAACCTGGTGCAAGAAGCACACAAATATTTCGAATATCAACAGGTATTGTAAGAGCTCGAAGAGCATGGTAGATAGCACCACTGGTCACCATAAGACCTGGGTAAAGTGTGCCTCCTGTAACACGACCGAGGGGGTGCCATGTTCGGTCGTCAAACCAATCCCAGAAATCGTAGAAGCCATTTTGTACAAGGTATTTCGTCGCTCTGAAGTTAAACCACGGGTCAACTGAGGACTGTTAGTTAATGTTCTGCGGATTGTAGGACTTGAGGGGTCGCTGGTGTAGGTTAAGGACTCGACGAGTAGGGCACTGACATTCGTGGATAATACTTTCGAATCCTATCAAAGAAACATTAGCTCAATTACAACTAGAGAATAGCTGCAGAAGCCAACATATAGCAAGGCAGACTCACTAATCACGGAGAAGAGGCGCGAAGCAATGGCTGGAGGACGGTTAGCAAGGGCAACGTTTTGGTCTTCGTAGGCATACCAGCTGCAGCAATCAAGGAGAGAATCGTGAGCCGTAGAAGACCTCTGGTATTTCTCCCAGTTTTCCCCTGGAAGAAGGGTTCAACAATCGAATCTGCCGCCATTGTTGGTGGTGGTTGAAGAGAAAATTGTCGCGAACAAGTCGAAGCTGTTGCAATCTGTCTCTTGAGCTTGACGCGGCTTTGCAGGGGCCGCTGACGGGAGCTAAGCTTCACGTGACTGCACTCAATATCTTGAGCAAGCGGAGGTGAGAAGCTGTTTACGAGGAGAGGTTCGATTATTTAGGGATTGATATTAACCCCTTAGAATTAATGCAAAGACTGTCATGTTTAGTCTGATGGAGTTGTTTGTAGGAAAAACAGATTGGATTTCAAACCAAGAAAATCCGGTTGTCCTTGAGCTTGAGCTTGAATGACCACTTGAACCTGGGACAATAACCATATTTCCTGACTTATTTAGGAAGGTAACAGCCAGATTTCAGATGATTCGAGGTTTTCAGACGTGATGAATAAGTTTTAGAGATCTTCTTCCATACCAATCCCCTACTTATATCCGTTGCTTGTAAACTCTACACATCCAACTCCCAACTTCACATGGAAATGTACCAAAGTACGTAGGACATGCAGAATGGGACAAATCCTCTCTCCTTACACTAGTGTACAATGTACAAGAAGTATGCTAAGTGACGTCTAAAACTTTTGTTTTAATCACATCGGCATCACCCCAGGCAAAGCAGCTTCTTTCTGCATAAAGCTTCACCCCTCAATGCCTTCTACCCTCCCTCCAACTCCCCTCCCATTACTCCTCCCACCTTGTAACATCCTATGGGTTCTCTGCCGCAACAACTTTCAAATATGCCTCCAGGTCGAATCGTGAGTCGTTTGGATCTCTTATGACTGTTTGCAAAAGGTCAGCATGGTTCGGAACGCAATCACCAGCTGATAGCGCAATCCACAGCCTAAGAACTCGTAACCGCCACGCTTTGTTGTTTTATATCCTAACATCCTTGGAACGACGTGCAGGCCAAGTCGAGAAACGGGAGAATTTTGAGATAAAGAAACAACGTACCATCCCCTCCTTCTGTCTTTGCACTCGCTGGCATGTTCTTTTTCGAGTATTCCGCCTTCGCCTTCTCAATCAAGGATTGCTTATGTTGGTATTCTCGGTCGATCGCGGCGAGCTTCGCTGCTGAGGAAAGCTTTGCTTGGTGGTAGAGTCCGTAGAAGATACCGGCGCCCAAAGCCGAGTATCGGAGAACCTGGAAAAATATGAATCAGTAGGATGTCATGCTGAATGCGATTGACAACGTTGCAATCTGCTGAAAGCCATTGATGGGGTACTGGAACCATGCGCAAAAAGATTTAACATACGTTCACCCCAGTGGAAGCCATTAGGGGAGCTGTTGTGCAACAAAGAGAACGAGCAGATCGATGGAGAGGAGCCTGAACGAGCGCAATGTGTCGATGGGTATCAATTGACAGGATATCGCAGAAGTGGGAATCGCCGCTGGTTGTTGTGGACTGAGAAGCTCTTTTTTGAGGGTCGGTTTGGTCCGGGATAGAGCTTGCGATCCTCCCGAAAGCTATCACGTGATTCCAATTTACTGTTACGCGGTTCCCTTCAACAAACGCGACCATAAATGCATCAGAGAGGGAAGACGACGCTGGTGCGATTTGAAGCCAACTATCTCAAAACTGTACTGTCAAATATTGATACTATCTGCCTTCCTTGACTCGACATCCTGCGAAGCTCGTACTTCCCTCCGGAGATTAAATACAACGGTGCTTCGCTGTCCATCGATATGGGCGAGAGTCGCAAGCATGATGCAACAACGCAGAGATGAGATTCTGGCAAAGAAGGCCAAGCTTGCGGAGCTGAAACGGCAGAGGGAGCTTCGGACACGAGAGATATCAAGTAGCAGGCAGAGCATCGGCAGTTCTAGTGATGTAAAGAGTTCCTGCTTCCTTCAATATTGGATACTGACAGACATCAGCTCATAGCACCGACACCAAGTCGAGCAGAGAACCGCGAAGAGCTAGATAAGTATATTTCGTCGATACTGGTAGCGGGGGATAAGAGCAGACCCGGTTCAACCGGACCTGGAGGCTTTGGTTCCCCTCAGGGGAAAGGCAGTCGGCCCAACAGTGTACTCAGTGCTGGAGAGCTTAGCAACGAGAATTCAGAACCATCTGTCAATCAGATCCAACCGCCACAAGCCCTCTCGATATCCACGCAGACTCTCACCACTGTCCCTCTCTCGACAGTATACGAATTCCAACCATCGCCGGTGAAGGAGGTCTTCTCATATAGCAAAGGAGTACAAACCACAGAAGAATGGGGAACACAGACATCACGGCCAAAGGCGTTTGAGGATGAAGACGAGGATGAAGGGGAGTTGCCAACAACCTCAACGCCCAGCAAGAGGCTTAGTAGACGGATGCGAGACAGAGAAGACGAGCTGCGGGAAAACATCCGGAAGGAGATTGAAGAGGAGCTCAAAGCAACTCAAGAGTTGACTGTAGATGGACCTTTAAAGATATCACAAAGTACGGCAAAGGCAAATTTCCCAGCCAGGGCGCTCACGAGTGAGGAGCTAAATGCTGTCACTGCGTCTGATGACTTTATGGACTTCGTGGAGAGGTCCAGCAAAGTCATTGAGAGAGCCTTGGATCAGGAATACGATATTTTGGCAGACTACGCACTCAGCGGCGACACTGGAGTTGAGGATGAAGATGATATGTACACAGGGAAGGGTCGTCGAAGGGTCAAGGAGGTTGCTCAGTTTTACGACGAGCGGTGGTCGAAAAAGAGAATGATCAGCGACATCAGTTTCTCTCCCAAATTCCCCGAACTTGTCCTTGCAGCATACACGAAGAATCCATCAGCACCACACGAGCCAGATGGACTTGTCCAAGTGTGGAACATGCATCTCCACGACCGACCAGAATTTGTGTTTCATGCACAGTCAGATGTCTTGGCCGCCAAATTCTCACCATTTCACCCGAATTTAATTATTGGAGGATGCTATAGCGGTCAAGTCTTGTTGTGGGATACAAGAGCAAAATCCTCACCAGTACAAAAGACGCCTCTTACTGGCTCAGGCCATACTCATCCAATCTATTCCGTCGATATTGTCGGTACCCAAAACGCCAACAACATCATCTCATGCTCCACCGACGGCGTTGTCTGCGGCTGGACAGTCGATATGCTCGCCCAGCCCCAAGAGCTCCTCACACTCACCACTCCACCGCCTGCAAAGACCGAAGACCTCTCTCCCATTTGCATGGCCTTCCCACAAACGGACCCAACATACTTCCTCATTGGCTCCGAAGAAGGCACCATCTTCCCCTGCCATCGTTATGATCGTGCCGGAGCGAAGGCAGGTGTCGACCAACGCGTGAGCTACCGTGGCCACGCTGCGCCAGTGATGTCTATCGATTTCCATCCCGCAAGAGGACCTGTTGATCTTGGTGATCTTGTACTTTCTTCATCTCTTGACTGGAGCGTCAGATTGTGGAAGGTCCGTGCGCCCGCCGCCACATCCACGACTAGTATTACAAGCGAAAGCCATTCCGTTACCCCTATTCTTGACTTCACCCGCGAAGACGTTGTCTATGACGCTGCGTGGTCGCCTGTTAAGCCTGGTGTATTTTCTCTCGTGGATGGAGCAGGTAATCTAGAGGTTTGGGACATCACTGTTGATATCGAGGTGCCAGTCACAAAGGTGTCGCCTAGTAATAGGAAAGGTGGGCGAAGCATGATGTCGAAGAGTCTGAACAAACTTGCGTGGGAAGAAACTGAAGGCAAGAGACTCGCAACTGGTGGTATTGATGGGACTGTGACTGTATTTGAGGTCGGTCCTGATCTAGGAGGAAAGGAGAGCGCGAGGAACGAGGAGTGGACAAACGTGAAGAAATTAGTGGCCAGACTAGAGAGCACTGTCAATGGATCAGTCGCTAATGGTGTAAATGGGTTGTGATATCCATGCCATCAGCAAGAGCGGAGATAGGCAAGATTTCGATATGTGCTGTATGGTAGATATGGCGTTGCGTGTGTACATATACCCAAACCAAACCATGGTTTTCTCATTTGTCACAGCATAGGCATTTGAAATTGAGCATTTCAGTCAATTTCACTGCATTTTTGTGGGCGGAAAACCATACTGTGCCAAATAACACTTAGGCTAATCCTCCGTTACGCCATGCTGATAACTCATTTCAAGACAGACATTCTCGCCATGATAGCGACGCAGAATACTTCTCACTTCTTGTTTCTGATGACAAACTCAGGAGAGTCGGACTCGGCGCG
Organism: Acephala macrosclerotiorum; assembly: GCA_014904845.1. NCBI lineage: Eukaryota > Fungi > Ascomycota > Leotiomycetes > Helotiales > Mollisiaceae > Acephala > Acephala macrosclerotiorum. The sequence goes on from MU119276.1 coordinate 212,082, forward strand.
GCCTCTCTTGGTAGGAGGTTCATTGTCCATACCGCCCATCTCGAGATCCTACAGCAAATCTCAAAGTCAGAAAGCCCAGTCAATACAAGGATATTGAGAAATTTAAGCTTACTTCTTCGGCCTTAATAGCTTTCCTTCCAGCAACCTTATTCTTTCGATATAGTATGGAACGAAGATGATCCTCCTTACTTCGAATCTGACAATTTGCCGTTAATAATCACCCTTCTGTCCCAGGACTTTCAAAACACCACCTACCAGATCAATAACAGCCTGCTTCTCAACTACCATCCGTTCCCGAAACCGATCTGCACCCTCCTCCAACCCAGGAAACCGCTTGCTGAACTCCTCCATACTAATGCTATCATCCGGCTTCATAGCATCCTTCCAAATCAAATTAACAGCGTATTCCCAAGCCATATAATACTGCTCAATAGTGAATTCTTGTTGCGGATTAAGTTCATCCATCTTGTGCGCGAATTGGCCGGGGCGGATGAACTGGCCGACGAAGGTACGGCCGATTCGGGACTTAGGTTTGCCGATTACGATTCGGGGGTATTTGAGGGTGGTGTAGTCGGATACCGAGGTGAGTTTGGTGGTTGTCAACTGCCTCACGGCAGAGGTGAGGGAAAGGACTTCCTTGGACGGAGCCATGATTGCGGTTGTTGGTTGTGGGAGGAAGAAGAAAAGTTAGGGAGGAAGGAAATCTTATACTTGGATGATAGAGGGTTGTAGCGTGCGCTCGCTATTTTTGCGCTACGGCTACCGCTGCGAAGATGACAACGGCTGGGGTCGAAAAGGGGAACGAATCACGTGACTGCAATGGGTGTAGGTAACACTTCACCGAATTGACTCAAATCGCTGACTTAAGGTTATCACAATTACGAGTGGTGGTTCAGATTTGAAAGCTCTTTCTAGGCTGGAGCTTTTGTGATTTATCTTGGTAGAATGCTGCTATGTAAGTCCATCTCGCGCTCCACCAGCCAACTCTTCCACACCGGAAAGCCACTGCTTTCAATCTGAGTACCAGGAAGGAACGCAGCCCAAACTTTCTCGGCCATCTCTCCGATTCCGGAGTCTTGAACTTGGCTTTCTTCGTCTCCAGGATATCGGCGTTAAGGTCAGCGTTTCTGGCTCTCTTTCCTAATTTTGCAGAGTCATGTTATAGCATGAGTCTCTCCGGTTGCTACATCAAAGGGTAGAGATCAGCCGTGGAGCCTGGCTATTACAATTCAAACAACGAAAACATCCCTTTTCAATCTTGCTAGCTATCCTTTTCGCCTTAGCAATCAATGGAGCTGCCTTCTTTAACGGCTCTTCACGTCTCCGTTCTGCTCCCTTCTGGCGTAGGTGCAAACGTTCGTCTTCAAAAGGAATCTTGAAATGTTGGATCTAGACCTTTATTAGGATGTCCCTAGTTCTTGGGCCAATCGCGGATCACATACCACCTCAAGCAACTTCTGTTTCTGTCTACCAAGTTCCTCTTGATACTCCTCTCTACTCAAATGTCGCACTTGATGGCGGAAGATCGAAATGTCAAACTTCTTATGGTCGGAGCCAGACAATGCGATGTCCTAAGGGAAGTTGATAGCATAGTCTTAGGCGCGTCGATTCTGTTCAATAGTGAATCGGATCCTCGTTTTCTCGCGATCAAGCAAGACCTTGAACGAAGGTGTCGGTCCCAGTGAATAGCTTTCGGAAGAAATCCTCCTGCTCCTTTGGCTTCTTCCACCTCTTAAGCATGTTTTTAAGACAATCTTTCATCCTGTTCGACGGATACTTGATCTTCGAGTAATGCTTGATCTCGGTGATCTCTTTGGGCACTTTGGTGTTGGGTTCGCCTTCGTCAGCTTCGTTTTCTGACTGTCCTCGGAATCAGAATGATTCATGGCATTGGTATGAGCCTCACACGCTGAAGGTCTCTCGTATGAGTGGTGATTGAATTTGATGACATCGGCGCTAGCCTCGAAGGGGTCAGTGGTAGTGGGTGGCTGCAACGCCATGTTGCGTCGTGAAAGGTGGGTATTTGGAAGAATGGAGGCTTGAGAAGAATTCTATAGAGGGGTCTGTCGGCAAAGGAGGTAGGAGGTTAGGAGTCAAGAATTGCGCTAACGCAAGAGGTGAAGTACAGAGACGGAGGCATTGATATTCCGAAAAGGGAAAGATCGCAAGCACTATCATCTTCCACAACACTATCACTCTTTCGACTCCCTAAACTCAACGCAGGCAGTAGCTGGGAACTCCACCGTCCCATTCCCACGTTCGTATTCTCTCCGAACCCAGAAATTGTACGTTAGAAAAGGTTCAGACTCTTTAGCTTTGAGAAACGCAAGTGCATCTCCCTCCCTAATCAGCTCATGGCCAGAAGCTGTACGAGGTACATCATAGACTATGATAACAGATTCATCCCTGTCCACTTTTTCCATCGGTGGAACTCTTGACTCTCCTTCCAGGTACGTCATTTTAGTTTTCTTCAATGATAAACCTAGATTTGCAATCTTCTGATTCTCCAACGATAGTTGCTGACTTAAGTAATCGTCCAGTTTCTACCAATTGATTAGTCCTCAGAAAAGAGCAAAGAGCAATCGGGATGCGGATTTTACCTCTCCAGCATTAGCATACCGCTTCATCAACTTCAAAGCTATCAAGTCCGCATCCTCCGTGCGCCCGCGCTTCATAGCTTTCTCCCACTTCCGCATTGCAGTCTCTTTATGCTTCACAAGTCTCTGCGCTCGTGTCATGAGTTGCTCATTCCTGATCTATCATCTAATCAACCTAACTCTCTTTTTCTTTACACAAATTTTTAGATCGGGAAGAAAAGGACTTACAGAATCTATGCACCTCGTCTTCTCCTTGGCCATCTCTCTCTCAAACTCAGCCTTGTTCATACCCGGACGTGCCTCACGGAAAACCTTCAAATCAAACATTTTCGAACCCCAAATTTGATTCACAGCATACTCCCATGCAAGACAATACTGCTCAATCGTAAATCTGTGGTTTGGATTGAGACGGTCTAATTGACGACAGAAAGCGTTGGGATGCATGAGTTGCTTGTCAAGTGGTTTGGATTTGCGGGTGCGAGGAGTTCCGCCGATCATTTTGAGGGGGTAGATTAGTTTGGAATAGTTCTTTACTTCGGTAATGTGGTGGATGATGTTGGTGGTTCTTATGGGGTTTGATGTTTGGAGTGGAGCGCCGTCTGAGATGGACGAGATTGAGTCATCAGATTCATTTCCAATGTCTGAGCAGACATCAGAATCGGAAAAGGAATTTATGGCTTTGTTTGAGCCGCGAAAAAGTCAGCTATTCAACATAGATGAATGTGGGTGTGAAGCTATGCCGTACTCTGCAGGCGGTTGAGGAGCGCGCTCGAGCTGGATCGAGGTCGTTGGAGAAAGTCTTGGCAGCTCACGTGAACATGTTCGAGATAATGTCCCCAGAGCTGGTAACTGTTGTTGTATTTCTGACATTCTGACAATCTCATGAGAAGCCGGCCGTTGGATCGGGGCTTGTTTTCGTTGCACATCGAAAATCCGCAATAACAACTTGGACATTGAGATCACCTATGACATCCAAACCACGCGTCCAACGCACAAAGTCGAGCTCCGCCATGGAAAATATCCACAGCCCCGCTCAAGGAAAGACATGCAAAAAACATACAACAGTAGGGATTCGCTGATGGTCACCCACTCAACTACTGATCTACCGATTTAAGGCTTGTGTATAGCAGAGCGGACGGGATGCCCATTTCTCCTTAATCTATGGTCGTATGTGACAAGCAGAGGTAGTATTGATATCTATATTTCTCTTCAGTCTGCGATGCGGCAGAATCAGATCGTGGATCTAGTGGTTGGCTCCTAGGATCCGGGGAAACAAGATTTGGCAATACACGGCTCGGGTTTTTCGATCGTCGAGCACGCTTTTTTGTTCAGTCTCGTGTATAAATTGTTAACCTGAAGCGTGCATATAACATTGAAAGTATTCGATAGACTGATAAAGTGCCGGAGGGGTGGGTGGCTTCTCGTTTGCCACCTTCGTTACGATTATTCTTTTGCGATCGATGCCACATACACTTATTCATTATTCAGTTGAGCTTCCTAGTATCGCTATATCCTGAAGCTAAATTCATGCACGCAAGTGAGAGGTGGAAAAGGCCTAGTTCTAGAAGATAAAAATCGTGGCAGGTTTCTAGATCACGTATCCGTACGTCACCATCTAAACGGGCCTTGCCTCGCTTACTTGATGCTCCCTGTACTTATAGCTCCGATCCTTATTCCTCCCAGAAGGAATCCTTTAGACCTATAGACATCAAAGACGGCATTCCTGTGGGTTTCCGTGGAGGTTTTTGTGATCTAGGGTCACGTGTTGCAAGTCAAAAACCCTTCCTCAAAACTGCTTCTGTGCATGAATAGATTTCCATCACTACAACCTCAGTTACAGTCATTTACAGATTCCGTCAGCAGCCACCAAAGCAGCACCCACCAAATGCGTGCTTCTAAAATCCGGATAATCAACCGTCGAGTTCGCCGTCCACCCACCCGTGCAATTCCAGCCCTTATCACACGTCTTCAATGCCGCTGTTACAGATTGAGTCACCACCGCCGCTATCGAGCCCTTCACTGCGGTGTCTTCCGTGGTTCGATACAGATACGCTAGCTGTCGCAGGAATATCGCCTTGAAGCCTTGCTGGTCTTGATTACAGCTCCCATCTGCCTCGCAGAGCTCTGTCGCTATGCCGTTTGGTGCGAATTTGCTGATGGCCGTAGCTAAGATTGGCTTTGTGTACTCGAGATACGAGGTGTTGCCTGTGGCGCGGTATAGGAATGAGAGACCGCCGAGCAATTGCTATGGATTCCAAATCAAATTAGTACCTTGGCCGAGAGAAACGAGAAAAGGAACATAAAGGAAGACGAACGCCATAAGAGTAGCTCCACTGATCAGTATGCACTGCACAAGCCACCGTATCCACACCATCCCCCACCCACCCCGTAGTCAGATTCACCAGGCCGGACGAAACAACCCAGTTAAACAACTCTTCTGTGATAGCGAGGAGCGTCTCATTTCGCGTCATCAAGTAAGCTCTGGAAGCCAAGGAAATGAAGCCCAATTGCGTGATGCCCGATTTGTAAGTAGGATACTGGCTGGGATCGGTCGACTGTGCACGTAATTAGATGGGGAAATGTGAAGGGGGAGGGGGAGATATAACCCAATAGATTCCTCCTCCACAGTCTGAGGTGTGATAGGAGTATACTTCGTCGATTGTTCGTTGGACTAGGGAAATCCATGTCCCATTCCCGTGTCTGGGGAGACCAGGCACGAAGCTTTCGGGTCCATAAAGCTCGCCGCCAGCCGCGACTTTCTTTCTGTCAACCAGGTGTAGGCTATGAATGGAGAGAAGTTGGACATACCGGCTTGCGCGTACCATTCAACATCGTCGTTCCATCTTCCGACAACTAAGCTCACGTATGAGTGATTCGTGCCGAAGAAGTCATGTGCTTGATCATAAGAGTTGATCACCAGTGCCTCTCCAACCGTTTCCGCGAATTGATTTGAGGCAGTGTATTTGGCGTAGTCCATATACGTCTATATTCACACCCTTGGTTAGTATATTCCACGTAATTGAATGAGGGAGACTTACCTCGAAAATACTACCGCTTTCCCACCACGGCGAGATAGATTGGTCAAAGAGTCCGGCTGTCACATTTGGGGAGGCGTAGTAGTATTCCATCAACCTTGACAAGACTTCTGTCGATGCTTGCGTGTAATCCGTCTTTGAAGTTGGAGGCCGGGCTAGGGCTAGAGGCAGGAGGCCGAAGGCTGGAAGGAGGAAGGAGAGCTTCATGGTTGGCGTGCTGGATGATCAGGACCCGAGAATCCGGTTGGGAGTGAGAAAGGCAGGGAGAGTAGAAGTTTAACGAGAGGCTGAAAACAAATATGAGCGCGCATATAAAAGTAATCACGCCACTTAAATTCTGCAAGGCTGGGATTCATTCAACACATCCTCGCATTGCATATCCGACAAACTGCATTCGGATCATGTAGGCCTTTTAAATGTTAATTCTGAGGTGATTGTGGCCGTGTCTCCAAGGGGTGGCCAGACCAATCACCTGGTCGAGATCATAGTGTTTTACTATATCTAGTTAAACACTGGTCATTGCTCATTAACATTCAATAGGCCCTATAGGGAGTAACGTTGCTTCTCCAAATAATTCGCAGATACCAGATATCGGTTACAGATTGCTGGTAATGGTGGTCCGGAAGGTGCCGAGACGGCGTGGTGGCTAAGGAGGCGAAAGTGGCCCCTCACTCCGGGGAGAATCCCTGAATCGGCACGCTACCGGGTTCTCTAGAGTGGGATGAAGGGTCTGTCGTTTGACTCATGGGAATTTGAGGGCAAGGGTGGGCTGGCATTTGACTTCTAAGAATTTCATCTCATGTCCTCTTTCTCGTCACGTACAACTGTCCCGAGGTTGTCGCTCCTCAATATGACCCTAACCGAGGTGTAAAGCTTGGCATAGGCGCCATTCCGGGAGTCTTCAGGCTCGTGAGAACTGGAACTCCAGCTGTGAGCGTGAAGTTCGCAAGTTTCGCCCCGCTTTCCTGCTGTGCCCATATCTCGACCGAAATCCAATTCATCCCATGGTAATTCAAAATTCCTATATATTATATTAGCAGAAAAACTACAAACACAACGTCAAAAGGCGAACAAACCTTGAGGCACAGGGAAATTAGTCTGCGGACCAATGTGATTGATATACCGCCCATACTGATACCCATTGACCCAAATCCAAGCCCTAAACACATCCAGAGTCCCATTTGTGGCCAACGGCTCAATATCAAACGAGAGAGGAATATCATAACCATATGGCAAATCGAGCTCAAACCCAGCAGTCCAAAATCCAGCCCCAGCTTCACCGATCCCAATAGTTGGAGCAGAGACTTCCCAGTCCTCACTTGGGGGGAAAGGCTGCGTGAAGCCCTGCCGCTCTGCGAATAATCCGCCTTCGTTCATTGGCCCTCGATCTTTGTCTGGGTACTGCTCGCCCCCAAAATTACCAGTGAGTTTCCAGGTTATAGCGTCTTTATTACGGCCAGGGAATTCGTAGTCTAGAATACCACGTGGTTCTTTCATTTGATCCGCTCCTGGATCGGGATTCTCTTCAAAACCCATGTTTACGACAAGAATAGTGAACACGTAGCTTTTGCCAGGAGAGGTAGTGAAATTGTAGGTGTTGTTGAGTTGGGTGTAGGAAGGCGAATCGACAGTGGATCCAAGGTAAGTGCTGTTTAGCCAGACGGAGCTGCCGTATGCCATGCCGCCTTGAGTTGCAAGCCAGAGGGAGGTCTCATTGCCAGTCGCTGCGAAATGACCGCGGTAAATGAGTACCCCGCCGCTGTTGTAGCCGTAGTCACTCGCGAAGAGGCAGGTGGGAGTGAGGAGGGGACGCCGCGTGTTATTGGTAGTTGTGTGATCAGCGGGTGTCCAAAAAGAGTCGTCGTAATCTGGTTGGAGTTCTGGGAGATTGTCGATGGATTTCCATCCGAGGGTGTCAAGATCTGGGATTTCAATCCTGGGAGTCTCGTATTCTAGAATTGTGGACCACTCATTTGTGACTGGATTCGAGGAGTATGCGAGTTCTGCGCCATTGAAAAAAAGGCTTTGTGCGGACTCCGGAGCTCCAATAATGTTCAGTGGCACAGTAGAATTGAGATCTCCCTCGATATATAGGCAACCTCGATCGACGACCGCATTTCTGATAAGATAGCCGGCGTCGATGATGACAGAAGTGGTATTTCCAACATTTGCACTATAATTTCCCCACAACCCAGGGCTCTCAAAATCCATGACCCAAAGATTGTATGCAGAATTTCGATCGAGGATATAAACAAATATATCGCCAACTTGAATGACACGTCGCGTTGTAGAAGTTTCCCAATTGAGGATCAAACTACCATGGCCAGACGCAGTGCTGATTTTGGGACCTTCCAACTGATTACTTGTCAAATGCGTAGAGATTGCGATCTCATGAGTCTCTCTGGGACCACCATAGACAATAAGCACCGTCATAGACTCATATTCCTTCCAGGTGAAAATTTCTGCGGTAGAATATATCAAATTGTGAGAGCCAAATTGGTAGTTGGTCACGTGCCATTTTGAATCTCGCCCACTCAAAGTTAGATTTCCCCCTAATTGGGGCACAGTGAAGTATCCTTTAGTGGTATTGGCTATAAATTTGTAAGCCAGGGAAGATGTTTCCGAGTAGTTCGAGTGCCGTATGATGTGCAAGTTGGTGGACGTTCCATTTCCGATTAGTGGGGTAACAGCGACTGCTGCATTGTTGGTGTAGAGTTCCGTCGTGAGATTATGGACACTGGAATTGGAATACGCCGGGGTGACGCGCAAGAAGTTGGCTTCTAGTTTTAGCTCGGAGTACTTCTCTCTGGTCAAGGTCCTATCCTCAGCGATTGCTGAAGCATAGTCATAAGAACTGTAGGCTTGTGACCATGCCATGTTGCCCCAGCTAGTACCTCCCTAGAGTTAAGGGTCAGTTACATAGTTGATAAAGCAAGAATGATCCCTACAAAAGCCATGTAAACGTTGATGAGGCCAGGGGCTGAAGCAAAGTTGTTCTTCATGAACACTCTTTCGAACTCTTCGTTGTACATCTGAATACATTTCTTATAGCCAGTACCCTATTTCAAATTAGAGTGTCATGAGGCTGGTTCAAAGTGGGAAACTCACACCCCACTGATCAAAAGTTCCTCCTTGAAATTCAGTGATAGCCTCGAATCTTGAGGGACTCAATATCTGTTGCCGTTCGTATCCAATGGTGTATAGGTCTCCATCTGGCCAGACAGTTGGATTGGAACAGTTGAAACCTAGTGGGTAAGAATCATGTCCCCAGATGTCGACATCACCCTTTGAAGAGTTGTCGATCCTCCATTCGGGAGCAAAGATCCCGCCCTTCGGCGGAGCACTTGAGTCATTGTCAATGAAGGGCAAGACAATACCAGCAGCTCGGTACATGTCAAGAAGGCCTTGCATATAATCGGCGTCGCAGTCGTTATAAGGTCTGTCATATGAGGTATAGTTGTTGCAAGTACCAGCATTCAAATTTGCATTATAGTACTCATTTTCAGGCTGGAAGAGGATCACCGGCCCTCCATTCGTGATTTGAGCTTTGGCAATGGTCTCACCAACGGTCTTGATATAGAGTGCCGTGGCTTCAACATAGGTTGTAGCTTTTGTTCGAAGAAGACCTGGAACTCGTTGTAGCCATCCTGGGTATCTGGAAGACATGGTCAGAATAGTTTCTGATGTGAATGGTATTTTCGTTGGCTCACCCTCCTCCAGAAGCTTCGGCATTGATGTATGGACCTGGCCGTGCAATCAAATATAGACCAGCGGTGGTTGCTGCCTCAAAGAACGGTTCCAGGGCAAAGATCCCATCGGCTCGGCAAACCCCAGGCTCTCCTTCAATGAGTGCCCAGTCCACGTAGAATGAGATAGTGTTGTATCCCATTGCTTTGATTTTCTGGAAGATATCAAGCCATAGATCTGGGACTGGAAGTCGGAAGGGATGGAACTCCCCACCAAAAATGAAGATCCTCTGTCCATGAACAAGCAATGAGTGTTCATCGTAAGTCACCTAAAACATGTGAGTTTCGTGCAATGAGGCCCTTGTTTGTCCACTGACTATATCCTGAAGAAGCACCGATTCCCTTCTGATTTTCCAATTCTGCAATCCGAAACATGTTTGCACAAGTGCAAGAAGCACCAACCCCCGCGATAGCCACATCTCGATGATAGCCAGGGCTGATTGCGGAAAACACACTCTCTGGTATCGAGTGCCGGTGATCTAAATCAGGAGCGCTTGGTTTTCATCGTCGAAGATTGTTTCGTAACCAACTTTGCCTTTAACAGCGAAACAACGCGTTTTCTTTTTCGTATCGCGGTTCTCTCTCCCGCACGACGCGCCGCGCGCGTTCCCGAGCATGGAGCGCCATAGATCTAGGAATCAAATGCCCAAGAACTTTAGTCTTGGTCCCGACGGGTCAAATGGCGATGCTCATTTAGACGAGGTAACGTTGTAGGAGGGGAACGAAGGAGTAGGTAAAGATCGTAATGGGAGGCTGTGAGGATCGGCGAGGGGAAATCTGGTACCACTAAGGATAGTACAGGGTAGCGAGTGGCCGCCACGGACACTAGCTTTCTTTGAACTAAACACTCCGTCTTCGCCTCCACTTTGACGACGACCCGTTTCCATTCTAGCCTCTTTTTCTGTCTCTACTCCGGTGTTATCGGGCAATCGTCCGGTAATTGTGGCAATGATAGATGGCGATGGACGGCAGTGTCAGGCTTGTGCATAGAGGCACACTGCCGCACGCGAGTCTTGCTTCATTCATCCTTAGGTTACCGAGTCCCAAAGTCAGGTGGCTGCAGGATTTGAATGGCTGCAGGCTGATGCAGTGTAACCATCATAACGAAGTCGACGAATCAGCACCGCCTCCAGGTCAAAGCTGGGCACTTTCATATCGGTATCGGTATCGAACCCCGCACCCCGCACTTCGATGATTGCCACTCCACTGTGCTCTCCTTTCACTCTATGTCACGTTCCTTCTTTTCGTAAAATTAGTTTCAAACAATTATAATAGCTCGCTTTCAAGTCACTTGCTTCCTCTTCAATCTTCGTCTTGGTAACTTGAGCATTGGAGTGAGCTCGGGTCGGGCATGGACCATGCCAGACGCAAAATGCGGCCAGCCTCAAGCTCATTGAGCAGTGACTCTTACCAGCTTGTCTCGTCACCTTTGCATGATGAGAACCGGTTGTCATTGTGGATGCAGGGATCGACTCGACACCTATCCTCTGGTCCTTCCTACGAGTATGCTCGACGAAGCTGGACCACCTTCGAGGATAGTGGCCAAGAATCGAGTCACGAGACCCATGAAACGTCGATTACTCGTTCAAATCCACCTCTTCATGGAAAGCTTTGGCGGACAGGTTACCTTCGAAATGTTCCTTGGCTTGGAGTCGGAGGTTTATTGCTTGTCTCGTCCTCAACAATTGCGCCAGTGCGATCCTTTTGGGCGTCTCTAACGGTGACGCAGTCTCAAGCTGGCGAGTCGCTCCTTCTGTTGTCTTCGCCATCTTATTAGCAATATCAACTGCCTTTCTCATGCAAGCGGCCTTAATGTTTCGTGGTGGCGTAAAATGGTTGAAGGCGCGCCTCTGGATGAGACACAATGTTACTGGGACCATGGCACAGTATATGGGCCGCCATGACAGCGGGACGTCGGTTCAGCTTCTTGTCCATTGGAAAGTTACTCGTTGCCCTTGCTGCTGTCGCCGAAGGCCCCTTCATTCAGCAAGCATCCACCATATCAACCAGAGAAGTATCCAAAACACTGTCACTCCAGGCTGCGCTTGCGGTAGATCTTCCCCCAGGATGCACGGCCGATGTCACAGGGGAATTTAGGACGCCAACCACCCCTTCTCGGACGTCTTTAACAATTACACGAACAATGTTTCAATCACCAATGGCTTTGACGGCTGCCCAGGAGTTTGCACAGGCAATGTATCGGGTATTGGCTTGGCTTTAAGGTCTCATGTGCTCCAGATACAAATACAACACAGAATCTGGAAGACTACAGTGGTGACGTCACCAAACCGCAGTTTACTGCCAGCACTACTTGGCGGGCACAAACCCCAGATGGCGACGATGGCATTGCTGCGAATGGATCATATGAGTATCTTACCTTGTCAGCGGGCTGGGCCATCAATACCGTCACCCCACTCCTGTTCGTCAACCGAGTTTGCAGTCTTTGTTAGCTATGGTTCAATACCCACTTAAATATGGTCAGATTGACTTTACCAAAAGACACAAATTCTGAAGTTTTCTATAACCTCCCAATCGCCAGCGCAGCTCCCGGTATAAGTCTCACAGGGTCTACTACTCTCGGGGAATCCAGCCTCATTGGGAATGTAAACGATTTTAGTGAATCTCCTACGCAAGGGCCAGTTTATGCAAATGTGTCTATGATTGTCAACGGCGCTCTTGCCCTCTACGGCTTATATGGCCTAAACCCTTTTACCTGATCACATGCCATAAACCCTGATTAAGATATTATACAGTACTCGGGCTATGTATGCCGTGATCCTACACCCGACATCTTGGCTGCATATCACGAGATCATATCTCGACTTGATTTGAGCGCTGCAACGAACGCAACTCTCGTTAGTCCAATTATACTTGGCGGTAAAACTTATACAAGCATGAGAAGTGTCTCGTCTACTTACGTTTTCAATGAGAACTACTATGTCTCAAGGTATAGATGCCTTGGAGGTGCCATGGCTGTGATTGTTATTATTACAATCTTGGTTCGGAGCCTGTACGGCGTAATTTATTACTTGGCCAACAGCTCGATTGTTTATCCGCCTATTGGCTGGCGCAACTGTGTATATTTTACCTCCCTCTGCATTTTCTTTCTTTTTTACTTTTATATTTCAAAAATATAAAATGAATTTTCGTTCGTTTATTTGTTTTTCGATTTGAATTATTATAATTGTTTTTTGCGTATATTTAATAGTTTAAATAAATAAATTTATAAGCGAATAAAATCGGTTTAAAACTTTTTATATACAAACTAAAAAAAAGTAGTTCAAGTATTGATTTAAATTATTTACTTGGAATAATAATAGTTTTTAAAATTATAAAATTATTTATTTAAATTATTAAATATAATATATATTATATTTTTAATAATAATTAAAAATTATTTTATTAAAAAAAAAAAATTATTTTAAAATTATATAATAAAACGTAATATTTATAATACGTTTTTACGTTAAAGTTTTATTAAAAAACGTTAAAATGTATCGTTTTTAATATTTAATACTTTTATAATTTAAAATGTTTTATAAAGTTTTTCGTAAAATAATTATAAAAAAAAACGTTTTTATTCGCGTTAACGAAATTAATACGAATAAAAAATCTATATATTAAAAATATTATTTTAAAGTTTAAATCGTTAAAAGTAAAATACGACGCAAAATACAAAAAACGTTTTATTATAAATTATTACGAAAAACTTTTTATATTTACGTATTATATACGTAATTTTTATTTATATATAATCGAGTTTTTTATTTATAAATTATTATTTTAATTTATATTTATATTATATATATTTATTTATATACGTAATATAAATATTTTTTTAATAACGAATTCGTTTTTATAAATTTTAATATAAAAAAGTTTTAATATTTTTTATTTTAAAATTAAATAAAAAATTTTTTTTTTATTATAAATTATAAAAATTATTAAAATAAATACTTTTTTTATAAAAAGTTATATTATATTTTTTATAATTATATATATTTATTTTTTTATATTTTAACGTTTTTTTATTTTTTAAAATTTTTATAAAA
>MU119277.1:0-211444 GCA_014904845.1 Acephala macrosclerotiorum
TTTTTATAATTATTTTTTTGATTTTTATTCGCTCGAAATTATTTTTCTCTCAAATATTAATTATATTTTATACAATTTTATTACTTTATACTAATAATATTTAAAATAATAATAAATATTTTATTAATATTTATATTGAAATTTAATAATTTTAATTTTGTATTTATTAATATAATTTTCGAAATATTATTCAATATAAATACTAATTAAAATAAAATTACTATTGAATATTTTTATTATAATAAATAATAATATATTAATTCTATTATTATTATTTATAATAATTATATTTTCGTGAAAAAAAAAAAATTTTTTTATAATTTTTTCGTATAATTATAATCGAGTAAAAATAATAATTAATTTTTATAATAATATTATTATTTTTTTATAATTCGTTAATCAATTAATTTACGTATTATATTAATATATTTAAATTAATAAATAGTAAAAAAATTCTATAAAATATTTTAAAAATTAATTCACGTAAAAATATTTAATATATATTTTAAAAAAATTAAAAAATTATTTTATAAAATCGATAATAATAAAAAATTATAATAAATTATTATTTATATAATTATTAATATTTTATAATTATTAATTAAATTATTCGTTTTTATAAATTAATAAATTTGATTTATTAAAATTCGATTATTCGTTAATTAATAATATAAAATTCGTTTTTCGAATTTGATTTAAATATTTCAATTTTTATAAAATAAATTAAATATTTTAAATACAATTTTCAAAATAAAATCAAATTACGAAAATTTAATATCGATTTAATATAATTAAATTATATAAAATTTGAGTATTATATGAAATATTAAATACGTAAAAAATATTTTTAAATTTACTAATTATAATTAATCAATTAATCGATTTATTTATAGTTTGTAATCGAAATATAAAAATAATATATATAATTATCAAATTATAAAAATTAAATTATTTTAATAATAATTTTACGTTAGAAAAATAAATATAAATAAAAATACAAAAATAATAAAAAAAAAATAAAATAAAAAATAAAATTTAAATTCGATATTAAAAATACAAAAAATAAATTAATAAAAAATTGTAATATAATACGACGATTAAAATAATTATAATTATTTAATAAATAAATTAAATATTTTTAAATAATATAAATACGATATATAAATTTCGATTTTATTACAATAATTTTAAAATTTTTCGATTTAAAAAAACGCGAAAAAAAATTATTAATACGTTTAAAAACAAATTACAAAATACTAAAATTTTAATTTAATATTAATAATTCAATTTTATTTACTTTTTTTCAAAGGAGATATTTATTTATTTATATAATTAAACAAAGTAAACGTAAAATTAAAAAGTGAATATTAAAATAATTATTATTAAAAACAATAAAAATTATAATTCGAATTATTTAATCGATCGTTTAAACGATTATTTGATTAAATCGATATTAGTATTTTTTTTTTTGAAAAAAAATACTTTTTTTAATTCGTAAACTAAAAACAAAAAAAGTATTACTACAATCGCAAACGTATTATTTTATTATTAAACAATAAAAAGAAATTTTGATCGTGAATTAATCGTTATTACGTATTGTAATATTTAATTAATCAAATTAAACTTGAGAAAATTTTTTTAAATTCGATATTTATAATCTTCGAATTAATCGAAAATTCTATTTTTGAAAATATTGAAAATATTAAAAATATCAAAATATTAAAATATCGATTATACGTTTTTTTTTTAATATTATTTTTATTTTTATCGATTGATTTTTGAATTTTAAAACGTTATATTTATTTTTGTATTTTAATATTAAAATAATTAGTATTAATAAACAATTTAAATAATTTATTAATATTAATTAAATTATTATTTTTAATAAATTATTAAATTTTTAAAAAAAAATTATATTTATATAATTGTTTAATAATTATAATATCGATTATAAAACGCTTTTTTTGAATAATATCGAATTTAATTATATATTCGTAAAAAGAAAAAAAATCGATACAAATAATTACAAAAATTAAATTTAATTTTAATCGTTTTATAATAAAATTAAAAATAATAAAAATCGAGATTTTTATATCGATTTTTATTATTATTATATATAATTTAAAAATTAAAACAATATAAATAATTTTAATAAAACAAATTATTTTACAAATCGAATTATTTATTATTATAAATTTTATTATTAAAAATAATAATATATTCGATTTACGAATTAAAATTTTTATTTATAATAAAAAATCGTTTATAAAAACGAAAAACTTTATTAAATATAAATTTAAATAAAAAAATTAAAATTTATAATTAAAATTATTTATTTATTATTATAATCGCTTATTTAATATTGTAATTTATTTTTTCTTGAAATTTTAATATTAAATTGTCATCGATATATCGTATATAATTTTCAATTAATAAATAGAATTAATATATATTTTTTAAATACATTACTCGAAATACGTTTATTTATAAAAATTTAATTTCAAATCAATTAAATTTAAATACTTATTTTATTTTTTTTACAAGAATTTAATTTTATTTCTAATTTCGTTTATTATTAATTTATACTCGTTAAATAATAAAAAAATATTCGATTTAAAATTTTTTATAAATTTAATTAATAATTTGATTTTTTGTAATTTAAAGTTTTTTAATTTTATAAAAATTTAATTTTTTAAAATAAACGTATTATTAATTTATATATTGATTATTTCAAATAAAATACGATTATTTTTTGTAATAAATAAATAAAAATTAAAAATTGAAAATTTTATCGAAAATTTGTTTTTATAATAAACGTTATACGTTTTATATTAATATATTTCTATTTTTAAAATTTTATAAAGAAATTTAATTATTTTAAAAACGATATTTAATAAAAATTTATTTATTATTTCTTTTGAAAATTTGACGAAAATAATACGTACTAATAAAATTATTAATTATACGTATATTTAAATAATATTTTTTAAATAAAAACTAATTTTTTTAAATTTAAAAAATAAAAATAAAATTATAATAATTTATTAATTAATATATTAAATAATCGAAAATTGAATTAATATTATTTTTTTGTTTTTATTATTAAATATTTAAATTACAAAACGAGATTTTTCGTATAAAATTACTATTTTTATATTTTTAATTTTATTTATTAATTTTAAATCGAAAATTTATTAATTATTAATTTTTTTCAAATTATTAAAAATCAATTTAAAAAATTTTTTTACGATTAATTTATTAATTTTTTTTCTATAAAAAACTATAAATAAATTATTTAAAATAATAATAATTTTTTTTGTATAAAAATTTATAAATAATTATTTATTTTTAATTTTTTTTTTAAAATATATAAAAAAATTTTAATTAAACGAAATAAATTAAATAAAAAAAAATTTATTTTCGAATTTTTTGTAAAAAAATTTAATTTTGAATTTAAATTTTTTAATAAATTTTTTTTTAATAAATAATTTTTTAATTATTTTTTAAATTATTTGAAATTTTAATAAAATAATTTTATTATAATACTATAAAATTTTTTAATTTATTTAATAATTATAATTAATATATTTTTTTATTTTTTTTATTTTTTTTTAAATAAATATATTTAAATTTAAAAATAAATCGATTAAATAATAATTTTATAAACTATTTTTTTATTTATAAAACGTCGTTAATTTAACGAATAATATAATATTTTCGAATTATAATTATTATATTTTTTATTATTTTAATTTTAATAATAATTAATATTATAAACGCGTTTTATTATAATATTCGAAAATAAATATTAAAAATAAAAAATATAAAAATAATATTGTTTAATTTTATTATATTATTAATTATTTTAATTATTATTTAAAATCGTTTTTTTTTTATAAATTGAAAATTTTTTAAAATAATATATTATACGTATATTTTAATAAAATATAATATTTTTTTATTAAATTAATCGAATTATAAATTTTTATTAATATAATTTTCAAATTAATATTTATATTTTTAATATTATAATAAAATTTTTTAGAATTGAAATTCGTTTTAAAATTATAAATAATAAATATTGATAATTTAAAATAAATATTAATTTAATACGTTCGAAAAACGTTTTATATTTTTTTTATCGATATATTAATAAAAAATTTCGTTTATAATTTAAAATATTAATTTTTTTATCAATTTATAATACGTTTAAATAAACGAAATAATTAAAATTATAATTATAATATAATATAAATTTAAAACGATTAAAAAATTTATTGTTTATTTAATATTACTAATAAAATTTTTATTATTTTTTTGATTTTTTTAAAATTTGTAAAATGTTTTTTACGTTTTAATATTCGCGCAAATTTAATAATCGATAAATACTTGAAATATTTATATAATCGTTTAAATTGCATTTTAATCAAATAATAAATAATAAAATCGATTTTTATTATAAAAAATTTATAATTACTATAAATTAAATTTTCAAATAAATTAAATAATATTTAAAAATATTTAAATATTTTAATAATAAATATATATTATTTATTTTAAATAAATATATCGTTGAAATTATCGAATTTAATTCGTAATTTATTTATATTTTGAAAATAAAATAAAAAAAATACGTTTATTAGAATTACGTAAAACGTAATACGTTTAATTAATATATCGATATTAATAATTTTAAAAAATAAAATTTTATTGATTTCGAATTTAATTATTATTTTTTTAATTTTAAATTCGTTTAATTTAACGTTTCAAATTTATTAAAAAATTAAATATTAATTTTTGTCGATAATAAATTATTAAACGATACTAATATCGATTATAATATTTATAAAAACGTTTAATATATAACGATTTATTAAATACGTTTTTATATTAATAAATATTAAAAACGATTTTAATTGTATTACGATATTTGATATTATATAATAAATTGATTAATAATCGAATAATTTGATAATTTTAAATTTATTAATCGTATTATAAAATATTATAAAATAATTAATCGATTATATAATATTGTTTTTAAGTAAATTTTTTTTTTAATAATTTTAATAAAAAATTATTCGTATTTTTTAACGATATTAAAATTTAATTTTTCGAATTTAATTATAAATTAAATTATTTTATGTTTATTAAACGATTTCGATTTTTTAAAATCGTTATATACTTTTTTTTTTTTTTTAATATATAATAAATATTTTAATAATTCGAATTTTCGTAAACGAAATATTTTTTTTGGTATAAATATATTATTGATTTTTTATAATTAATTCGATTATTATATCGAGTATTTTTATTGAAATATTTATAGTTTATAAAATATAATTTATTTGTATTTTAATAAATTTTTGTTTTTTCGATTATAAAAATTTTAAAAATTGTTTTTATTTTCGTTTAAAATAAAATCGTATTATAAATATTTTTATATACAATTTAAAAACTCGATAAAAATCGAAAAAACGTTTAATAATATTTTAATATATTTTAATAAATATAATAAAATTTATTTTATATAATAGTTTTTATTCGTATATTTGAACGTAAATTAAATTGTTTTTAGATCAATTTTTAATATAATATTTCGAAGTATTTAAAAATCGTTTTATTTGAATTTTGTATTTAAATTATAATAAATATAATCGTATTTTATTAATTAAATATTCGATTTTATAATTTTAATTATTTTATTAAAAAAAAACTTTTTTAATAAATTTTTAATAATAAAATTTATTAATTTTATTAATAAATATAATTAAAAACGCGTTATAATAATTTTCAAATTTAACGTTTATTTTTAAATATAAATTTTTAAATATTCGTATAAATATATTTAATAAATTTTTTTTTTATAGTATTTGAATTTATTATTATAGATTTTTATAAAAATAATTAATTTTTTATTAAAATTGAATATTATTTAATTTTCGCGATTAAAATTATATATTAATCGATTAAAATTTTTTAATAATTTTTTAGTTTTTAATAATAATAAAAACAACGAATTTTATTTCGAGTTTTCGTTTTTTAATAATAAATTTAATAATAATATTTTATTGTATTTTTAGAATTATTTTTAAAGTATTGTATATTCGAATAATATTATTTATTTTATAAAAAGTTTTATAGTAAATTTTAATAATTAAAAAAAAAATTTAAAAATATTAATATTATTTTTTTTTATTTTTTTAATAAAAATAATAAAAAACACTAATTTTAAAATTTATTTTGTTTTTAAATTAATTGTATTTTTTTATAAATTAAAATTTTTTATTAAATTTATTTTTATGATTTTTTATATAATTATTTTAATTGCTTTTTTTTATTTATAATATTTATTAATATTTTTAAAATTTTAATAAATCGTTTTTTTAATATTTATATTTTATTTATTTGTAAAATTTTATATAATTTTTTTTTCGTATTTTTATTTATTTTTTTTTTAAATATTTTTTTTATATTCTATTTATAATTTATAGTTTTAATTATTTTTCGTTTTAAAATTTTATATTTATTTCTATATATATTATATCGAATTAAAAAATAATAAAAATAATAAAAAAAGAAATTTTTAATTAAAATCGTATTTTAAAAAAATGTAATCGTATTTGCGAAAAGTATTTTATCGAATTATATTGTATTCGATAAATATAATAATTCGATGAATCTTCGTATTAAATTCGTAAAAATTGTTTTAAAATTGTTTAATAAATTACAATAAAATATTCGTTATTAATACGCGATAAAACGTAAAATAAAAAATTAATTAATTTTAAATCGAGAAAAATAAAATAAGTGTAAAATTGCAATATTTTTTGAAGATTTAATAGTTTTTTTTAATACAAATAAAAATTTTTTTTTTACATTTAATTGAATTAATAAATTGCGTACAATTTAAATTTTTTTTATTCGATCGATTTTATTTAATTATTGTTTTTTCGTAAATAATTTTATTATTTTATAATTAAACGAGTTTAATTATTAATTAGTATTAATACGTTTAAAAATAAATTATAAAATATTAAAATTTTAATTTAATATTAATAATTTTATTTTATTTGCTTTTTTTTAAAAAAGTATTTATTTATTTATATAATTAAATAAAGTAAACATAAAATTAAAAAATAAATATTAAAGTAATTATTATTAAAAATAATAAAAATTATAATTTGAATTATTTAATCGATTATTTAAATAATTGTTTGATTAAATCGATAAAAATCGATAAAAAATAAAAAAAAAAATAAAAAAAAATAATAAATATATAAAAAATACTAAGAAATTAATACGTTAAAATATTAAATTACAACGATTTTAAAATAAATAAAATCGAATTAAAATTGTTTTAAAATTTTAAAATTAAATTTTATTTGTATAATTATTAAAATATCGAGAAAAAAATAATAATAATATAAATTTAAAATAATTTCAATTATTGAATATATTGTATATTTTAAAATAATAATTTTTTATTTTATATATAAAATACTAAATTCAATCGTATATTATTTTTATATTACGCGTTATATAAATATAAAATATTATATAAAAAAATCGATTTTTAATTAAATTTTCAATATAAAATCGATTAATATTAATTATAATATTACGACGTTATTAATTATCGAAATATAAATAATTCGAAAAACAATTAAAATTTTAATATTTTTATTAAAATAAAAAAATTATTAATTTAATTCAATATTTAAAATTAAATTATTGATTATACGATTACGAATTGATTTTTATATTGCGATTTGAATTTCTCGATTTTTATTAATCGTAATAAAAATTTGTTTTATAAAAAAATATATTTTAATTAAATATATAATTTATCGTTTTCGTATTTATATTATTTTTTAAATTAGTAATTTCAAATATATTTCTATAGAATTATAATATTGAAATTCTTATAAAATCGATAAAATTGTATTACGATCAATTATAAATATAATATTAATATTAAAACAATTAAATTGAAAAAAGTTTTTATATTTAAATAAATAATTTTTAATTATTCGAGATTTCAAAACGATAAAAATATTACTATATAAATATTAAAAATATTATTATTAATACGTTTGAAAACAAATTATAAAATAATAAAATTTTAATTTAATATTAATAATTCAATTTTGTTTATTTTTTTTCCAAAGGAAATATTTATTTACTTATATAATTAAAAAGTATAAACGTAAAATTAAAAAATAAATACTAAAGTAATTATTATCAAAAGTAATAAAAATTATAATTAAAATTATTTAATTGATTATTTAAATAATTATTTGATTAAATCGATAATTACAAAGAAAAACTATTAATAATTATATTTATATACGATTTTTATTTTTTAATTATAATCGAGAAAAAAATATTTAACGTTATTAAAATATAAATAAATAATACGTTTATATTAATAAAAAAAAAATATTTAATTTCAAAAAAAATTAATTTAAAAAAATAAAATTCGTAATAAAATTTAAAATAGTTTTTATATTAAAAATTTTATTAATTTTTAATAAATATATATTAATTTAATATAAAATAATTCAATTATAATAAAAAAATAAAAATAAAAAACTTAAATTAATAAATTTTAAATTATCGAATATACAAATTAAATATAAAAAATAATACATTTAAAATATTTATATTATTACAATTTATTAATTCGAAATAATTTTCAATTTATTTATTATTATTTAATATTAAAATTCGATCGAAAACGAAATTATTATATTAAATAAAAAATCAAAATAATAAATTAAAAACTTAAATCGAAAATTTAAATATATTATTATAAATTTATTAATAATAAAATTTTTCGTTTTTATTGATAAATTATTTATAAAAAATAAAAATTTTAATTTTTAAATTAAATATAAAATTATTTTTACAAACGAAATAAAAAAAATCGATATAATAATAATAATTAAATTTATTATAAATATAATTATAAATAATTCGATTTTTTTAATATTTTAATAATCGTATATATTAATTCGTATTTAATCAAATTTAAAACGATTAAAAAAAACGTTTAATAATCGATATTATAATCTTACGATAATTATACGAACGAAAAAAAACTATAAAAAATTAAATAAATTAATAATTAAAACAATTTAATAAATATTATAATAAAATTAATTTTTAATAAAATTTTAAAAAAGTTTTTAAATATTAATTATTTTAAAATACAAATAAAAAAATAAATTAAAAAAAAAATAATAAAAAGAAAATAAATAAAAAAAATAAATAAAAAAATATTTGTTTTAATATTATTATTATTTGAAATTTCAAATTAAAAATAAATTTTTTTTTTAAAATTTGAAATTTATAAATTTTAACGTATTTTAAAAATAATATTAATAAATTAATATTATTTTCAATATTTAATCATATGATTTTTATTTTTTTATTATTTTTATTTGTATTAAAATTAATAAATCTTATATATTTACAATATATAATAAAAAAAAAACAATTTTATTGATTTAAATTATTAAAAACAACGATGTTTTTTTTATAAAAAAATTATTAATATTAAAATAAATATTATATAATATTCACGTATAATTCGAAATCGTATATAATTATTATTGTTTTATTTTTATTTTCAAAGTAAAATTTTTTTTTTAAAGTTGCGCAATTGAATTAAAAAGTATTTTATAATTAGAAATTTTAATATTTAAAACAAAAACGCATTTTTAATAGAGTTTTATACTAGAGAAATACTTTTAGAATTTTCGTTTTTTTTATTAAATTACTATAATTAATTTAATCGATTTGAATTACTTTGTTTAATATATAATTTCAAAGAAAAATCTCTTAAAATCTCTTTAAAAAATTGCGTAATTATATAATTAAAATAAAAGTATTTTATTATTTTAACGTTTTAAATAAAACGTATTTTTAAAACTTTATACTAAGAAAATATTCTTTGGAATTCTCGTTTTTTATATCGAGTTATTACGATTAATTCAATCAATTTAAATTATTTTATTTAGTATATAATTTCAAAAAAAAATTCTTTGAAACTTTTTTTGAAAATTGTACAATTATAAAAATATTCAATACTTAAATAAATGTTTTAATACTTAAAATAAAAACGTATTTAAAGTTTTACGATTATTATTTTAATTGAATACAATTATATTCTATTAATTTGCGTAATAACGAATTAATAAAATCGTTTAAAATTTAAAATTTGATAATATTTAATTGAGTTTCAATTTATTTATTAATTTTATATAATTTGAATTAATTAATATATTATAATTATAAACGTAATATAATCGCATATAAATCGAAATTTTAATATTTTTTATCGAATCGATTATATATTAATTCGAAATTACTACGTAATTATTTTTACTACAAAATTCTTAATAAATTAATCAAATCGCTTTATTTGAATATTTCGATTAAATTTAAATGAAATCGCTTATTGTAAAAAATATTAATATTACGTATATATAGAAAAATTGATATTAGTTTTTATATCGAACAAATAATTAATACGTATATTAGAATCCAAAGAAAGATTTTATATACGTTCAAATTATATTACTAATAATATAATATTTTTAATATAATACTAATAATTTTAATTTAAAAACGATTATAAACGATTTACGAATTACGATTTTTAAAAAAATTAAAATTAAAATATAAAATAATAAAATAATTTCGTTTTTTAATATTATAATATTTTTTTTTATATTAATTTTAATATTAATTATTTCAAATAATTTAATACGTAATTTTTATAAATTAATATTTTTTTTATAATTTTATAATTTTGTAATTAAATTATTTAATTTTAAATAATATAATTAAAATAAAAAAATTTTATTAATTAATTTTTAATTTTCGATTTTTAGTAATTTAAATTTCTTTTTAATAATAATAAAAAATAAAATATATAAATTGTATATAAATAGTTTTTAATAAGATTTATTAAAATAATTTATTTTTTAATATCGTTTTTTAATATAAAAAAATTTAATTATAAATTAATTAATTAATTAAAAAAATAAATAAAAAAAAATTATTAATTAATTTATAATAAATAAAAATTTATTATATATTAAAAAATACGTAATTAATATTATTTTTGAAATTAATTATTTATAAAAAAAATTTAAAAAAAATATATATAATTTTATTATAATAAATTTTTTATATTTATTTATTAATTTAATTATTTACGTTTATAAAACTTTTTTAAAAAGAATTTATATAATTTATTATTTATAAATTTTTTTTTTAATTTTTATATTAATAATATAATAAATTTATTAAAAGAAAATAAATTAAAAAATAAATTAATCGAATTATATTTATTAAAATTTAAAAAAAAAAATTAAATCGAGCGATTATTCGATTTTTATAATATAAATTATATATATTATATTTAAAATATTATTTATTCTTATTTTTTTATTTTTTAATAATTTATTATAATTTATTAATATTTATAATTTATTATTAATAAAATTTATATTTTTTAATTTTATATTTTAAAAATTATAAAAATTAAATAATATTATAAATTACTAATTCGCAAAATCGTAATTTTAATTTTATATATTATTATATAATTTTTGTATAATTTTTTTTAATAATATTTTTAATTTATAATTAATTTATAATTAATAAATCGTATTTTAAATATTTAAAAATTTATTTAAAAATTTTAATATTTTTTTAATAATATTTTTATTAATATTATTATATTTTTTATAATAATAATATAATTATTTAAAATTTTAAACAAATTATATATAATTAAATTTTATAAAAAAAATATATTTAATAATTATAATAATATTAAATTATTTTAAATTAAAAATATTATTTATTTTATTATTTTATATTTTTTAAAAACGAATATATATTAAATAAATATTTTAAATAAAAAAAAATTTTAAAAAAAAAATTTAATTTAATTCGTTTTATTTATTATTAATTTTATAAAATTTTTATAAATTTTATTTTTCGAAATATATTATATTTATAATAATAAATTAAATTTTTTTTAATAATTTAATAATTATTAAAAAAAAATTAAATAATTATATTTATTATAATAAATAATATTAAAAAAAATTTATATTTAATTAAATATTTTAATAAAAAGATTTTCAAATAATAAATAAAACGTAAAATAATAAAAATATAAAAATTTTATTTATATATTTTAAAAAAAAAATTTATATAAATAATATAATTATTAATATAATAATTAATTTATTATAAAACGTTATTAATAATTTTTTAAAAAGAATTTTTTTTAAATAAATTAAAATTATATATAAAAAATATAAAAAGAATTTAATTAATAAAAAATTTAATTTTTTTTATAATTAATAATTAATTATTAAATTGAAAAAAAAAATTTATTATTAATAAAATTAATAATTTTTTTTCGTTTATATTAATTATAAAATATTTATTAGTAAATTAAATATATTAAAATAAAATATATTAATTATTTTAAAATTTTAAAATTATTAATATTTATAATAAATAAATAAAATTTTATTTTATAAATTTTATTATAAATTTATTTATTTAATTATTATTTTATTTTCAATTTTTTTTAAATATTATTTTTTTTATATTATAATAATTATTTTAATATTTTAAATATTATATTATTTATATATAATATATTTATATAATTAATTTAATAATTCTTTTTAATTTTAATTAATTTAAATATATTTTTATTTCGTTTTTCAATTAAATAATATTTAATATAATTCGTATTTTATAAATTTTTTTATTTTTTTTTTATTTTTATATTTATTATATTTATTTTATATTCGATCGAGAATAATTATTAATTTAAACGTTTTATAAATATTTAAAATTAAAATAATTTTCGTTAATACGAAAAAAATAATTCGCTTAAAAAAACGTTTATTTAAAATCGAATAAATTAATTAAAACTTTAAATAAAAACGTATTTTTAATAAAATTTTATATTAAAAAATATTTTTTAAAATTCTCGTTTTTTATATTGAATTACTATAATTAATTTAATTAATTATATATAATTATTAAAATGATATTTACTAAGAAAATATTTTTTAAAAATTTTATTTTTTATATTAAATATTACGATTAATTTAATTAATCGCATTTCTTTATAATAAATTTTATTAAACGATAAAAAATTTTATAATAATTACAAATCGCGATTTATAATATTTTGCAATTGAGATTGAGATTACGTAATAATTACTAATCCAAATAAATTGAAATCGAAAATATAAATAAGTTTTCGATTATTAATAAACAACGTAAAAATATTTAAAAGATTTAAAAAAATTTTACAAATAAAAATTTTTTATTTTTTATTTTATATTATATTAAACTATTAATAAAAAATTAATTATAATTTTTATATTAAAATAAATATATATAAAAAATAATATATTAAATAATTATTTTTATTAATATATATATATATATATATATATTTTATTAATAATTATCGATTTTTACGAATATTATAAAATTGTAAATTTTATTTTTTTAAATTTTATTTTTAATTTATTAATCGAAAATTAATAATTATTAATATATATAATTATTTTAATAATAAATATTAATAAAAATAAAATATTTATTATATTTTATATTTTATTTTATTTTTAATAATTTAAATTTATTATAAAACTTTTAAAATATAAATTTTTTATTTATATTGATTTTATTAACGTAAATAAAAACGTTTTTTTTTTTACAATTTTTTTTACGTAAAATTAAAATTGTTCTACGAAAAATACTAAATACTAAAAACGATATATTTTAGTATTTTTTGACGTAAACACGTGTCGTAAGTTTCACGTTTTATTATGTAAACTTTACGCAGTTTTTTTTTTTTAGTAGAATAATTTTTAATTATTATCAAAAGTTTTATAATATTACTATTTATATATAATATATTATAATAATAAAATTAAACAAATTATTTATATTATTTAATAAAATCGCGATTATTTAAATTATTTATTATATTTATAATAATTTAAAATAAAAATTTTTAAACGTTTTAAATTTTTAAAAAATATATAATATTTATTATTATTAATTAATTAAAAATAAAACATTATAATATATATATTAATATATTTAATACGTAATATAATAATACAAAATTAAATTTGTAATTTTAAATAATTAAAAATTATATTTTAATAATATATAATTATATAAATTATTTAATAAAACGTATATTAATATTAAATTAATTTTATTAATTTTATTTAAAAATATTATTAATCGTATATAAAAATATTAAATTATATTATTAAAAATTTTTAAATTTTTAAATCTTTTATTAAAAAATTAATAATCGCGTTTTATTTAATTAAATATATAATTTTATATTAATATCGAATTATATTATAATATATTGGCCCTACTATTATTTAATTAAAAGGTTTCAATTGGCGATGCTTTAAAAAGCACAATACAAATAATAAGCAAAGCCTCGATCGTCGAGCTCGCTTTATCAAGTTGCCTTCTCCCGTGGTTAGAAACCAAAATCGCATCCACGCCGTACTTAACAGCCAAGATAGCGTCCTCCGGCGTCATGATCCCCTTAAGAATGATCTTCATCTTCAGCGCTACCTTTCGGAGGAAGGGGATGGTGGTCCCAAGTCAGGGCGCTGCTACGTGTGCTGCCGCCCGCCTGCTCCAGGATGACATCTGCGTCGTAGCGTGTACGTGCGTCTATTAGTCTCCGGTTGAAGGTTGGTTTTAGTTCCGTTTGGGGAGAGGGGGCTGCAGATGGGGACTCGATGTTGGAGAGGTGAAGGCCTGGGGGCAGGATCAGAGGGACTTTCCGTTCGTTGAGCCGGTTTCCTAGGACGGGGGTGTCTACTGTTAAGACGAGAGCTTCGTAGCTAGCAGCTTGATACATTCGATTAGCAAAAGCCCAGAGAGTAGATATAAGTGATTGGGCATAAAGTGCCTTCAGCGCGCTTGATCAACGGAACGCTTTTCTCTGGATCTTTTGTGGGATATAGCTGCACCCAGAACGCAGGATCACTTCCATCGAGTCCGCTCTTCTTGCAAGACATAACATCTTTTAAGCTCGTAGTCGATTGGGACGACAACATCAAGTTAACACCCAGCTTCGCTGCTACTCTCGCGACGTCCAGCTCTCTTGGCCGCCTACGAGCTTCTGCATTGCGCTCGGCGCGAGGCCGAAGGGGACAGGGTACGTCCGATCAAAAAGACCGGTGCTGGTGTCGACGGTAGAAACATCTCGCATTACTCGAGGTAGTATTTTGAGGCTGAGGAGAGGTCAATTGAGATTAAAAAAAATACATACTTGGAGTGTGGAGACCTTACGCTTTAAATGCTGCTTCATGCCGAAAGTCAGGGGTCGATGCCCCACTCTGGAAATGAGGACCGGCAGGATATAATAAAAGAGGGCATTCGGATTGTAAAATAATGCTTAAAATTAATAAAGATTGATTACTCACAGCACCTCCGTTTGACACTTCATTCTCGCGCAGTGCGGTCTGGTTGTCTGCCCCACACTCGTAGTAATCCCACAGCCCCTTTTTTATCCGAGTCTTCGCTACGGCAGCGACCTCTGCAATAGTGAGAGGATCAATTGGGACTTGAAGGCCCTTGTCCCCTGGCACTCTCTTCTTGCGCGTACCTGTAGTGAAAGAAAAGGCCACCCTTGGCCTCTGACCGAGTCGTATGAGAGCGAACAAGCACAGTCCGCTGAGATAACTGCGCAAAATATAAGTTCTCCGTCAACGAAGCACGTGGAAAGTCGTCTCTGTTGCAAATCCTCTCTGAGTCAAGTATCGTCATTCCGGGTCGATGCCAGATCTCCATCGTGAACTCATCGTGGACCCGTCGGTTAGTGGCGGAGCAATCGTTACTGGTCAGTGATTACTTAAGCCCGAGACTCAGCACTGGTGGAAGTGCTCCGGCAGTGCAGAACCTTGGGGCTCTCCAAATCAGGTGATAGATCTTGCGAAGAGTGAAGTGACTTAGGATCGGTATTGAGGAATTGGGGTTGTTCGGACATACCCCAATACTGCCTCAGGGGCAAAATGCCCCTACGCGAGACCGCGAACAAGCAACCCCCCACCTTCCTCTTACAGCCTGAGGGAAAAGGGACCGAGCCAGAACTGCTTCCCCGCATTCTCTTTTTTTTTTTTGGTTTCTAATTTTGACTTTGGTTTCTAATTTTGACTTTGGTTTTTAATTTTTTCACGTTCTTCCATTTGCTGTAGTCTTCCCATCAAAATAACAACATGAGTAACTGGGCCGCCGACGAGTTCATGAGCAAATGGGACGCGACGTACGTCTCTACAAATCTCAAGGATGGCGCGAGACCCTACGACGCAGCGCTATTCAAAAATTTCCACAACGAGCTCTCAACCAACGATGAATTGAAGAAGTTGAGCCCTGAAATCCTTGTAAGTATTTATTCGGTTTGGTACCGCTCGTTAAGTCTGAGAACTAAGGAGTGTCACCTAGGCGGTAGCAAGTTGTGCACTCGGCCGCGCGGACCTAGTAGGCAAACTCTTCGATGACTTAACGACAGGGTCCAGCGCCGAAGAATCAAAAAAACTCTTCGTCCGACTGCGAGAGGGTATCATGTGCGTGTATCCGTTCCTCGGTGTCCCGGCGTGCATGCCCGCCTGCTATGGCATGATCGGCGTTCTTGAGCGGAAAGGAGAAGCGTATGGCGATACGGCGAGGCTGCGGAAACCATTCATGGATGAGGAGGATGTGGAGAGGGGAAGGGAACTCAGGGCTACGATATACTCTTCTGCTGGCAACTCGGGCATTTTTGCTCTGATGGAGAAGTACTTTCCTGATCTTTGTAAGTCCCATACTTCAATTGAGAAGGAAATTGTGCTTGATAGTACTGACGAATGGAGAAGATGGTGCTTCTACTGCGATTACTTGGGGATACCTTATATCGAAGGCGAATGAAGAAGTTTTCGAAATGAAGGAGTCGCATCTACTTGTTCTGACCACGATCTGCGGACTTGGCGCTACTAGACAGATGGGCAGCCACATAAAGGCGACCATTGGTATCGGAAATACTATTACAAATGTGAAGTTATTGATCTCGGTTATATCACGACTTGCTGTCTGGGCTGATAAGCCATTCAAAGTGCCGGATGTCGATGCCCTGGCGGAACAAGTCAGGCAGGCTGCTAAGGCTTAGCTATCTTGTTGATATACTGTGCTCAAGCTTCAAATCAAATCAAATCAAGCAAAGGCTATCGAGTGTGTTGAGGTTTCAATTTCATAATGGGTAAACCAACAGGTCATGACTTCAACGCCATATTGATCATGATTGTCTTCGGCTCAGTGAACGCTTCAAGTGCAGCACGTCCGTTCTCTCTCCCGACACCACTCTGCTTCGTGCCTCCAACCGGGGTATTCAGCATCTTCAGCGTGATGCAATTGATGCCTACCATCCCCGCCTCAACCTCACTCGCCATTCTCAATGCCCTCGTAATATCGTTCGTAAAGATTCCAGCCATCAACCCATACTCCAGCGCATTTGCTCTCTCCAGGACCTCCTCTTCAGTCTTGAAAGAATTGAGAACCGCTACAGGGCCGAAGATCTCATTCGCATAGATCTCCGCATCGGATTTGATGTTGGTGAAGACGGTAGGTGTAACAAAGTACCCCTCGCTTCCTCCCTTTCTGGGGCCTCCGGTCAACAAAGTCCCTTGCTTGCCGCGAATACCCCGTTCAATAAAGCCAGAGACTTTATCAAACTGGAGTTTATCGACCAAGGGCCCCAACAACACCCCTTCCTCTTCTGGATCGCCCATAGCCTTTGCTCGTTCCTCAAGTTTCTCCTTATATGCCCCTGTAAATCTATCAAATATCGCCTCCTGGACGTACACCCTCGTCGCCGCCATGCAAACCTGCCCACTGTTGCCAACCAGACCGTCAACGCACCACTTAACCGCATTCTCCAGATCACAGTCGTCGAACACGACAGCAGGCGACTTGCCCCCAAGCTCAAGATGCACGCGCTTCAAATTCGACTTCGCCGCCGCCTCCTGCACCTTTTTCCCCGTCGCTATACTCCCCGTAAAACTAATTTTCCGAATTCGCATATGGCTCGCCAGCAACGCCCCCGTCGAGCCATCTCCAGAGAGGATCTGGAACACACCCGGCGGGAATCCCGCCTCCTTAATGAGATTCCCAACTGCGAGAGCAGCAAAAGGAGTTTTCTCAGACGGCTTGAGGATAATGCAGTTCCCCGTCGCCAGCGCCGGCGCCGCCTTCTCGCCAATCATGATGATGGCCGCATTCCAGGGAATGATGGCCGCAGTGACGCCCAGCGGCTCGTTCCGCGTAATCTGCATGATGCCCTCATCCGTCGGCACTGCCTCGCCATGGAACTTGTCGATCCAGCCCGCGTTGTAGACAAACGTGTCGGCGCAGACGCCGATCTCAAAGCCGCCAAAGCCGGCCCATGGCGCTCCGTGCGTGATGCGATTCAAGTCCGTCAGCTGCTTTGCGTGCTTCTTGATGAGCGCTGCGAAGTTCAAGAGAAGGTCGCGACGCTTGGCGTTGGAGAGTTTCTTCCACGCTGGGAGGGCCTTTTCGGCGGCCAGGACGGCGGCTTCGACGTCTGCTTGGCCGGCTAGGGGCACCGCGTCGCTGACCAGAGTGGCATTTTTGGGGTTGTGAACTGTTAGGAAGCGCCCGGATTTGGATGAGACGTACTCATTGTTGATGAAGAGTTTGAGAGGGAGGTTGTTGATGGAGAAGCCAAATTCCCCTGTTTCCTGGGTGGCCATCGTGAGAGTGTCGTCTGAAACGTGGGAAGAGGAGTGTGTATCAAGTAAGCTCCATATGGCCTTGAATCGTAGCGTTCGTGGGGCACAGCAGTGTAGTTTGCGGTTGATCATTTGCGGTCGTCTAGGTACTATTTCCAATTCTGCTGCCGCAAGCCCCCACTTTTCGACCGGCTTTACCCCAATGCAAAATCGCGGGGCGTGCATGACCCCTCCCTCCGCTTCCGAACATCTTCCCCAGATTTTCACATGTCTGGGAAGTTGGGAAAGCCGCTAGACCCAAACCAGCCAGGTAAAGTGAACTACCCATTCACTTGCTTGCAATTAGGTGGTTCGCTTGCTACCCGTTCGCTAAGATTCGCTAACGAGGTAAGCTGTCAGTGTGGCCCCTGATCGTAAATCAGCTCACTAGTCAATTGTAAGTCCTCTGTTTTGCGCAGTATCAACCACAGACTTAGATCACTTCTATAGAGTCCTCAAATGTATCTTCTTCATCTTGCAAACTGCTCTAAATTCTCGCTCCGGCTACAGTTCTTTTCTAAGAAACAAGAAGACTATCTACATGCTTTTCTTAGCTCGCAGGACGTCATCTCATTGGTGCGAAATATGATTGATCAATGGATATCCATTTCCCGCCATAGAGATCGCGCACAATCGAAGGAGACTTGAATAAATCCAATTTAGCTGAATAAGAACTAGAGCTTTCTCGACAGCTTCAGCCATCATCCTACATGCAAGCCGACCCCTTCGCAAAGCCCTCCTCGAACTACAATCGTCTTAGCTCCCTTCCAACCTAGAACTTATGGTATTTGCTATTCTTTGTCAACCGCCTCAGGTCCTTGCCCCAGATCATCAGCCCAATCATGCCAACTAGCGGAAGCGCAACCGCAAGGCCAATCACCAATCCCGTCGCCGGGATGAAGCCATCGCGTACAATCCAGTCATTGATATAGTATGTCATTCCAAACTAATTTGGAATCAGTCGGCTATAAAAGGATGTTTGTTGGGGAGGGAAGACTTACACCAAAGGTGTTCTTTACAACTGTTGAGGTTACCATGATCTGACCACTGATCGGCTTGTAGCAATCGATTGCGTACTAAGGCAAGGTTTAGGCTATGATTTGGGTGTTGATGTTGGGGTTAGGACTTACAGTGATTGCGACTGTGGGTAGAGACACAGTCAGAAAACCGAAGAAGCCGAAGCCGACGATGATGACGGCTTCCCAAGGCCACTTGTCTTGACCTCCGATGCCTAGAACCTGCATTCAGTGAGAACTTGATTCCATACGGAGATGTATTAGGGGGGAAGTGAAAGGAGAATATTTCAACTTACAAGCAATCCAATCAACGAAATAACCAAGAACGGTATGAGAGCCGGCAATCTCATCTCCGGCTCAAAGATGCCGTGATTCTTCTTCGTAGCCCTCATCGCCACCCAATCACAGAACGGGCCACAAACAAGCAGCGCAATAACGCATCCAACGGCTGGCGCAAAATTTGCGAATCCGATGCTGGCAGAGGAGAAGTTGTACGGCGGGTTCGACAAGATCGGCGACTCGAACAGCACAAGCAGTAGAAACGCATTGGCAGCACCAGCCATGGTCCACGCAGCCCAGCATACAATGGGGTAGAAGAAGATTTCGACGGGTGTCCAGAGATGGATCCAGACTTCGCTGAGCGCTTTGCGGTCGATTCCTTGGATGATGTTAAACTGTTTGCGGCTGGGTTTTCCACGCCCGAGAGACTCATCGATGTTGACTAGATATGGGTTTTCGACTTCCGTTACTGGCTGCGGGGATTTCTCGTTGTCGGATGCCTCGGGAGAGACTTCTGGGGCAGCTAGACTGGGTGGTTGGTCTCGGTTGAAGCGCGTTTCTGGGAAGGCGAAGATCAGGCCGATGAGGTTGATCGCTTGGGCGATGACACAGACCCAGAAGAACCATCTCCAAGAGACCTTTGCTCAATGTTAGTTTTTCGATTGTTATGATAGATGGAGGCTACACTTACTCTGGCAGCAATGTTTCCAGCAATAATGGGGCCGATCATGAGACCGATGAAGAAGGCATAGCTTCGATCGCTGTTAGACCATTCCCAACGGCTCGGAATTCTGAAGGGGGACTCACAAATAGATACCGACATATTTACCCCTCTGATGAAGAAAGAACATATCTGCAACCACGAGAGGAAGCATACTCTCGTTTGCCCCTGTACCAAAGCCGTTGACAAGTCGAGCGCCCATGAATGACCAGTATGATCCGGCAGCAGCCATCCAGATGTCTGTGGCTAATGTGATGATGCAGCACACAATCATTGTCGGTCGTCTTCCGAAAATGTGCGCACAAGGAATGATCACGAAGTTGGTATAACCCAGAGCGATGACCATGACTCCAGTCTAGAAGTCGTCAGAAGTATGCCCTATGTTCGAGAGAGAATCTTCGGGACAAACTAGAAGCGCAACTTGAGAGGCATTCTTGTTCCATTGAGCCTCGAAAATTGGTGACAAGGGGGCAATGCACTGCGAAGGCATGATGCTCAGCGCTACGAAAACGCATTGATTGACCATGATCAAGGCCTTCCATTTTGGACTCCAGTTCTAGATCTTTGGTCAGTTCTCAAGCCCTTTTCGAGATTTCGTGTTGCTTTACCAATGGGTCGTTCGGAGACGATGAAGGCTGGGGAACCAAAACCGTGCTGTTCGCAGCGTTGTGGTCGTGAATACGGTGGAGGTTGCCGACATCCTCGAGTAACTCAGTGCCAGGGAGCATCTCAACATGCAGCTCCTGTTCTACTGCAAGACGAGCCTGCTGCCCTGTGTTCGGTACCGAGGACATCTTGTTTGCGGGGAAGTTCGGTCACGCCAAAGTGTGGAAAATCAGGTCAACTCTGCAGAAGAAATCCGGGGAAATCATACGACTGAAAGACGAAAGATATACAAGAATGGCTCATCTCGTCTTTCCCCAGGGGCACGGTGTTACGTCTGAAAGCGATGTTGTGGCGCAAACATAGAGTATGTCTTGGGCACGCCTCCCCATTCATTTGGCTAAGGTGTGGGGCATTTGCGGGGTGTGGGGGAGATCCCGGCTTCGGGTGTACCCCATGGTGTCCGACGACTCGTGACTCGTGTTCCGTTCGTTTTGAGATTGAGGTTGCAGGCGATTGATTCACGTCATTTGATTCCTTGGAGGGAGATGATGTTATGGTGTTTTGTTCTCTTAGCTCTCAAGCTGCTCGTGTATGCTTTCCCACTCTCGATGCAAAGCTTCCAGCTTACATTGGAGGCCCCTCGTCAGTCGCCACAGGCGGGGTCCCCGACCGAAAGCCTCAATGCCCGTTCGCAATACCACATCGGGTCTGTCAATTGAAGCTACAGACCCATCTGCCGATGTAAGATGGGGGCTTCCAACGTTATGCAGCAGGTAATGTGACAAGTTTGGATCGAAAAAGGGAAGCGTGTCTAAGGCCACGATTGGTCCAGAAAGGCGGTGGTCGTATCCGAACTGCTCACATATATACTTTTGAGTGATGCTGTATGCCCAAATAACCAACGTCGATCGGTATACTGCGATGCTCCACCAAGGTGGCCGCAATTTGACATCTGTATCCCGGACAAGCCGTAATATCTGACCACAGTGAACAAGGAGTTCGGGTGCGTGCTTCTTCAGCTCCTCTTGAATGCTGGAGGCTAACTCTCCTATCATGTCTGGGTTTTCCTTACTCGCAAATAATTCAAGCGTTTTGAAGGAACAGAGAAGATTGATGCTGATGAGGTGATATTGTATGAGCGTCGCACGCGCAGCTGCTAGCAGTCGCGTACCTTGTATGTCAAGAGTCTGAAAAGCAGCCAGCCAGCGGCGAGTCAGGTCATGGATTTCATCGAAGGTTTGAGAAGACGACGATCGGATCCTGTTACTCGTGTTTCGAGATCGCTTCGAGCGCGCGTTGAGACTCGCTGTAACTTGGCAATAGTTTGAGACCACGAAATGCAGCGGATGAAGAAGCAGTCGCAGATCCATGACATTCAAGTCACGACCGAAATCTTGAAGCTTGTCTTCAGCAAAGAGTGAGAACAGCTCGTTTAGAGAGAAGCGAGAGTCGTCGTCTGGGCTTCGCGGGGTCTTGTCGAAGGCTGCTTTCCATGTTCGAGCATCTGGTGCCATCCAAAGTGTTTCATCTGCTGGTAATTCCACTTCGAGCTCTGATATCAATAAAATTGCTGGGGTGTCGTAGAAGAGACTTATTTCTTGATCGGCAATGACCCAGCTGTAGCAAAGCCTAGACCTTCAATCAGTGATCGTTCACTCTCCTAGTTTCCCGCGGAGTGATCTACCTTGACATAATTTCATGGTCTGTCCACGCCTTCCAGTAATCCTCCAATTGGCTTTCCGTTTCAAATTCATGCTCCCCACCCAAGGGATACAACTTCTGCGTACGAGAGTGCCGAAAATAGCCTGCGTTTCTCATCATCTATATAAAGCGTAACAGTAAGCACTGTCCAATCGAAATCGAAAGTAAGCAAGAAGAGAAGCCTGTATCAGGAAAGACATGCGCTCATGAAAACACCATCAGTCCTGTCATTGAGTACCCAGTAGGCTCCTTGGGCTATTCTAATTCTGGGCGTTTAAAAGACCCTCCGAGAGCTAGAAATTTTCTAACCATGATGAACAACTGAAATTAAGATGATTACTTACCGCAAGATAAAGATGCCGATGAGTATTGCCAGTATCCATATGTGACTTTCGTCCACTATAGGATGTAAGACACGTGAATATCAGAGCACAGTGCAGTGCCAAGGTGTCTTGTTTGGTGACGCCTCCACCGTCAGTGATCTTTTTCAGAGAATGTCGGCATACTTCGGTGAGCTCATAAGAGAACTGACGAGCTCTTGGGGCAGGGTCAATCATGGATCCAAAAGCAATCATGAGGAACAACAGCAGCGTAGCATCCCGCTCCCTACTTCTGCTAGCCAACTTGTTCGGATTCAGTGATAGAGCTGGTATCATCGGAGTGAATGGCTCAAAGGTAGTGAGGAAAATATCAAGGTACTTCTGTAACGAAGTTTTCGGGGGTAGGAGAAGAAAACGCTCGGATGAATGAACAGCGGCGCCGGGGGGCCCTTCTAAAAGCTCCGATAGTTTCTGCGCGTCTTGTGATTCCATTCCGGTTCGTAGAAATTGTTGGATAGCTATCAACATCCAGTCTCGGGTCTCATCTGTTAGATCCACGTTCTCGATGCGTTCGTGTGGTTCAAAGCAGGAATCTCTATACCGCTCCACAGCATGACTCCACGCGGTGAAATCTTGGTATCCCTGTCGCGTTTGGGGGTCCACTGGACTGGAATAGGTTGTTGCTGTATCAGAATGTTTTATGCACTGCCCAAAGGCCCACCCATCCAAGTCCTCGTCGTCAAGTACAAGATCCGTAGAAATTAGGACGTCCTGAGGGCTCCAATTTTGAGCCTCTAAGCTCGAGCCTCTAGGGATCTCATTTTGAACTCTATCCAGATCTGAAGGTAGAGTATTCAATCCGACAGACGGAGCTGGCTGGTTGGGTTGGAAGCAATCCCCCATGATAGAATTCAATGCTGAAAGTCTTGTCTCCCACGCGTTCTCCTCGACATTGAAAGAGAAGAGCAGTTCAGTGTTCAGGGTAGGCTGCTCTGCTTCAATCCCGGAGTACCCTTGAAAATCGTCAAATCCACCTAAATGAGAGTTTTGGAAAGCATTTGTCTCTGTCCCGTCTTGGTTTGGGGTGGGTACAAGATTGGGATATTGCGAGGTAATGGGATTTGAGGTGAGACTTTGCCAATCGAGTTGTGGGAGTCGAGAAACACCCCAGCATCGCTCGGCACTTTGAACGGAATGAGCAGGCGGAATGGAGTCTGTAGGCATGAAGTTTGAGAATACTGTAGGCGCAGGTTGATTTTGATCTGTTGCGTGATCTGTCATGGGTTGATTCGCCGATTTATCGTTTGTGGGTATTTGGCGTGATCTCTGCACAGAGCCAGGAGCGAACTCGATATCAAGTCCAGAATCCTCGCCGGCATCAGAAATGGTTGCTGATCCATCCTGCTGTGTTACATCTCTGCTCGTAACAGAGGTCGCGACTCCCAGAATTCCATCGTCGGGATCTTGGCCGGAAACCAACTCTGAATCAGGCAAGGAATCGTCTTCAAGGGTACAAATCTCCAGTGGTGCCCGTTTTTTGGTGCGAGGAGTGCAAGTCAATCCTTTGGATTTACACCGTCCACAAGGATTCTGCTGATCGCATTTGGTTTTTATCTTCGCACATGAAGCGCAGGCCATGGAAGCTCGTTGACCTTCCAGCGGCTGCGCACGCAATTCTTCGCCATTCTGAAGCGACTCAGCAATGGCCTTTTCATAGTCCTCTACCTCAGATGGCGTATGTGCCTTGTAATGCTTCTTTACGAGATCACTGCCAATTTGTTAGCCGCATATATACTTTCACCCTTGAGCCAACAAGGCCCGCGATTGACCAACCGGCGAGTGAATGAAATATGGCAAATGGCACATTTGAACGGCCGAACTTTGGTATCTGAGCATTGAAGCATGGATTAGCGATGGCCAAAATATTTCTGTGGGACCAGAGTGTGAGCTTACGAGTCAGGACGTGGCGTTGGAGATGCTCGTGGCGATTGAAGGAGCGACCACAGTAGACGCAAAACACCATTGTTCAGGTACCTAACTTGCATCTACAGTGCAGTACACGTACTCTGGATATAAAGATGCAGAGTAGGATTGCTCCATAAGGGTATATGCGCGTGAGGTTGAATCTTGATGGTTGGACTTGGTGAAGGTTGAGGTTGTCGCGTCTAGGATCTAAGAGCTAAGGTTACCCCGCGCCAAATTTCGGCTACCGCTGACGATCTGATTGGCACACCCCAGCCCTCGCCCCCTTTTAGGTTCTTAGCTGAGATAGGATTGATCGCAGAGGTTCTAGAACGGTCCAGTTCCAACGACAAAGGGCAAGACGGGATTTAATTGGCCCTGTGATAGGATATGGAGTGGTAAGTCTAGGTGGTCATGTGGCCTTCTCAAGATTCTGGCTGGCGAACTGTTGAAGGTTCCGCTTTGCTACGAGGACTTCAAACCTCACATGGGACCCTTTGAACGATCATCACTAAGATGTTTCGAGAAATGGAAATCTTAACAGTCTGTGGTATTTTTTGGCTGACCCCTAGTACTTTCTTGCTGGGTATAATTGGCGTGGAAGACCGTCCAGTTGACTAGCATTCACTATCCCACGCCCTGACGCTTTTTTCATCCTTGCCTCAATCGTCCTTTCCTCTATCATTTTCATTGATCTAATAATTTGAGAAGAAGAGCAGATATTTCCATCTTTTGTATTCCTGTGGCCTTCCCAAAGTCCTTCACGACTCGTTCCCCACATCGATGGGGTAAAGCCGAAAAGTGGATCTGCACACATTCTGGCAAGAGCGGGGCAACATATTTTCTGTTGTGGGGTAACTCATCCCATACAAGAGGGGAAAGAACTCTAGGGGATGAGTCGGACCTATGAATGATGAGCAGCCGCGCTCAGAACATTTATTTCTGGCAATCAAAATCATGTGCTTGTTATCCTAGATCGATCACAGCATTTTCTTTCGTCAAAATAGCATAGAGAGGACGTTTTTTCTTATGTTCAGCCTTCTTTCTTACGGATGGATCACATTATCAATATGGTTCGGTTTGCAAGTCTCGAATCTCTTTACTCCTATCTTGTGAAACTATTGCTTGGGACCTCAAAGGTCGACAACGCAGGACTAGTTGAACAGCTCGCTATGAGAGACGAGGTACCTGTACTCATTATTGGAGGTGGTCCGACTGGTCTCTTGAGTGCCGCTCTTTTGAGTCGACTTGGTAGTAAGTTGATGCCAGACTGATCGTCGAGAGTATGGCTAACACATTCGGACAGTCAAGTCCTTGATAATTGAGAGACATGGAACTAGACTGACTGCCCCAAAGGCCCATGCAGTCGGTCCACGATCCTTTGACATACTTCGCCAATACGGCTTCGATGTTCCCCGAATAAGGAGAGAAGGTACGCCCAGAGAATCTGGAAGATGGGTCAACTTCGTCACAACACTGGCTGGAGAGAAGCTGGGAGAGTTGCCGTACGAAAGAATGGATGCCGAGGTTCTCGACGATACCCCAGAAATGTTTCACAATGTGCCTCAGCCAGTCGTTGAAGAAATAATCGCCGAAACTCTCAAAGGCTCAGTTGAGATCCGGAAGAACCACAGTTTTGTCTCATGCACAGAAGACAAAAATGGTGTCCGATGCACCGTGGAGGATCGCACTACAGGTGAAAAGTACCAGATCAAGTCGAGGTTCGCAATTGCCTGCGACGGAGCCAAAAGTAAAGTCCGACATTGCCTGGGGATCGAAAACGACGGCGAGGATGCGGACGTGGCATTGATGACCATTGAAATCGATGCAGACCTGCGGCCAGTCGTGAAGGACAAGATGGCAATTCTCTACTGGATCATCAATCCCGAGGCTCATGGAACAATCATCGGATATGACCTTTCTAAGAAGCAAGTCCTGACTTGCAATTTCAATCCGCAAACCCACCCATTGGAATCCTGGGATGAAACTCTCTGCCGGAAGATCGTTGACTCTGCATTTGGTGCAGAGGTTCCTTACAGCATCAAAAGCTTCCGTCCTTGGATCATGAGACGCCAGGTGGCCAAGACTTATCGACAAGGAAACATCTTTCTTGCTGGAGATGCTGCACACTCCTTCCCTCCAAGTGCTGGTATCGGCCTCAACTCTGCAATTGGAGACGTCCACAATCTCTGTTGGAAAATTGCTGCCGTCTCTCAATGCTGGGCCAGTGAGGATCTTTTGTCTACTTATGACTCGGAACGCCGGCGAATTGCCGAGGTCAACTCAATACAGAGTGTCAAAAATGGTCAGAAGATCTATGGCTTGGTTAAAGAGCTTTCATTTTCCAGTTCGAGTCCTCAAGAAGGCTGGGAATCGTTGCGGAACAGTCTGCAAGATGCCACACAGAGGCAGGCGATGCTGAAGAGGATACAAGAGCGCTCGGAGAATTTTGACAACGTGCGGGATAAAGTTCTCTGTATATTTTTAGAGTGATTACTGACAGATGTACTAGCTTGAGCTCCACATTGGTTACGTGTATGGTTCACAAGAGATACCTGCAAATCCATCAGCCTATCGTCCCAAATACATCAAAGGCGCCAGGCTCCCACATCTCTGGATTAGGCCAATAACAACAGAGATATGCCAGACAACGCCTCCGGTAGACTTGCAGCACATTTACGAATTTTCTCCAACGGAAAAGCAGTTACGGCGGTACTCGACGTTGGACCTTTGTCGATTCGATTCGTTCACCCTGATCGTCAATTCGAGCACCGCTTCTTCCGAGAAAGTCTCCAAATTACTCGAGTTTCTTGGCACCAATAAGAAAGGCAAGACAGCTGTACCACTTCGTGTGGCTGTTTTGGGTGTGGACTTTAACATCGTATTCAAAGAGCGGGCAGCAGAGTGGGTGGAGGAATTCGGGCTGGGTGAAGGGCAATGTGGTGGTGTTTTGGTCCGTCCTGATCAGCATATCGTGTCTGTGCTAGATGAGAAAATCTCTGTGGAGCAGTTGTCTTGTGAAATACACCAAGCTTCAGGATGGTAACGAAGACTATAGACGCAGCTAGTTGTACAAATGCATGAACTTTATTTGATTTCTCCTCTTAGGCGTTTTTCGCTTGCTTCCCACCATGTTGTACTCCGAACGCTTCGAAACGAAGAGGCTCTTTTCGAACTAAGGGGGGGGAAAGTATTAAATCCTGGTGCGTACATTAACTCATAGGACTGGGGAAAATACCTGTGTTAAGAAATGACAATTTTTGAAGTATTAGAGGCAAGAGTCTATCGCTATAAATGTCTTACATGAGAAGTAGGATAAAATAAGAAGGTGAAAATAATAAGCTTGTGTTGAAATTCTAACTAATCATTCTTCCCCAGCTCTCTCTAGAAATTGTATTAGTAACTCCTTGCCGTAGTCATTACCATTCGGAGTGCGAACAAGAGTATGAATATGAAAAGGCCTCGGCTCCTTGTTTGTGAGAAAAACACCAGAATGATGGTCAAACTCAAGCATGGTGACAGGAGAGTGGATTTTGTAATAGAACGCGTCTTCGACTCCCCAGCCACCAATCCAGCAAAAGTACGTCTCACTCCAATGTCTCTCAATTTCCTCCATTTTCTGCTTCAGTGATTCTTCTGGCAGAAACTCGAGTGCCGTTTGCGCAATTTTCCGCACCGTTTGTTGGATCTCTGATGGGAACTCGGACACCAACACTCCTTCGTAAGGAATGACGCGGTTGTCTTGGAATGCACCTCCGAGATGCCTTTGATCTGCTCGATGATATCGCCAGTCAGGCATTGCTTCAGCCTTGACACTCTCATAAACTTGGACTCTCTTCCTCAGCGATAATTCCAGAGCAGCCATCACTTCCAATCCGGCAATTTCTTGTGCCTCAAAGAGACATAGACCTTTGTCTGGACCGTCATCCACGATATTCGGTTCTGCGCCCATAAATACAGGAGAGATGACCTGTTGCGAAGCCACGATAAAACAGTTGAGACACAAATGATGTCCGGTCAATTGCCAGCCCCATGGAGCCGTCGTTGATGGCTTTCCAAAAATCGAAACATTGTACGACTTCGAGTTCAGCACGCCAGGAGCCTCGACAAGGCTGCCGAGAAAATGGTTGACTTTCATACAGCCGGCAACTTTTTCATAGCCAGAAGGCGAGAGGCTTGCTTTCAGAAGCCCGTGTACGGCTTCCACAAATTCGTCTGAGGTTTCTTCCAATCTCAAACCATG
Organism: Acephala macrosclerotiorum; assembly: GCA_014904845.1. NCBI lineage: Eukaryota > Fungi > Ascomycota > Leotiomycetes > Helotiales > Mollisiaceae > Acephala > Acephala macrosclerotiorum. The sequence goes on from MU119277.1 coordinate 29,709, forward strand.
TCTGAAAACATAGAGCTCTGGGTTGGCCCAGGCTCGCCACTCTCTCGCGTCGATGTCATGCTGGATGCTATTCAATTGTTCGGGTGACAGCAACACAAGCAGTTTCTCAGCCGCTGCGACCATTGAGCGAGTTGTTGTTGAGCATTCTGATGACGGATCTGCAAGCTTGTAAAGATTCTCCCGCTTGGTCCCATCGGTGGTGATTCCTTTAAACGGCTGGTTGAGCTTTTCCCGCCATTGAGCGGTCCAGTTTCCCACGAAGGGGTCAGCTGTAAGACGATCTTCGAGCCACTCGTAGGTATTGGCTCCGGCTAGAAACTTCTTCGAGAATCTCGGATAGGTTTCATCGGGAATGAATTGTCGATATGCTGCTTGGGCTTCATTACCGGAGTCTCCCATCTTGAAATCGGTGGGAGTTGAATTCAAGAGAGCAATGTTGGTGATGGGTGATATTGTAGAAACACAATGTATCATTCAACCACGAAGTTCGGCGACTGACATCACCGCTTTGCGCCTCTATGGAATGATAGCTTTGAGGTCTTCCGAGGTCTCAGTCCACTAACCCCGTCTCTCTGCACAAAATGTTAGGATTGAGCAACATTTCTTTGTCCATGAGTCCGGATCACACTCAATGAAGCCCCAGGATTTCCATCGGTTTACCTACCCCAAATTCCTGATCCCATTTTCTTCTGGAGTCCTGATCGTCGGGAATTTCACCGGCTTTACCCCCAGACCCTGGTCACTTTTAAGCGAATCAAGAGGGGGAAGCGGCTGGCGAATCTAGCGAAAACCAAGGTGGAGATCTCGGCATGTGGGGAGTGACCTTGGCACATTCCATGGATCCAACATGTCCGCAGCATCGCAATTCCATCTTAAGGAGTAATAGAACTTGGTGGTCCCGAGGTAGGCTAAGTTGCGTCAAAAAACGACCCTCTGTACCTCAGCACACATCCAGCCCCGGTGACTCTTCACACCACAGTGATATCTTACAGGACTACGAAACTGCTTCTTGGCCAAGATTCCATCCAACGGACTGCTTCAGCATGGCCTTCGAATTCCTCATCCGATTTACCACTGAGGATGGTCAGTGCCATTTTGGCGAGCCACTGATTTCCTCCGCAGAAGAGTTGCAGGCGCACTTAGCGCAAGGGACTTTGAAAGCACGTTTACTGCAGGGGTTGGAAGGAGGAAGATGTTTGAACTTTGAGGCCACGAGTCCAAAAAATCCTGAGGAAATCGTGGTTGTCAAACAACTTGTTGGGCCTCTGGATGCCGAGCACGTGCCAATCATTCGTTGCATTGGTCTGAACTACATAAAACATAGTAAGCTGAAGGCCGTAGAGATATTTCAAGCATCAGTTATGAGTCATGGCTGACATGATTGATGTGTAGTTGAGGAAGGTGGTCGCAAACCTCCTCCATACCCCTCAGTGTTCATCAAACCATCGGCAGCAACAGCTGGCTGGAATGACGATATTCCTATTCCAATGCTTGCCCAGGACAGTCAACTTGACTATGAAGGAGAGTTGGTATGATTTTATTCTCAAAATACAGACATCTGGCTGAACAGGTGCAACCTAGGCAATCGTAATTGGCAAGGATGCAAAAGACGTCGCAGAGGAGAACGCCTTAGAATACATTGCAGGCTACACTACAGCGAACGACATCTCTGTAAGGAAATGGCAGCGAGATCCAGCATTTGCTGGTGTTGTTCCGCAGTGGTGTTTCTCCAAGGGGTTCGATGCATTCTGTCCCCTAGGACCTATGATCGTGTCTCCCAAGGTAAGTCCCAGAAGATCCCGTACGAGAGAAAGAGTTCTAATGCTCAGCAGCTTCTCGGTGCGGCCGATAATCTTCCTCTTAAGACAATTGTCAACGGCGAGGTGAGGCAGGATTCGAATACTTCTGATCTTCTGTTTGGCGTTCGCAAGATTGTGAGTTTCTGTAGTCAAGGAACGACTTTGCAGAGGGGCTCTGTGATTCTGACGGGTACGCCTTCGGGAGTAGCGATGGGTATGGCAGTTCCTAAGTGGTTGAAAGATGGAGATGTAGTTGAGGTGGCGATAGGTGGTATTGGAAGTATCAAGAATAAAATGGTGTTTCGATGAGCGTCCTTAGTCGCTTAGCAAGGTAATAGCAATTGGACAATGAATAATAAGAGCAGAAGAAAGTATGTGAGTGGAAACTGACTAAATAGAATCTTAATTAAATAAAATATTAAACTGGTAATATTCGCAAAATTGTTATATCCTGAGCCTGGGTAAAGTATAAGTCCCTGAAAATACTCGTATACTAGGATGTAATATTTAATATACTGGAGGTTTTAAAACATTCGAAGAGAATAAAATTTGAATACACGATAATATAAAAATATATTTGAAAAGCAAATATTTGTAAAGTTTAACTTGGCTTGGAATTTGATTTTGGAAATAAATAATATTATTTTATTTATTTAAATTTATAAATATTTAATTTTTTTATTATAATTTTAAATATTTATAAAGCGTTTAAATTTAAATATAATAAAAAAAATTTTTATTAAAAAACGTTTCCATTTGATTAAGCAGGCAGATTAAATATTACAATACTACTTTTTTTACCCCTTCAATTGATAATTACGAGGTCGTCGATCTCATCTCCTGAAAATACCACCGAAGATTCAAAAACAGTCGCTGAAACGAATCCCTCCGAAGCTCGGAAGATTAGCCGTCAGTCTGCGCTCAGAATAAGCTTAATCCGAAGTCTATTGCATAGCGATGCGCTATTGTGTTTGTGATGGCCCTGGTGGGCCCTGGGCGGGAAGTCGGAGCCGCTTTGTTTGAGATTTTCACCGGGTTCTCCCTCATTTTCTCTCTCTTGTGAACACACCTTGAGCAACTTCAACGACCGAAATGAGAGCAGTCCGGACCTGGGATAAGGAATCGGCGATAAATTCTCGTCAGAATCGTTCGTTCATTGGCGCTCAATATTGGCCGTCGATGTCGCGGCCCTTCCCGCCACGTGAATTCTTTTTCTGTGCCGCAAACAAACTTCACGACATCGCCAAATGCAGCGTCTTGACGTTCAGGTTTTAAATGCAAGCCCCGTCTGTTCCTGCCTCACCGTCCTAAATTTCCCGCTCATCTTCAGCAGTCCATATGCAGGGTTTTATCTCATCCAGATCTTCTCGTTCAATCTCATCATATCAGATCAGTGGCGCCGGGTGTTCCTGTATCAGATGCTCGGCTAGCGTATCATCCCTGCCGACCATCGCAACTTCAGACACTACAGGTTTCAACATGGACATCTTCGCGCCCATTTGGATGAACATGATCTTCGCGCACGGAGAATATTGGAAATCATTCAGCAAACTCTTGGGGTAATCGCTCAAAAGAGATAGAACGGCATGAAACTTCTGAGAAACGGACTAGATCCTCCTTTGCCGCGCAGGATGAGTACCCAGCGCGTCTGTGAAGTGGATATATCTAGAGGTGGAAGTACCTCTCTTTTTGGTTCTGCACCGCTTTGGTACTGCATTCTCTTCGCCCCTTTTCGTTCCTTTTTCTCTCTTTTGAGCTTATCCAACTTGCTGCTGTGCAGTTTACATTCCTTCAAAATTTAGACTTTTGAATTCTTCAATATGATTGCATCGCTTTCTCTCCTTCTTACTTCGGCCGCATTGGCTCTAGCGAAGCCGATTGAGGTCAGGACCGTTACGGCGTTGAATACGGCGGCTTTCGAGGAAGCCCAACAGAGGGACGATACTGCTACGAGGGCATTTTCTAACACTGAGATCAAGGTAAGTCCTTCTCATTGCTCATGTCAAATTGCTGGCTGACCCTTGCATAGACATCTGATGGACAATGTCTTTTCATCAACGAGCTCTCAGGTGACTTCCGAGCCAACCTGAATCCAATCCAGGTTGGCGCATGTGATGGCTCCCAAGGCCAGCAATGGGACGTCATCACAGCAGGAAAGCATGACGACCAAGCAGGCACAATGCTTGTTGTCAATACCTTGGTACGCATCTCACCCAAGCTCTTCTGAACTCCTCACTAACATCCTAAGACCCAAGCATGCATGAACTTCGACCCTCGTCGAGCAGCCGGAAACACGGTCATCATGTTCTCCTGCGGTGGCCGCGCCGACGGAGGCGGAGCAGTAACCAACTCACAACTCTTCAACTTCACCGGCGGTTCCGGACCCCTCACCCTCGCACCCCTCAACGACGCTGGAACCTGCTTAACCGTCACCTCCAACAACGTCCTCGACTCAGCTGCTTGTTCTAGTGCCTCTACCCAATCTTTCACTTTCGGAGGTAGCAACGCTGCTGCAGTTTCTGCTTCTACGACCGCTGCTTCCGTAGTAGCGACTTCAACAGCTGTTTCTTCTGCTATTTCTGAAGTTCCTACTTCAACGCTAGCTTCTAGCTCAAGTTCGAGCTGTACTTCGACGACGATCGTTACTATGACACACTCCTCGTCCGTCATTCCCATCGCTGTCTCCTCCCTCTCCGCTTCCTCCGTCGCTGTGACTTCGGCAGCATCCATCTCCTCAGTCTCCCCCGCCGCCGTCGATGCAGCACAAGCAACCGCCAACCCAACATCAGCAGTCCCGGTCAGTCGAGCAGGAGGCGTCCTCCAACCCTCCGCCGCGGCGGAATCCAACCCCCGCGATAACACCGCCGTCCGCGCCTTCTCCTCCGTATCCCTCAAATCATCATCCGGTCTCTGCCTCTTCATCGATCCTACTGCTGGAGATTTCCGCCAGAATCTAATCCCGGTCGCTGTTCAGCCTTGTACTGGAGCTGCGGGCGAGAAATTCGATTTAATTACTAGCGGTGCGCATAATAATGCTGCGAATTCGACTTTGGTTGTGAGTTCGTTGACGCAGGGGTGTTTGAATTTTGATGATCGACGAGCTGTTGGAGATAAAGTCATTCTCTTTTCTTGTGGTGGACGAGCTGATGGAGGTGGTGCGACGACGAATAGCCAGTTGTTTACTTATGATGTTGCAGCGAAGGCGAGTAGTTTGGTTTTGAGTCCTGAGAATGGAGATCCGGTGGGGAGTGTGTGTTTGGTGCCGAATGCGGGGAAGTTGGATAAGGGGGCTTGTGATGGGAGTGCGGGGCAGGTGTTTACCGTTGGGTAAAAAGCATGTACTATCTTCGCATTGAAAGGCGGCGAGGGGAAGAGTGGAAAGTGGTTTGGATTTGGTGTATTATTATGCATTTGAATGTTCATGGGAGATGTTATGATTAGAGTTCGATTCTTGGATGTATCATTAGGGAAGGAGGACGAAAAGGGTAGACTTGTAACAACATCACAATGCATGAGATCAATGTCTGTCACGTCGCCGTGCATTGAGTTGTGGTATGGCGATTGTGGAGAAGCTAGGTTGGTGCATTTTATGGATGTTTCCCAGATCTTGATCCGCTAATTAATCCTCATGTGGCCATAATCGTAGCTCAATATTCCAACCCAGGTAGGACATTGGAGAATGGCGTTTGTTGCTCCCCCAAAATTCGAGCATAATGAAGGAGACTCGCGAGAGAAGGCTGGAGCGGTGTTAGCAGTGTCTTGTGTCTGCTTATTGGACTGCTCCATACCAGACGCGCGCATTGAGACTAGAGTAGATCATAACAATGAGGTCTCTTCTTGTGCAGAGTTCGATGGATATCGGTCTAGGGTCCGGATACTGGGGACCTGGGAAGAGGACGGTGGTTGCAGAGTACTGTTGAGTATGTTAGCTGAGGGGTCTAATTAGATAAAGAGGAGGCTTGATAGTGCTCACACTCTCTGGACAGAGCAGCGGTATAGGTTTCATTATTGGCAGGCTCCTCCTCTTTGCCGCTGGTATCGCTCCCATCTTCTTCCCCGGACTTGCTCGGCAACGGTACGGCTGTCATGCCAGCTCCTAATGCTATGACGTAGCGATGCTTGTTGACCATAAAGCCTTCGAATACTGGGGGACATTCGGAGGGTAAGCCATATTCGCTAGCGAAACTGAGCATCGGGAGCAATTCATTGAGGAGCTGGATGCGGTTGGACTTGTCGTGGAAATACACCCAACTGCCTCCCCACTCGTCGATGTTATCATTGAACCACCACTCAGCTCTTCGCGAAATGAAAAGTTCTTCGAGGCCTTTCAGTGATTTGATTGATCTTCGCAAGTTATTCTTGAAACCGACTTCGTTGACCACGCTATCACCGACAACGTCCCACAAAGATATGTCGAAGGCAAGGTATCGCAGCTTCGCGGCCTCATTGTCCGTCAGGCTATTGAACGACCAGGGAAGAGCTTTGCCCATATCATGGTTGGTGTATAAGGTGTCGAGGCGAAAATTGAATCTAGTCCTTGGGACATACCATCGCGATCCGAAGCATAGCTCGTAGCTTGGCAGTACTGCTTGCCTCGAGTCCTGGTTGACCTCTAGAGCGGCAGGTGTCCTGACTCGTATGTGGAACCCGTCCTTGCTGTATAGTAATACCTGATTATCATCATAACAACCCATGTAGTTCCATGGGCCGCAGTCGAATAGCAACTCAACAACTCGGGGTTCAAGAGTAAGCTTCTAGACCATCCGCCTAATTTCGATAGGGAGCCGTAGAAAGCATAAGAATGCCCGTAGAGGTCCGAGTGATTGAGAGGATGAGGGATCTTGAGATTCCATGGTGTCGTTGCTTTCTGCGATGGGTTGTCTTGACAAGAATCGATGTTGTGGAGGGATTGATTTCGACGTCTGGTCACGCCGTTGAAGTTGGAAGGTGAAGAGGTCGAAGGCCGAGGCGAGGTGGATCTTCATCGCGTCAACACGTGCGCGTTGGCGCTAAACTTCTCAGCCGGGAAGGAGCCCCTCCCCCAAGACACGCATCATCGCATCCCCGAAGCTCAAGAACCAGAGTCAGTTTGCCTTGGGAAGTACCTAGAGTGTGACAGCTTACTTTTAAAGTTTGGCACATTGTCTTGAGGACGAAGGGACTTTAGCTGAGAACTTGCTACACGGTTCTAGGAGTACACGCCGAGGAGGGAGTACTCGCTCAAGCGAGGTCTTTCCGGTGTCATGTTGCTATTGAAATTGACTCCATCGCCCTTTCCACTCTTGCCGTCACCACCGTCGTCCGCATTCCAACCTCTCAACCTCATGAGAATTTCCTTGCCTCACCCCCTAGGCGAAGGGCTTCATCGCTTTCAATCCCCACTTCAATCTTCATCGCTCGAGACGAGGTTCCTATCGAGGAGCTCCTGGGGTACTCTGTCCGGGCCAAGAGGGATGTATTTCTGACACTCGCGCCACCCCAAGACAGAACGAATACATTTGACGTTCCAGTCCTTGATCTCATCAGGCACAAACTCATCGCCAGGAAACTCGAATCCCTCGAGGTTCTCAAATTCTGGTGGCGTAGTACGCAAGAGTCGCAGGTCGATGGTCAGTTCATCCTCCACATCCCAGCTCCCTGCCCCGTCGACAACGAAGCATTCATCCACTGGTTGAACGATCAGGAATTCTTCTAGACCCTTCAGTGACTCAACTGATCTTCGAAAGGCTTCCAGGAAACCTGGCAGATCATTGAGACTTTCGGGGTGACTGGGACGAGTTCCCTCAGTTCTAAATGCCGAAATGTTCACCGACAAGGAGCCGACTTGAGAGACCTCTTCGGCGTTGAGAATGCTGAAAAACAATGGTAGATAGCGATAGAGAACCTCATTTACATGCAGAGTATCGAGCTCAAAGTTGAATCGTGTCATGGGTGGGAACCAGATAGATCCGAAGCAGAGTTTATACGCTGCTAGAGCTTCTTCTCTCGATTCGTGGCAGACCTCAAGTGCGGCTGGGGTCTTAGTACAAGACCAGAAGCCTTGCTGACTATGAAGGCGCACTCTCAGATCGCGAAACAATTCCGAATCTGCATCGCCGAGCACCCCTGTATCGCCGAAGAGTACATCCGCATCGCCGAAGAGTACTTCTACAACTCGAGGCTCAAAAGTTTTGTTCCAAATCAGCCTCCTCATCTCCTTAGGAAGTCTAGGAAAGCATGTGAATGTGTCAAGGGGAGTCTCTCGAGTAGCATAGTTCTGAGTCATCGTTGTGAAAAATTCTGAATGTTCCTGGTAATGCGGGGTTTTGGAGGTGAAGCAAAGGGATTATGTGAGGTTGAAAATGTTTCCATAAATGGTTGTCCTGCCGACACAATGAGGCTGAATGTAAACACAGAGCAAGCGATTGAGGCTCACTTATCGTTGCAAGAACTCTACCCAAAAGCTAAATCAAGGAGGAACGACCGCAAATCTTTCTTTGCTATTGCTGTCTACCTAGGTAAAAAGTACGTACAAGAGGTATGGGCTACCAGATACAAGCTACCAGTGCAGAGTTGGATATGACTGCATTGATCCTGGTTCTCCTTCACCTTTTCTCTGATCACTGTCGCCGGCTTTGCAGCCTAGCCCGAAGCCTTCCCCACCCAACCTCCTTGTTTAGTTCTCGTCTCTTGCCGGGTTCTAATCGTCTGAATCCACTCCTCCAGGGAAGAATATTATATTTTCTGGCCAATTCAAAACAGGCGGCGGCCTTTTAACATTCCAATTCCAATTTCGAAGTTCTGAAGGAATATCGTCGTCGGGAGGGAACTGAAACTCTGCGATATCCTCGAATTCCCATAGTATCTTGTCCAAGAGTCAATTTTTAACGGACAGCGTATCATCTTGTCTCTAGTCCCCTCCCCAGTGGCAATTGTTGAGATAAACACAGAGAGGCATCGCATGAGCGATCAAACATTTTTCCAAATTTTTCAATGTTCGAGCGAGCGTTGAAAGGTTGCGAAATAGGTAGCTCTGTCGATGCTGTGAGGAGGCTCTAGCATAGCAACACCCAGCGCCACGTATCGTATGCTGGCCGCCTCCTTTTCGGTGAGGGTGCTGAAGAAGAGAGGGAGCAACTTTGAAATCTTGTTGCCGATGTATATAGTGTCGAGTTCAAAGTTAAATGGAGTCGATGCAGGTAGCTAGGCAGATCTGAAGCAAAGGGGGTATGACTTCATAGCTACTCATCGTGGCTCTTGACATATTTCAAACGCTACCCCTACGAAAGCATGCTCCAGACTTTTATATAAAAAACAGGTGAGAGCACAGACAGCTGAAGAAGCCTTCTGATTAGGTGCTCTCATTTGCGACTGGGTTTGCCAAGGAATGGGCGCCAGGGGGCTAAAGCTCGAGCGAGCAGCAGCAAGTCTACTCTCATTTCTACAAAGGCCTTTCTTTTCGGGCTTCCCTTTATACTTATGGCTGCCTGCCTACTTATCTGCCCGCACACACAATGCTTGCGCATAAAGCCTTGCCTAAATCGAGCTTTTGATTTTAAAATAATTCTTTTTATCCTCATTATTTTAACGTTGATATTCAAGAAAATAGACTTGAAAACACGTTTAATGCACGTTTAGCAACTTTTCTTTAAGCAGCCTAAAGCATTCCGAAAAACAAGGGCCCTTATAAGTGCTCAGAATCTCCTCGGGTAGTATTAACCCTTATTTTCAACCTTTGCAAAAGCATACGGAGGCTTATTTACCCTTATTTATGCAGTCTTAAAACCCTTGTGATATGCTATAGGGCTTAAAGTGGATATTTTCAAGTTTTATAGTTATTTCTCCAAAAATTTGCATGAAAAGTCTAGAGTGTTGCTTTCGTAGAATAAGGTTACCGGAGCCTTGGTCTTTGTGTGGAAACTTCGCTGGCTGTGCATGTTTACTTTTGGGCTTGGGGAATATGGGCCATCGCCTTGCTCGTCATCAAAGTCTACCCCCGCAGCTCTAGGTTCGAATGTAGTCTTCCAAATCATCCTCCGGAGTTCCACTGGCAGCTTCAGAAATTAATTTAGTGAATTTGGAAAGATATGAGTCTGGAATAGGATCGTTCTAAGCCACCACGCAGTTCCGAGTCATGGTATTCATTTTAGTCGATGTCGAAAAGCTCGCACCAGTGTTATCGGGGCCCAGGGTCGTGAGAAGTCGTCGTAAAAGTAGAGGTTACCTCGTTAAGGTTAGGAATCGAGGTTTAATCCCACGCAAGTAGAGCGTACCACGCTAGACTTAATGCTACCTAGCGCAAAGCAAGTGACTTTGCGCTGATATGGAATCGGAGGAGGGCCTGAATTTTGAGTGCAGAGGCAGATAGGAGGTCCTCACGGTAGTCCAATCGATAATTCAGAGAGAAGTAGTTAAAGGGAGCTCCCGAAAAGTATTTGTGATTGTCTCAGTCATGATCTCTAAGAAAGTGCTGCTGCCGAGTATATAAACCCTTTAGCGGTGCACTAAACCTAGTATGGACAAGCCACGCTTTCACGTGACAGCGCTCAAGCACGACTCCGACATTATTTCCTTGTTCCATAAAAGTGTCTCTTTTCATGTCACCGTTCTACGAATCATCCATTGCGCTGCAGGACTTTCTCACAGACGCTCGTGGGGTGTCTAGAATATCTTACACGCGAGTACCCCGCATATGTGCGCCACAAGTGTCGTTGCACAGGTCCTGAAGCATTGCTCGAATTGAGGCCTATCAAGTCATTCTTGATAAGATTTCCTCGGGACTGGCAGGTAACACCGACTGTTGGTAGCTAAAGAGGGGCCTTCCAACACTAATTCAGGTGTCAAAAGGAGTTGCTGCCGCTCAAAACGAGCATCTCTCGTTAAGTTTTCATATTATATTAGACCTCAAGCCCTGGTTCTCAACAGATATGTTGCATTCTCTTAGATTGCGTCGTCTCCCAAGGTACAAATCATCACCAGTTCATCTGCACTGAGGATAGACCTTCATGTTTTACTCTCAATCAATCGAGGAATTTCACAAGATCTCGTCAAGCAGGGTAAGCCACATCCGGAAAGCCACAGCCCACGTGCTTGCTTGACCCAATCATTCCTCACTAGCGACATATCACCAAGACATCAGGAAATAATGATCCCTAGAATCTTTCTACAAAACATGCCACCGCCCACATAGGATTTTATCCTAGCACCTCTGAAGTGTTGCGCATCGACCAATATGGCGATTTCCTCGAGATGGAGTCTGAGTCGCGCTGTGAAGCAGGTTTGGGATGTGCTGGAGCAGGGCTGGTATTTGGGCTTCACGGCATTTGGAGGTCCGCCTGTTCATTTCAAGATTGTGAGTTCTCGCTTTTTGAAGCTGATCAGGAAAGTGAGGCTGGGGCCGCATGAGGGTTGAGAGTGAAAGTGAACGGATCACGTGCTAACAAATAACAGTTCCATGATAAGTATGTCACAAAATTGGGATGGGTTGATGAGCAAATGGTGAGTGATCCTCGAAACAGATAGTTGACTTGGGAGTTTGGGCTGAGAAATAGTAGTATCAAGAGCTTTTTGCTGTTTGTCAGGCGTTCTCTGGACCTGGCAGCACCAAAATGTATTATTGTCTGAATCTGATCCATTTCGGCTTCCTTCCCGCTGTTTTGGCTTTGATTATCTGGACGTAAGCTAAGCTCTCCAGCCATTCGAGTAGTCACTTACACTTCTCAGACTACCTGGTGCTCTTGGTATGTACGGCTTCGCAGTCGGCGTCTCTCATATCGGCGAAAGTCTTCCCCGTCAAGCCTACGCTCTTCTCTCTGGGCTGAATGCAGCAGTCGTTGGCATTATCGCACTTGCCGCAGTTCAGCTAGCCCAGAAAGCAATTACGGATAAGATTACCAGAATCCTTGTCTTTCTTGGAGCATGCGCAGGGCTTCTGTACAATGCTCTGTGGTACTTTCCGTTGCTCATGTTCCTTGCTGGTTGCGCATCAGTCACCTTTGACTATCGGGTTCTACATCCCGCAGTGAAGTGGGTTGTGGGCCTTTGGAGAAAGAAGAAGCAGACAAGCCCGGAAGACCAAGGTCTTGAGCTACCAACTAGCCAATCTGGAGACAACTGTCAATCTTCAGCTGCTGCACCAGCCCCTAAGTCCAATTCGTCTATCACGAAACGCAGCAAGGAGCAAACCTCAACTCCCGTCGCCGAGTCCTCAGAAGAAGCACCCGAGCCTCGCATCATTCCGGCCGCACGCACACTCAATATCTCCTGGCAGTTCGGGACCTTCGTCCTTGTTGCCTTCCTTCTGGTCTTCGTCGCTATCATGGTCCTCCGCGGCACCCTGCCCAATAAACCCCTCCTCTTTAGCCTATTCTCCAACATGTTCCTCGCAGGAACGATCATTTTTGGAGGCGGGCCTGTCGTCATTCCTCTGCTGCGAGAATATGTCGTGGCGGAAGGATGGGTCTCCCCGAGAGATTTCTTGCTGGGTCTTGCTATTATCCAAGCTTTCCCAGGACCGAATTTCAATTTTGCAGTCTATTTGGGGGGACTGACAGCCGTGTTCGGTGGGTACAACGCTGCTGCCGGAGCCGTCTTGGGGTATCTTGGAATCTTCTTGCCGGGAATCATCACTGTCCATGGCACAATGGGCATATGGAGTGCGATTCGTGGGAAGCGATGGGTCAAGAGTGCTTTGAGAGGCATCAATGCTGCTGCGGTAGGCTTGATCTACACTGCAGTCTACAGATTGTGGCAAATTGGATATGTGGACCAGGGGTTCGAGGCAGGGAAGAGTCTCGGAGACGATCCTTGGTGGGTCGTTGTTGCAGTCACAAGCTACGTAGGAGGGATGTGGTTCAACGTCAATGCACCAGTTGCGATTTTATTAGGAGCGACGATGGGTTTGATCAGATATGGTGTGGTAGTTCATTGAATGTCGAATCTGCTGCCAGTTGAATCTCTCCAGTCCAGCTGGACAGACATTCTCCCAAGCATTCGTCGTACTCTAGAATACATACATGCTCTCCCCGTTCCGCCGCCCGTGTTCTCTCAAGCTCCCCGAGTACTCTACAATACATACATGCTCTCCCGCTCCTCGTACGGCCACCAGATCATGCTCGAACACTCATGCTTATCCTGCGAGGTAACACCCATGGCTGGAAGGAAAGTCAGTCTCGAAACCCGATTTCGTCTCGCCTGTCTCTTCGCTTCCAACATCTTTCCGCACCACCTCTTCTCCTTCCTCTTCTTATCCTCCCACTTTCGGACGGTTTGAATGCCCGGATGGACCTTCTTTGGCACCGTAGTAGCAGCGGACTTGGTGGTGGACGAACCCTTGCCAGCGGGAGGCCATTCGCGGAGAGTGTTGATCCTGATATCGACAAATGCCTTCCTGTCGGTGCGGTCGTGGACTTCGTAGGATCTTCGGAAGATGGGGTTAGATTTGGAGGAGCCCGAGCCTTGGTACAAACGCAGAGATTTTCCGCTGGTGGACATGACGATAAAGTACGTGTGGGAGGACTTGACGTGTGGGTTCGTGATCATCTAGAACGGTCAATTGATGAGTACGGATATTTTTGGAAGGAGAATGTGTTACTTTTTGGTGAGACTTGCACAAGAACCACTTGACCTTGGAATGTTCGTTGAAGTGGAATTCGTCGAAGGTCTTGAAGGTGTTCCAGAACATGTGGGTTGCGATGCTATAGTAGTCGGCGGCGATCTTGGCGGGAGATTCGTCGCGGTTCTCGTGCTTCTTTCGGTTCTTGAGGAGCTTGAGGATGTGGGTGATGTGGTAGGCCTTCTCAATCTCATCGGTGGTCAGTCCCATCTCTCGGATGAGGACCTTTCGGTCCGGCCAGGTAGCCTCATCTAGGTGTGAAGAAGGAATGGTTGAGTGAGACATCTTGATAGTGGTAGAAGGAGGAGAATAGTGAGATGAGAAGACAGTTGAAGAGGATTCTTGAGAGTGGAAGAGATTTGGTAGTGGTCCGAGAAGTTGGTAGTGGTGTAGATGTCGGAAAGTTGACGATGCTTGGGAAGAAGAAAGGAAGTTGAACGCGATGGGGGGATTAAATACAAAATCTTGCAGTCGAGTGGAAAATCTTCCTCAAGGCGACACAATGTTAAGCTGGAAATGCGACAAGAACAAGCGTTGCTATTGTCAAGACTCGAGATTTTTGGTGCATTTAGGGGCACAATGCTAAGCGAGAAGTGAATTGGTTTTTGTAAATTTTGGATGTCGAAGCAAACACAATGTTAAGGAGAAAGAGCACAGCAAAATTCAGAATGCCTAATTTAGAATTGTTACATGCTGTGGGAAGAGAGGAGGCTTTCAAAATACGATGATGAAGTGATCGCGACCATGAGATATCTGGAGCTCGGCGCCTGGCTGCCATCAGCGTGAGAATATTGATGCTTGTGAGAATTTCTGTACATGAGATTGCTTCAATGAAAGAAGAAGGATATTGGGTAGCATTGATTGAAAGTTTCGAAAGTGTACTCATGGAGATGGAGTACTACAGAGAATAACAAGAGAAAAAAGGGAGACGTTTTGCCACACGTGACTCTAACTTTTATTACTTTGGCATGACTTCTTGGTTGGAGGTCCGAACTATATCTTGTGACCTCTTCAATATTAGACTTTATATTATTCAAATACTGCCTTTATCACCAATACTTTCTCGGGATAAGACGGCACAATGACAGGAAGAAAGTTTGTCGGTAAGACAAGGTCCCCAGAATTCTTAAGTTCCTCAACTATTACTGACGGCAATTTGTCGCCTCTAACCTCTGAATCGCACTTTCCAATTTCTATCTTATTTTATTTTAAAGAGAATGATTGAGCTTAACCAGATTCAAGGCAAAAACATCTGAGGAAGGAACCGCTAAGCGAGTAAATCCAAGAGCATTTCGACGACCAAACCAGTTCGCATGTTCAAGAGTAAGAAATGAGAATAAGAAAAGCTACCCATCAACTGATACCAATTGTATATTAAGGTTGCAGAACGCTCAATTCGCCTCATGTTTCATAGAAGCAGGCAAAAAAGACGATTGCATCCAAGAACATCGCCAGCACCAGCACCAGCACTGCTCAACACGAGTCCCCTCGCCTGTTGAACCATGGTTGCATCAATCAATACAAAGGCATTCCCTCTTCTGCTTAACTCATGGCCTATCATACATATCTCCTCACGGCGACCATATTGCAAATGGGTTCGTCGCATTCGCCGGCCTCTCCTGAAGAACATCCCAATGCTCCACAATGCAGCTTCCATTCATATGCAAGATATCCACCCCGGCTGTAGGCAGAACTCCCGTCTGATCCTGCCGGAAGTGAACCCATCCCGTGCTGTTGTAGAAAGCCGCATGCATAATGGTGAAGTTGATCGAAGGCGTGAGGGCCGTGAAGAAGGTGATGGCGATGTCTCGTCCAGACAGAGCATAAGGGTTGTGCTAAATGTAGTTGACATCCACAGTACATGGTCGATAAATGCTCCCTTTGCATCTTTATTCAGGTAAAAATTCGTGGTGAATTCGAAGAAGATTGCCTTCTGAGCTGGCTCGTGGACGGATGTGGAGGGGCAGTAGCTTGCAGCCGAGCCCAGCGACAGCACCGAGAAGATCGGAAGGAAGATGTTGAGCTTCATGATGCTGAAGTTCTGTTCCTGCGTCGAGTGTTGCGTTCCTGCAGGAATAGACGGGTGAAGGGTCAAATATATGGAGAGGTCAATAGCCGAGATATTATTGAGATGCCGGATGATTCCCGCCCAAATGCATTACCACGACCCTCAAATTGGAGATCTCAATCTAATGAAAACATCCCGCACAAACCAAAATAGGTCTGTCGCCATCGGGAATTTCGTGCGGACATCCGCATATCTACCCCGAAAACTCAGCAAGCAAGATTATGATGCCGAAGTAAAATCTGACGGGATAAAAGACATTGTGAATTCTGCATAGGCGCCATGCACTACTTGCATCTTTGCCGGCCATCTGAGGTACATACTAGAAGTTAATTCGATAGGAAAGTGTTGGGAGTGCGGGTGGCAAGTTGGCAGTAAAGATCTCATTGATCCATACGAACACTTCTAAAAAGTCAATTTGATCTGCTGACTTCCGGTGAAAAGGCATGAGGACGCCAAGAGCAATCACTTGCAGCGCACCGCGAGCTTTTTGATGACAGTATTTCAAGCATCCACGAGGCGCTGAAATAAGCTTCAGTTGTTTTACAAACAAGGCTAAAGATATCTGAGAGCCAGAGGGAGTTGCAAACGGTCGCACACTTGCAGCTTCATCTGCATAAGCAGGACGGCCTTTGCAGTTAAAAGATATTAAAGTTAAGATGCACCTGCATCCTGTCTATAGACCATCATTTGCGCCGTATCCATGGTCAAAGTCAAAGATAGCTGCGCGTGACTGAGACAATTGAATCAAGAAGTGATTCCGAGACTTGTAGCATGTAATCAGGCATTCAACGCAACTGAGTGGCTTATCAACTTTTCATGCCGAGATAAGCCAAGCAAAGTATTGTCTTCATCTTTGTGAACTTTCTTTAACAAGAGAGCCTGGATTGTTGCAACTCACAACCGTTCGCAGACATGAAAAGCCTGGTGTCCAGACTCGTGACCGGGCACTAGAAAACCACAACATATCTGGGACCTGGCACATCATCTTCGGCGCCATACCCGATCATGATGCTCCACCACCCCTCCAAGACGCAATGTGCCCATTCGAATGTCCAGCGGTCAGTCATCGAATGTTCGTCCTGCAAGGCGATGGACCCGATCTGTGGACTGAGAATCTCATATGAAAGGCATGCTGAACACTTTCGATCAGTTCGCCGTTGACGGGACATACTTCCAGTACAACGATCAGTTGTATCATATTTACAGCTGTTGGGAGAATACATACAGCGCTTGGCCAGTAAATATCTGCATCACCCAGCTCGCGGATCCTTGGGCCGTGGTGTCGAATTTGACAGGTCGAAGGATGATTTCTGTTCCGAATGAGCCATGGGAGCAAGTGCCGTACGCTCGAGCTGGGAGGTTGGTGACCAATGAGGGACTGGAGCAGTTGACTAGCCCCAAAACTGGTCAGAACTTCGTGCTATACTCGGCTGCACGAGTCAACTCTCCATTCTACTGCATCGGCATGTTAGAATTGGTTGGAAACGATCTGATGCAGTACTAAAGCTGGAATAAGCATACGGATGGATGTATTTTCCGCCAGAATACTCAAACAGGAGTATATGGAACTGGACATGCGAGCTACATTACTAGTCTAGATGGAAGTCGGGACTATATCGTGTATCGTGCTTTGACGACTCCGAGCCCTCCTTGTAAGTATGCTGCTCTGACAGGGGGTTTTGCTAATGTTGGCAGCGAATATCTACTGAACGGTAAGAACGCAGCAGCTTACCTGGAACGAGGACGGAACGCCGAACTCCCCTCTTGCTGGTAATGGACCGTACCCAGTCCCCGCGGGACAAGCAAATTGAGTGCGAGCTTGCTCTGCGAGAGACTATGCGGGCAGCATTTCTTGTATGTACGCATAAACCCTAATGAGTGTCCAAAATGTCGGAGGATTGCCTTGCTTCGATGACGGACCAGAATCGTGACGGTAATACTTAGCGAACAATGCCCCTTTTCCATAAGCGATGCTTTGCCCCTGATTCCCCACTGAGAATGGAGCGTGGACTTAGTTTTCCAATACGATGGAGCTTTGGAAACGTGAGCGGAAACCTTCGCTCGTAGACTTCCATGAAGCTATTGGGCCTCCTGCGACAAGCTTGTTCAAATTCACCAGAAGGCGAAGACTTCGCATGTCCGTTCAGCTTCACAGCTTTCTCTGAAGTTCCACGAACCCTTGATAGCCATTACAACAAGAATTCAGATCTGGTTTTATAGCTCCAATCATAACCTAACATGGTATCGACCCCTGCCTCCATATCTAGCACATCGGCAGCATCGAGCCGGGCCTAGATCGGCTATCATTTTTAACGAAGCTGCGGGGTAGTTTGTGGGGCTCCATTGGAAAAGCCACGAGGCGTTGCTCCCCGATGATATACGCTCAGGGATTTCGGGGATTTTGCGAAGCTATTGGGAGAGAGGGAGAGATTGTTAAAGAGGCGTTTGTCTGTGCGAAGTTCCCAAGATTTGAGGATGAGATGGTGGATGCAGATTGAGATGAAAGCCCAGCAGGTATGCGGATAAACTTAACGTGACAAGTAACTTGTGCTTGCTGGAAGATATATGGCTCTCTTATGCTGTGATGCGCGAAGTGCCTGCTTGATTTTGATATTGTCAAGACCTTTGTAATGGATCTTGACCTATCGGAAATTGAAGCCTGTAAGTACTCCAAGTGGTGGGGTCACACGTCCGGGGTTCCAAGGCCTTATCCACCCCACATCCATGTCTTCTGTGCAAGCCAGGAGCGGAGAAGCTTGTCAAGCCATCACGCGGGGCTGGGGTAGTTGGGCCAGGAGCTGGCATAAAGATGCTGGGCCGAGCAACGAGGAAACTCAATATTCAACCCTGAGGGGGAAACATCTTCTGACGCCATACATAAGCAAGCAAGCAAAATGGGACTCGGTGTACTAGAAGATACTTATCTTGAGCACGTTCCTGGAACAGCTCTACTCACAGATATAGTTGGTGCAGACCATCACCATCATCATGGGAATATTGACACTTCGAGGCTGCGCCATGACAAGGGGAGGAATTCGGATGTGTTGTTGGTGCCGCAGCCGAGTAAAAGTCCGAATGATCCTTTGAATTGGCCTTTGTGGAAGAAGGACTTGATGCTATTTTTCATCTGTATTGATACAGCGGTTGTTGGTGCTTGGGTAAGTGTTCAGCCAACCTTTGAAACTTTTCATGCTGATAATGCCTGTTCAGGGACCTATGATCTCACCTGGCTTTGCTCTTATGAGCAAGCAATTCGACATGTCGTACAATGCTCTTAATGGTGGTCTCGGATGGGGTATCTTCGTGATTGGCATATCTTGCTTCTTCACAAATTCTATGGCGGTTATCTGGGGACGGAGACCAATCTTCTTGCTCGGCAACCTGCTGCTCTTCATCAGCAGTGTGTGGGGGTATTTCGCACATTCGTACCACTCGCTTCTGGCTTCTCGTCTCATCGGATGTATTGGGATGTCTCCGTTCGAAGTGCAAGTCTGCCTAATTCCTTGAAGACTATCCACTGACAATGATTAGTCTTGTAACCACCACCATAGCTGACCTGTACTTCGTCCATGAGAGAGGTGTCAGACTGGCTGCGTGGGGTCTCTGTCTTTCCGTCGGAGTCGGTGGTGGGAGTATCATATCTGGTTACATCATCCAGGACCTTGGATGGAACTGGACGTACGGCATCTGTGCAATCATCTACGGCGTCTGGATCTTGGTCCTCTTCTTCTTCTGTCCAGAAACAGCATACCGACGAGATGCAGTTCTGAACACCGACCTAGGAATCGACGACAAAGCTGCCGAGCTCGCGCTTGAGACCGAGGAGAAGCCAATAACAATGGGTACCACGACACATGTTGAGTCTCGGTCACTTGAGAACGCTGTACTCAATGAGACGACCGAACAGAAGCATAGCTATGCTTATCAACTTCGAATATTCCATGGTCGTGTCTGTGATGATTCATTTTTGAAGGTGCTCACACGACCGTTAATGATGCTCATCTTTCCTCAGGTCCTTTTCTCTTTCTTCGCATACGGGTTGACGACCTCGTGGCTGATCGTGGTTGGCAGTGTTTTGGCTCAGATCTTCACTGCTCCCCCATACAACTTTTCTGTCTCCGGCGTTGGTCTTGTCGCTATCTCACCGCTCATTGGGTCTATCATTGGTGCCTTCGTTTCAGGCCCAATTGCAGACTGGGCTGTGAAGTACATGAGTCGTCGAAACAATGGGATTTACGAGCCTGAATTCAGGCTGGTGCTGATTATCATAACTCTAATCATCGGCGGGATGTCGTTCTTTGGTTTCGGAATCAGTCTCCAGGTCCAAGATCCATGGATTGGTCCTGTGATCTTCTATGGATTGCAGTACTTCGGAGTTGGCTTCATGACCATCGCTGTTTATGGATATCTGACGGACTGTCATCGCGACAAGGCTCCGGAGGCGTTCGCTGCAATCAATCTCCGAAATATATATTCGTTTGGGATGAACTATTTCATATCTGACTGGATCTCGAAGCAAGGACCAAGGGAAGTCTTCTCAATCATCGGTGGTATTCACGTCTTTATTTGTTTGATGGCGATTCCGATGTATATCTTTGGAAAGAGGTGTCGATCCTGGACTAGTCGAGTAGAACTTTTCCAGAAGGTGATGAGAGCCTAATGGCGAAGGTGGAGCGCAGGTGAAGTCGTCTAGAGAGGTTTATATAATGGACAAGTAATTCAAGTTTTGCTATTATCAGTTGTCTCTTGTCCAATCTACATTCAGATGACCTCAAAGCAGCTTAGCCAAACACGCAAAAGTAGATGATCAGAAGAAGAAAACCAAATTTCTTCCGTGAAGGGATGGATGGGTTTCAATTCCAAAGGAGGGAGGGTGGCTTGCCTAGGTTGGAGAATGAAATATACGGGCACGAGTAGGTATTTCGATCTCGGAATACACCATGCTTGTTGTATAATACATGCATTTGGCTTGACGCACTTTTATTCTAGTTCTTGAGGAGCTCTTCTTTCATCTCCTTTTTGATGCGAGTCACTGTTCCTGACCCGCCGTACACCTGCCAAAAGTTAGCATGGGCCGTTTGCACCATCAGAAGCAGCTCTACAATATGCCGCAACTTTTGGAAAATAGTGCTTACCATTGCTGTGTATATTTGCGCCACACTTGCGCCTGCGTTCAAGATCTCAAGAGCCTGCCTGCCGTTTGTAATGCCACCCGTGGCAAAAATAACCTTTGGTTCCGGGCCTCCTTGATCCAGAAGCTTCCTGTATCGTTTTACCATGTTCAACGTTCGGTCGAACATTTGTGGTCCGGAGAATCCTCCTTGCTCGGCTAGAATCTCTTGCTCTTTGGCTGTCAATTTGACATCAGCAGGTATCAGATTCGTTCTCCGGTTCGTGGTATTGCCAACAATAACCCCGTCCACTCCGCTCTTGTAGATCGCTTCGACAATACCCTCCATCTGCTCATCTTGGTCTTCGTCTGGCGAGACCTTCACCATGACCTTCGGCGTTGTATTCCGTTTTACTGCTTTTGCTGCACCCACCACGCCTTCCAGGATTCTTGTCAAAGGTTCCACCCTTTGCAATGTCCGTAGTCCGGGTGTGTTCGGACTGCTAACATTGACGACCAGGATGTCTGCATAGGGTGCCAGCCTTTCCACGCAGTAGACATAGTCTCTCTTCACTGCCTCGATATCATCGCCCTTGGTGTCCTTGTTCTTTGCTACTTGGACCAGCAGCATCTTCCCCTCGGTCAAGCTTCCTGGTGGCACGCCCGCACCACCACTCAAGACGAAGTCCTCTGCTTCCTGACCAACTCCATATCCTTTGCTGTATGCAAAGAGACGCACCCGCTCCCGCAGCCGTCTAGCCATGTCATCTGCTCCCAGAGAGTTCAGCCCGTACCTATTTATTATCGCATTTTGACTCGGTATCCTGAACACTCTCGGCTTTGGATTTCCACCTTGTGCAAGCGGCGTGATTCCTCCTACTTCGACAATGGCCGGACCTAAGGCAAACAGTGCATCCGGAACCTCGGCCAATTTGTCGATACCTGCAGATGTTCCAATTGGATTTTGTAGCTTCTGTCCGAAGATCGTAACGCTCAAATCTGCTCCTTTTGCATCTTTCAAGCTTCCAGCGCGTTCCCGAGGGTGTAGACCAAAAGAGTACAGTGCCTTCAAGGCCTGGGTCCCGACGTGATGGGCTTCTTCTGCATCAGGGTAGAAGTATCGCAGAGCGGGCGGAACGAGCCATTGGTGTACGCTGGCTCTTGTATCGGTGATGTAGAGATATCCCAATCCTACGAAGAGGGTTAGGGAAGTGCCATAGAGAACGTTCTTGAGTCGGGTGACCAGCGAGCTGGCTTCCGTCGCGGCTGTGGACGCGGGACGTGATATTTGAAAAGAGGTTCGAGGAACGATTGGCCTTGACTGAGTACGTAGCGTTTGTCGTATGGGAACCCTAGATGCGCGCAGTAGGCGCATTGAAGAGGGCGACATCGCACCGAGAGCAATTTGAACGATTTGCTGCTTCAATCGTGTGGAGAGGCTTTAAATTCGAGGTCTGAAGCTAGACGCTCACCGCCTAATTCTTTCTGCCAATGCTAGTCCCCTCGAAAAAAGCCACCCCGCGCATCGGTACCTGGAT
Organism: Acephala macrosclerotiorum; assembly: GCA_014904845.1. Classification (NCBI taxonomy): domain Eukaryota; kingdom Fungi; phylum Ascomycota; class Leotiomycetes; order Helotiales; family Mollisiaceae; genus Acephala; species Acephala macrosclerotiorum. The sequence goes on from MU119277.1 coordinate 51,817, forward strand.
AAAATCTTGCGCCTCGGGTCACAAATTTTCTTCGTTTTTCAACCTCAATCATACGAAGCCAGGTTACAATGGCAGATACTGTGGTTACTTCTACGTCCATTGAGGGTCTCCCCAAGGTTGCCGAAGGGAAAGTCCGGGATCTCTATGAAGTGGACTCGAAGACCCTCTTGTTCGTCGCTACTGATCGTATCTCCGCATACGATGTAATCATGGACAATGTAAGTAATTCCTCTGTGCCATACGCCCATCCGCTAATATGCAAAGGGCGTCCCCTCGAAAGGAACTCTCCTCACCCTCCTCTCCGCACATTGGTTCAAGCTACTCCCAACTCTCGTCCCCAACCTCCGAACCCACTTCCTCTCCCTTTCCCTCCCCTCCTCAATCCCTGAATCACAACGCGCCTTCCTCCAAAACCGCTCAATGCAAGTCCGCCGTCTAAAGGTCTTCCCACTCGAAGCCATAGTACGAGGCTACATCGCCGGCTCAGCCTGGAAAGAATACCAACGCAGCGGAACCGTGCACACTATCCCCATCCCCCCAGGACTAAAAGAATGCGAAGCCTTCCCCCAAGGACCAATCTACACGCCCAGCACGAAAGCCGAAGCCGGGCAAAACGACCAAAACATCTCCCTCGCCGAAGCCGCCTCAATCGTTGGCCCCAAATATGCCCAACGAATCGAAGAATTAGCATTGAAACTCTACACCGCGGCACGAGACTACGCTGCTGAACGAGGGATTATAATCGCGGATACCAAGTTCGAGTTCGGGTTAGATGAGGACACGGATGAGGTAGTGCTTGTGGATGAGGTTTTGACGCCGGATTCGAGTCGGTTCTGGCCTGCAGATGAGTATGAGGTTGGACACGATCAGAAGAGTTATGATAAGCAGTATTTGAGGAATTGGTTGACGAATGAGGGATTGAAGGGGAAGCTGAATGTTGCTATGCCGGAGGATGTGGTGAAGGAGACGGCAGCGAAGTATAGAGAAGCCTTCGAGAAGTTGACGGGTCAGAGGTGGGTAGATGCGATAGAGGGGAAGTAAGAGGAGGGCTGGGTCTCGAGGTGCGAAAATCATGGTATACATACAACCCTCTTATTCTTCTTATCATCTTTGACCTTGCGATATACCCTGCTTTTTGGCGCGTTGCCATAAGTATATATTAGTTGCGTAGACTACCAAAAGCATGCACATACTATCAAGCATTGTTCTTTCACAATCTTTGCAAGCCAGTTGTTCCAAGTGGGCTAAATTTCTCGAATCGTGATATTTTCTGATATTCTAGTAATTACTTCATATTGCGATAGCAGCTACCAATGAAGCGCCAGACCTATGAATGTCATATCGCGCCACCTTGAGGTTTGACACAGGTGCAGTGTGGGTGTGCCAATGTATCGATGAGACAGTGTCTTCATGATCCACCGCGCTTGAAGCAAAGTACATTCTGTCAAGGACCAAAAACCCTTTCCGGGCCAAATGCCAGTGCTATAGGCACGCTTGATGGTATGCTTCCAGCTCAATGCATTGCAACAGGTGTTATATTTCGCGGTCTTCCCTATCCGTAAGTTCGACTGGCTCCAATCATCCTTCACTCCTCGCGCTTTGATGTACTGGCATTGCTCGAGACCGCTAGAACTGGGTACTAGCACTGAAGGTTAGTCAAGGATCATGATCAGTGGCGGCAATACTTGCATATGGTTCTCCCCAGTTGAGTTCCCAATCCTCTCCAGGTACTTTCGTGATTCGATGAGCATTGACAACTTGGACTTTAGGAATGCCCTTGACCTTTTCGCCTTCAGTCATACGATTCTCCTGGAACTCCTTGCGTAATGCATTGATCGTTGGCTGCCTCCATGAAACACGGCCTTCCTCCTTTATGACCTCCAAGTCGATGTGCCCAGGGGTGGACGAGAACAAACCACGGCTTGAAGCAGAGTCGGCATCCCGTTCAACGAGCAACAGACGTTCTAGCTTGTCAAATCCTCGCAGGTCAGTTCTGAGATTTCCCCCATCTACTATGCCTCTAGCTCGTGTTCTGTACCGACCCCAGCAATCAGGGTGCAGTGCGAGGTGCTTGATTTTCCGAAGGTCTGATGAAACTTTTTTTGGCTCCTTCTTTTTATTATTTTCCATCTTCCATCTCCAAATTGAGCTGCTATCTCTCAAGAATTCTATAACGTTCGTCAAACGATTACTGAAATAGAGAATATCGCCACCAGATAAATCAGCGAAGACATTGGTCGTCCCGAAACACAGGCGGTATCTCTCGAGAGCCACTGCTCTTGACTCCTGGTAGGTGAACAGTGCCGCAGGATTGGCTGGGTTGTCGTCCTTACGGAAGTAGAGCTTATCCTTGAACACACGTCTATCGCTGACATGGAGTACGCGAGCTCCGGGCAAGGACAACTCCCAGATCATGAGCCGAATTTCGGTAGGCAGCTTGGGGAAGCCGTTGAACGAGACTTGGCGCTCCTGGATAACGTCCTTGAGCTTACGAAGGTGAACATCGTAAATGCCATCTGGAGTGAGAAGCCATTGATTGTGGCGCTTCAGTCGCTTAGTGATGCGTTCTTTGTCGCCGACATCCTTCAGACCACGACGCTTCAATTCAGCACGGAGATCTTGTGTTAGATGGTTGTAGCCATCGGGAAGATGCTCCATATTGATTGCGTTAAACGGATTGGCGTAGCAGTCACGCTTCAGAATGAACGCCATCGTGACAGGATCACTCAAGTAGATGATGTCGCGGTGTTGTGGCGTATGTTGGAAGGTTGGAAGTTCGAAGACGCGTTCGAGGTGCGAGAAAACGTGCCTTTCACCCACTTCGGCAGGAGCTATCCAGAACCGAGCTAGCCACTAATGTCCCTTCCTCATCTGGAGCTTTTCGACCCGACGAGATCTAAACTCTTGTAGGATATTTGGAGTAGCTTGGCCTGGATTCTAGGAGTATCTGCGACTTCAGTTCTCTGTGAGTGGCTTTTCTGCTTCCTTTGGAAATCTGTTGAGATTTGAAGAGCTCAACAGTGAAGATGCAGGATGTGGTCTTTCATAGAAATGATCTTCTAGCGCCCCTTCCTCGCATGTATTTCTCGTTCCTCAAGCTTTGATGATCGTCGATTGTGGTGTATATTTTGGGCAAGATCAAGAGGAGTTTGAGAGGTGAAGTTGATGGCCTGCGCGGCGGTGCCTTCCACTTCCGAAAGTTGGGCTGCCCGAAAGTTAACCATGGAATTATCTTTCCGGCTGTGGACGTACACCAATCCTCATCGCTCACAAGGTGAAGCTCAATCCTCGGAAGTAGAAGGGAGTAGCCGCAGCAATCGCTGCAGCTAGGCTTCTCGCATTGTCACAGATGGCGAAGACCTCCACAAAACTATAATGACCTTATCTTTGAAACAAGCTTTATTTAGAAACGGAATCTGCGTAGGAAATTGTTCAAAGGGTATCTCAGTGGTATGCACCTGAAATAATTCTTCAAGGCGGCTGCACGTGATGGGATTTCACATGGCAGCGCTCTCATCGCCGCCTCATGCCTCACTGAAGCTCTCTTATTCCCAATTGTCCAATAAGATCTCTCTATCAAGGCCTGAGGATACACAATAATACCTCATAGTCAGGGGTATGGCTAGGCAATATTCACATGAAAGTTTTCTCCAACAGTTCATCAACAGATGCACTCCGCAGTTTCCCCATCAAAGCACTTGCATCAATTGACTCCATCTCCATGCATCAAAGCTATAATGATCGGGAGGACCCTTAACACATCAGTTTTCGAAATGCGTTCGGAAGTTGCTGACAGCCGCCAGAACTATCAGAATGTGACAGACGTGGTTTCATCTCAAGATGACGCTCTCAGCACGATTTTTTGTCTGGATAAATTCACAATGCAAGCAAGACAGGATGCAAGGCAAAAACAGACACCGCATGAACCTCAAGCAAAGAAAATCTCGTGTTTCTCATCCCCTCGACCTCGGACTCGCAATCTCTTGCTCTCGCCTCCCCTCGGCATGCTCTCACCCAAGACATCAACACTCAGTCCCACCCGATCAGACCTTCTTCATCGGAAATCTCACCCGCTGATCCGACACCGCAGTCATCCAATCCACCTTTGAAAAAGGCGAATACGAAAGATACATGTTGCGTAAGACATCACCCAACGTTTACTCACGGATTCGGGCGCATAAGGCGTTGGCATGTCGTTCGTCGCGTCGCCTACGCGGGAATTTTATGGAGGGGCTAGCAGGGTGTGAGGCTTTGTTGAGACATGACTGAGCTCGATCTTCACATGTCAGATGCAGATGCGTGGTGTGGCTGGTGGGACTAGGATTAGTTATTTTGGGGGGAAGCGATAGGAGCTTTGTGCGGTTGGCGATCTGCGTGTGATGATATCCTAGCATGGTTTGTCAGGAGAGTTTGGGTTCGGAGTGCAACGGTCATGTTGTGCAACGAGAGGCAGTTCGGATGGGATAGAGATCGAACTCTATTCTGAGGCTTTCGCGGTATCCCATTCTTGGGGAATTTCTTACGAAACTTCGAAAACGGGGAAAGTCAATATGTGGCTTCAAGCCACCTCCTGGATGAGCAACCATAGGTTGGATATAGCTCCCACTCGCTCGCGGAACCGGACTGCTGGAGCCTCCTGCCGTCCGATTTGCACAAGCTCAAGAACGATTTAGAGTCTGCATCTCAAACTCAAAATTGGTGAGCTTCCTGTCCGGAGAAAGCTCTCCTTGATCCCACGCACGGGATAACTCATCCGAAGATAGCAAGTTGAGCTCTGTTTCCATCATGATCGTTCCGAGATATCTCTTAAACAGACGAGGTTCTTGCACTATCATCAAGCTCTATGCGTGTGTGAAACTCAAAAACGGACAATAGGGGATAGGGGATGCCTCTTGAGGGACGCTGATTAGCGAACGCGATAAGAGCTGATAACCTTAGGCGAGCTCGACTCGATGCATGATACGGTTGAGGGGTGAAAGTCGCTGACTGCTTTGGCTGAAATGCACGGAATGAGTGGGATCGTGAAAGTGTAATATATTCTGAGGACTGAGGCCGGGTTTATAATAAATGGCTCATCATTTAGAAGATAGAGTGACGGTGAGCTGTACCCTTACAATTCGTCAAAGACAAAGGAAACGGAAAATTTCCCATGACTTCACTATTTTCACATGCAAATGGGCCTATCGACCACCCCTGCCCACATGTGGCGTGGCCTTCAAAACCACACAACCCACATGCCACGCTATCTCTCCGATGGATACTCTACTCAAATCACCGCAAACTGGCACCATATCTATTGTCGACTATTGTCCAATCCAGCAAAGTCCCCTGCTCGGCTGTCGCATTGAGGTCAGAGATGATTCGCAGCATTCCACCGCATTCCTCTGCTTCGTCATGCCGTTGAAATCAGGGAAGCGCGCACATGCAAATGGAGAAGCCAAACTGTGGCGCATTACAACCTGTCCCTAGCTTCCCAATTCTCTTAATAAACTCAAGCAACCACCACCACCACACTTCTTTCCTTCCCCATCACATAAAATCCTGTCCTTCTGACCACCCTCACCCAAGATAAATCCAAAACTTGTACAACCTACGAACAGGAACAAGACAGAAACGTATCAACTAGTAAGCATGGCTCATCTCACTTCCATCACCCCGCGTCACGCCATGCAAGGCACTGCCTGAACCTGCATGGGCTCAGCTGCCACCGCGATAAGGACGAAGAGCTGACATTTACGTTCCTGCTTCTAGAACACATCTACATGCCACATTCCGAGGAAACAAGCACCACCAAAATGGCACCCCAAATCAACGGCGAGGCTCCCTCCTCCGCCTTCCTCAGCGTACGCCTCTCCCTCTTTCCAAACCTCAATCTGCAGAATGAATACTGATAGCATATCTGCATCTGCAGCACCTCTTCTCCTACCCAATCATCAGCGACAGCATCTCGACCTTCAAATCCAACCCTTATGGCGCCAAAGCCACCGAGTTAACAACCACCACCTACACCAAGATCTCGTCTCCTATCCTCCCATACCTTAGCAAGCCATACCAATACGTCTCTCCCTACGTCGCGAAAGCCGATTCTCTCGCCGACTCTTCCCTTTCTACACTTGACTCCAAATTCCCTGTTGTCAAGAAGCCAACAGGCGAGTTATACGATGAGGGAAAGGCGATTGTTTTCTACCCATTTAAGGTGGGGAATGAGGGAAAGGACTACGTACTGGGCGTCTTTGGAGGAGAGAAGAAGAAGGTTGGAGGTGAGGGTGTAGTGACTTGGGCAAAGGCGGGGATCGCAACGGGACTGGTGGTTTCCAGTGATGCGCTTGGATGGCTGAGTGCGTTTTTGAGCAAGAAGAAGACGGAAGCCAAGGAAATAGTGAGCGAGAAGACAAATTCGGCTTGAGTTGAGTCTTGATAAGAGATGGATAGGGAGTTGGAGTGGATGACAGAGTACACGAAGCCAAACGACGATGACAACGATACCCCTCACCTCTTTCTTACGATCTTGACACCGTCGGATAACTCGAGGAGTGGGCCGCTTCTTTTTCGGGGGTGGGAAAGGATACATACCTATCTGGATCGGCTTTTACATTTCCTTTCGTCTCGTACGATAGTTGTGGAGGTTTTTGTTTCGTTAGTACGTTCTGCGCAGCGACTCGACATCATATCATACCATACCATCACATTACGCATTTGAGCATCACGTCAACATCAGGAGCACAGCACAGCACAGCACCTCGGCACTCCTGGAACCTTTAGTTAGCGATTACTTTTCCTGCTTAGTTTACGCTTTTGGAAGTTCTGTTTGCGTTTGCGACGAGAGGAAGCGAAAAGTGTCATTAAGGCATGAGATCAAAGCAGCTGTGTAGAGAAGAGTTTATGATAGGTTTGGTGTGATTAGGTTATGTTACATTGAACAGACAGACAGATGGATATACCGAATCATAGACTTCTTTTCTCCGATCCTTCCTTCTCCTCGATCAAAATTCACATGCTTTCGTGCTTTCATCTCGAGATCTGCAATTGAAATACCATTTCTTATCATACTCACAACATCTTCTCCTCAATGTCCACCTTCCTTTCATCCAATCTTTTTATCTCTCCTTCCTCAATGAATACATTCCTTTATTATCCACTCATAATTCCTGGCTCGGCAAAGAGTTCAATCATGGCGAAGAAATAGACTGCGGTGACGACAAAGGTAACACAAACAGTACCCCGCACTCCGTTCATGCCATGCACATGGGCCGTTTCATATGCTGTGCTGTGCGTGGTGTGTGTTGTGTATTCATCCCATAAGCCCGAAGGTAACACGGCTGCATTACTCCGTCATACAAATTTTGCTTGGGTAGAGAGAACGCCCGCATCGAGGAAGTTGTGCAGATGCTGTGAAACGGTGGGGTGAGGCAAAGGCGGCGATGAGAGTGAGGGTGGACGGGAGCATGTGATGGTAAAGCACGTGAGGCATACTTGAAGAAATAAAGTAGGAGTTAGATGATTTTCTTTTGCGAGAATATGTCATCTTACTACCATTGATTTCCTTCGTTCCATGCGCAGACAAATTCTAATAATTAACGCTCTGCATCGCTCCTCGCACAAAGTGTGGCGATAGCGTCTTAGGATAGAAGATTCTCAGACCTGCAACGCCATCTCCTCCACATTTCGTAGCTTGGAATACATGTTGTGAGAACGTAGGACTCGTAGATTTTTTAATGCGTATTTCAGCCTCATCTATATCAGTTTCCTACTAGTTCTCACGAGAGGTGGGTCTAGGCACTAGGAAAGGGGTTCGCTCGGTAAACGAATGAGAGGATGAACGAGATGTGAGAGACGAAAGAAATACTGGTATTATTTTCCGGTATTCGTTTGAGGTTCGAGAAGTGTCTGCGCAGCCAGCAATTGAATTATATATCCTTCAAAAGTCGTGATTTGACTCCGATACCGTTGGCGACGTGACCACCATCCGCAATTCGCAGTCATTGCGGAACTTCTTCATGGCCTGCACTTCAGTGAAGTGGTAACAAGATGCCCAATGTAAACCTTGATAGATGAAAATGACCTCGACTGATTCTTCAGTCAAGGCAGTTCTTTCATATTTGAAGTCATTTGCCAGAGGCTCTGGCGGCCCGAGGAAATATTCTGATTGTGGCCTCTCGACTCGGTAGACGAACGTTTCTTCAACCTCAAGCAAAAAAACCATCGTCGTGCTCAATTGACCTCGACACGATCAGAAATAGGCATTGAGTACCAGCATCCTGCAAAGCATCCAAATACAAACTGAAAATCAAGTTATCACGCTTAAATACTTGCAATTGCGAGCATCGGCACTCGACAACACGGACATGAACAACAATGGATTGTGGGATGACCGCGTCCGAAGCATGTCTCACACCCCTCAGATGTCCGGCTCTCATCCGAGGGTCTTGCCTCGCTTATTTGTTGCTGAATCGCACCAACACGGCATCTACTTTTCGAGGTCTTCGAGTCGCGTCCAAGGTCCCCTTTTATGCAGCACTTGCCACTGCTTCACCATCTCTCCAGGATTTGTGTTCTCAACTCCACATTCGCTGGGGTCCAGCCCCTCTAGACGTTGTTGTTTTCTGATCTTCGACCGGAAACTTCAGACGCCAATCGATCGACTTTTTTTTTGGTTTCCGCCTCCTTGTTTCGTTTTATGTTTCCCAGAACGCCACCCCCGACCGGAATTCCAGCGATCGAATCACAGCGCGCACGCCGCGTTTCCCTGCATCCGCTAACCTATACGTGGCCGAGAACAGATAACCTTACACGATAACAAACTTCCTCGGAAGAAATGACTTAGCAACGGCCGAGTAAATGGTTGCAGAAGCCATCAAATCGACCAAGAGATATGGACCAACGAAGTAGGGTAAACTGCTGATTGTTGTTGGCGTTGGAGCTGCGAGAAATTCAAATATATTTTCTTCAAAAAAGTCGCATGCTGCTGCAGTGATTTTCATAGAATTGCATCCTCCGGATAAATTCACCATCCTTGCACCAAATACCCGCATCCAGTCGTTTGTCCGGGATTAAAGCTGGTTATCTCGTCATTTCTCCTGGCGTGGTGGAACCTCTCCCTCCTCATTCTCACCATCTCCACATTCTGCTTCACTTTTACTACTTGTGGCAAATAATTGATCCAGGAGGCAGAGCAGAGCACGTCAAAGTCCAGTGGTCGGGACATTACATTCGTTGCATACCAGCAGTCGCTACCTGAAAAACTTTGTTGCCGTTTGGGGTTCCAAACAACAACTCCACCTTTCGCTCAAGCTCGACCCCACCCGGTATCTTTCCACCTCAACGCGTCGCAACAACACTGCTTGTGCTTCGATTCGTCCCCAGGCTTGTTTCCACAACTCCACAGTCGTTCGCAGACCTTCGACATGTTCTCCAAGACTTTGGCAGCAGCGGGCTTGCTTGCCAGTGTGGCTATCAGTGCCGTTAATGCTGCCGTACCAACAATCACTACTTCGGGGTCCAAGTTCTTCTACAGCAATGGAACTCAGTACTACATGAAGGGTAAGATGGGCTCTCAATGTCGCAGGGACATTACTAATCATTCCACAGGCGTCGCATACCAATTGACCGAAGCCGATCCTTTAGTCGATACCGAGCAATGCAAACTCGATGCCTCTCTCATGGCCCAATTAGGCGCAAACGCGATTCGTGTATACCATGTTGACTCATCTGGAGACCACGATGGCTGCATGTCCGCTTTCGCAGATGCTGGAATCTACTTGTTGGTCGATCTGGATACCTTCACAACTGCCATTGACGCCACTACCATCGTACGTTTTCCCCACCATTCCAAGAAGACTTTTGCTGATCAATTGAACAGGCCGGGACTACCTGGAACCAGACCCAATTCAATGCCTTCGCCAAGGTCATGGATGCTTTCCACCCGTACAATAATACATTAGGTTTCTTCATCGGTAACGAGGTCATTGCGTTGAACAACCAATCTTTGGCAGCACCATACATCAAGGCCGCGGCGCGCGATCTGAAGGCATACAGAGATAGCAAGGGCTACAGGAACATTCCAGTCGGATATTCCGCAGCTGACATCGCCGAGTTACGACCTATGCTCCAGAATTATCTTGCTTGCGGTACCAACTCCTCTGAGAGCATTGATATGTTCGGTCTGAACGCCTACGAATGGTGCGGAAACAACACTTTGCAAACCTCTGGTTACAGCACTCTCAACACTTATGCCGAGAATTACAACATCCCCATTTTCTTCTCCGAGACCGGTTGCAATACTGTCCCACCTCGCGATTTCGCAGATCAAAGCGCCATCTTTGGCTCCTCGATGAACGACATCTGGTCCGGAGCCATTATTTACGAGTGGATTGAAGAGACAAACAACTACGGTCTTATATCATATGGTCCCATGGTTTCTGCCACCGCCACTGCGGCCGGTGTTGTAGCTGGAATCTCCCGAACTGGAACTCCCACACCAGTAGCGCCAGATTTCACCAACCTCCAGAACCAGTGGAAGACCTTGACCCCTACCGGTGTTGCGAGCTCTGCTTATAGCCCTTCCTTGACTCCTCCTGCATGCCCTAGCTCCACAGCTGGAGGCTGGCTCGTGGATGGTGATGTCAAGCTCCCGAGTATTGGTCAGACGTTGGCTACAGGCACGTCTCCGGTGGCAACCTCAACAGGAACTGCTACCGGAAGTGCGGCTTCTGCCACGGCGACCAAGAAGAGCAGCGCTAATGGCGGCAAGGAGATTGCTGGCATGAGCGCAGGCTTGTTGACAGTGATGCTTGGATTCATGTACTGGCTATAATGCTAGTCTTTGAACTTCCAGCAAAAAACGATTGTTCTTTCTGCATTGTAATTGTACATACTGCATGTCGAGGACTTGGCATTTTCACCTTTGATGAATGAGTGGCGGATAGAGAAAGTCTTTGACTGTATTGCATGGCATGAATGAGCGCATGATAGACGAAGCGCGGCGTTTATTGGCGTTTTTCCCCCTCTTGAATTGTCTTCTCTCTTTCGGCATAAAAATGAGGCATCTGAAAGAAGGCATTGTCCCTGCCCTTAGTGGCGGAGAAGGAGATTAATGATAATACCTAGATAGAGCTGAGGATTGTCAGCAATTGAAGATCTTCTTAACAGGCAGCCCATGTGTGATGAGTATGGCATCTGAGCAAGTGCGAGGCAAGTGAAGCTCTACATTGAATACATGATCAAATGCGCAGAGCAAGTACCATAAGCCTTGGTTTACGCTATGCCCAAGCTTGTTGCACTTTAAATGCTGTACTGAGAAGTGTCGGCAAGCAGTCCTTTAACTGAATTTGAAATGTCATGTGCTGTTCTTATTGAAACAAACACAGACAGCGTAAGAATATCCTTATCCAGCCTCACATGTTGAGATTACGCATTTTCCGCTTCCAGTCTTCCCCAATGAAGAACGACTCGATAAAACCAATCACGTTAGCTCTTGCACAGTGCAATGTCCCTCCGAGGCTCAGTGACTAGAGGATGAACGAGCTTCTGCCCCAGCTGCTGCAACACTTGCCAATGCGGGTCTTTCTGCAGTCAGGTCAGCAGAGGGCCACTGCGAGAGGCCGGGGGCAGACTCGATGGAAACCCTAATGCCATTACATCAACGGAGTCCATCATAAGCACAATTCTAGTCAGCAGACAAAAGTAAGTTATACACTACAGACGATATTCGCTAACGCATTCCAGATGGAATTCCTCGAAAGGGGTATCACGTGAGTTGAATGTCCGCAACGGCCTTGGACTTTCAGCGATATGTGAGGTGAGTCTATTTGCTTGTATCCTAACTGTACTTCAGTTGACCTAAAAATTGAAATGATCTATGAATGTTGAGTGTCGTCATGTAAAGAACAACAACCTCCAGAAGTCTATCACGTGTTCGCTTCGGCCCCTGAATTTCACCTTCAACACCTCAACCAACGACCAATTGTACTTGCCCTCAGAATCTTCCGGAACACTCCCTTGATCCCTTTTTCGCAACTTAACAAATCGCAGATCTTGCACGGAAAGAATGACTATCCGAAAAGGAAAATGACGCCTCAAAGATGAGGGACTAGTATAACTTCACTCCTTCGGCCTCTTCCGTGACGAAAGCGAAAGAGAAGAGCTTACGCTAGCTTGCTCGCTACACGAATAAAACCTCTTACCTTCTCCGAAACTTCTACAAAATCTTCTCAACTCTTCAACTCTTTCTCAACTCAACACGCTTCGATCTGCTTGGGCTTTGGGCTTGAGCTACAACGACTTGAGCAGAGAGAGGATATCTTCTTGTGACTTCGAGATCTTGCTTGCGAGAGCTGCGAGCTTGAAGAGCTTTGCTACGCGTAAGGCCTCTGCTCAGCTTCGCTTTCGCGTCAAGCTTCTTCTGGGAGGCTTCTTCAACCTCTAAGAACTGAGAGAACGGTCTTCAAACGCTCTTGTTCCTTCGATCTACCAACGCAAGCCTTTACAATCCCCTCTTCGCAAAGACAAGCTCTCGAGAAAAATTCGGCTGCTATTCACTTGCGAACAAATTCACTTCGACACCAACCGCAGCTCCGAGAGTAGGAGCTTCGATATTGCACACGACAAAAGCTTCTAGCAGCACCTTCAACCTTCGAACTTCGTTCCGACAGACGGCACTTTACGATCTTCACTTCTGGAAGAGCACTCTCTTACCTTTTGCCTACGGTTCTTCTCTTGCAGACAACCCGACCTTCTCTTCCAGCCACGACTACGAAACCAACCTTCACGCCCCTATTTTACGCGTCACCTCTTCACGACACAACCAACCTCGAACCCCACCTCCCCCCACTACACCGCAACAACACTCTTACTCTATCAACACAAACCAATGAACACTACGAACAACACAACAAAATGGCAAACCTAAACCCAAGTCCCAATCCCCAATACTCCTCTTCCACCTCCTCCGCATCCAACAACAGCACGTCCCCCTCACCATTCACCTACGACAACGCCTCTTATCAAAGACTCCTTAACCAACGACCTAAATCCCCGAGTCCATTCCATTACGATCGTCCTAGTATCCAACGGAGACTTGCCCAGGCACGCGGTGCTCCTGCTATTTCGGCGTCCGAAGGTGATATGGGTTCGGGTTTGAAGGGTGGGAATTCGTTCGGTACGGGCCAGAATGAAGGTTATGGAGGAATGGGAATGAATGGTATGAAGGGAGGTATGGGAGATAATGGGAAGGGTAACGGGGGAGATGAGAGAAAGGGAGAGAAGGAAGAACATTTCCCATTCGAAGAACCAGACCGCACGATGACAATCCGACTCGCACCCCTCCGACCAGCACTCGAGGCCTTAGACAGAGAGTACGAGAAAAAGGATCATCCTATCTTAGACGGAAACCGGATGGTGGGCATGGGTATCGTTGAGGCCGAGGTTGGGAAGGAGGAACTTCGGTAAATCTATCCATCCCCTTCTTTTCTAAGTGAACGTTGAAAATGCTAATGATGAAAAAGGTTTCAGGAGGCGAACGATATGCTGAGAGATCATTGCAAAGCCCGATTACCATATGTCCAATTGGCGAGCAATAGGCTACAGGCTATCATGGGAGAGAAGAACGAACTGGTTTTTGGTAGGTAAAAATCTCCGAATTTCAGTACTTTTGAGACTCAAAAGTTCTATCCCGGATTCGGGACTTTGCCTTTTCAGAGCGTCACTTTTAGATAGCGTTTCGTCCGAGGGTTGTTTTTGCGTTAATTTTAGTTGAGGTCTTGTCTTTTTCGCTTTTCGCGCAGCTATCGGACGATTGTGGTCGGAATTTTGTCGTCGCGAGATCATGGATGTCGAGGTTTTCGCTGATATTTTGCATGCGGACGGTGGATGGTGGGATATTGAGACGACATGATACGACAAAGGCTGACTTTGATTGTGCAGATTTACCGTTGATTGAAAAGTCGCTTCCGAGTCCGCAGTTTAAGTCGGTGTTTGACTCTCAGGCTGGGATTGGACCTGGTCTTGGTCCGGGTCTTGATGCTGCGAGGAATATCATCAAGCCGGATCGCAAGGATACTGGTGTTGATTTTAATGGTGGTGGTGGTGGTGGTGCGATGATGAGTACTGGAGAGAAGCTGGTTGAGGAGTTGAAGGCTATTACTAAGTCTAAGTTCACCAAGAGCAACTGGAAGCTTGTTGATGACAAGGACCAATCTTTCGATAAGGCCAAGATCTTCGACAAGGGCAAGGGACTCGACGATAATATACCTGGCAACTCGAAGTCCGTGGGCGGCTCTAAGCCGCTGGACACCTACATGTCTGTCTACAACACTACCTCTGGCGGCTCCCAGCCTGTTGGCAACTCCAGCCCGATCGACAATACCAGCTCCGCCAGCAATTCCAAATCATTCGACAACAATCTTCAAAGTCCACCTTCCCAATCCGGCTTCTTCCAAGTCGATCCAGAAACAGGAAAGGGCTTGAGAGAATGGCTTCTCAGAGTCGGCAAGGAGAATGGTACTTTGAAGAAGAGAGCTTGCAAGAGCATTTCTTTCCATGACTTCACGGCCGACATGAAGACTGGTGCATTCAGCAATGTGTTGGTTTCACATTATAATGACGAGGGGCCGAGACAGAGAGTTGATGCTTATGAGGTTGATCTGTAAGTTCTCGTTCCCCTTGACCAAAAAGAGTAGATCTAACGTACGTCCAGACCAACACCCTACATCAACCGAGACACCGGCCATCAAACCGTCACCATGCAAACCTGGATCTGGTTCTTCATCTCCCGTCCCATCCTATCATTCAACCCCTCAGCAAGACCCCCGGTAGCCAAACCAGAGTCCGACCCGAGAAATTGGTGCGACTCTCCAGAGGTCTTTTACACACCCTACTCTAACGCTCGCGATCTCCCTCACTCACCACCAGAAATTAAGCCTCCGCCCAACTTTCCAGACCCAATCGTTGTGAGTTGGATGGTATTCGCTTGCCCCTTGGCAAACGTCACGGTATATCCCGAGCAGATCGAGAAATCCCTCCCCTCCTCCGATCCATCCCAATCAGCACCTCCCTCTTCACTCTCCGACCCAATATTAAGAAGGCCAAGTCCCGCCCATCCTCCAGCAAAGAGAAGCAACCCATTTACCAACAGCGGCAAAGGAACGGAAGTACACAAACGACTCGACTACGATATCTCCCACCAAGGCCTCCCCCTCTTCGAATTCTCAAACTCCTCGGCTGATCTCTTCCCTTTCAACCCTCTATTCGCTAACTCGTACAAAAACGGGCAATATCTGTCAGTTGAGAACATGCCTCCTTTCTCCCTCTCTCCATCGCAACCTCTCTCAGCTGGAGCAATTGCCAACCCCTTCTCCGAGCTGGATCCTCATGGAAAAGGAGTAGATTTCGAGTTAAAATCCAAAAACGATTTTCGTCTCGATGTCGATTTCTGGGAACATAGAGGTAGAGGAGCTGCTGTACCGGGATTAGGCCCAACAGACGAGGAACTCAAGAGTGACGAGGTTGATTGTCGACAACGACAGGAGGAGTTTCCATGTCCATTTTGGGGGGAGTGGTGGGGTGAATTTTACGCCAAGATCTATGAAGATGAAGCTAGATGGCGACGAATCAAGAAGGCGATGGGGAGGGGGAAATGCAGAGTGGTGATTAGGTGGGTTGAGTGGGATGGCGAGGACAAGGGAGAGGGCAGTAAGGAGAAGAAGGGTTTCGTTCCGAGGGGATTATTGGGTAGGGGTGCGAGTTTTGGTGGTAGTAGTGGTTTGCAGGGACGGATGAGAACGGTGGCACATAAGAGGAGTAGGAGTGCGTTGAGTGTTATGGTTCCGCCGACGACGAGCACGAGCCATGCGATTGGAGTTGGGCGTCCGGTCAATGCGATCAGTGATGGACAGGGAACTTGTGCAGCGATAACTCAGGAGGAGCATGATGATGATGAGAAGAACTATTGGGATGATTGATGGGGAGACATGGTGAATGAGAGATGTTTTGTAAGATAGTGAGTGGTTCGTACTTTAGGGGTTTTTTAACAAAAATTGGAGTCTGACGTCGAATGCACTGGGGATGAAGGGGATGCATAGCTGGAGGCGCAACTACATAGGATCGATAGAGAATACAATCAAAAGTTTGCTTCTTTCAGCCGCTGGCCTCCGAATGTCCAGCTCGAGGTCACGACTTTTCGGATTCGAAAGTACCAATCCAGATACCGACAATTAAAACATTGACGACTGCGAGACTTGAGGAAGTAACAAGTGAGCCGCTGGCCTTCCGTTTTCCACCTCTAGATTGCGACTTTGCAGATCCAAAAGCACTGTCCTAGTTACGGACAATTATATCAAGTTGAATAATATATTCGATGATTTTAATAAGCTGGTTAATTAATCAAAGTAATGAGATCTAAGTGCGGGGACATTAAATATCTATTGCAGTGCTTACTCAGCACTCAAACCACTGGAAAGTCTAACAAATTGAAACATCTCCGACTGCGAGATTTAAGGAAGTCACGAGCCAGCGGCTGGCCTTCGATTATCCAGCTCTAAGTTACGACTTTTCAGACTCAAAATTCCTGGTTCAGTCACGAAAAATCCAGGAGCATTGAAGAAAAGCAAGGGTGAAAGAACAAATCGAAGATGCATTATCAGGGTCCTGTGAAAGAAGGTGCGTCTTGCTAAAGCAAGCGTCGCGTTTAGTATTGTTTCCTTTCTTGTTCTGAAGTTGGCTGACGAGCTTTTGCACTTGAAGTAAGCTCAGGATGTTTTGAGGAGGAATGTCCTCGACCAGCGCGACTATAATGCCTTGAGATTTCTTTGGAAAATACAGCGTCTCGGGTATAACACTCTTCCTATTCGTTAGGAATCTGCCAAGATTTGATTATTTATCAGCAATTTTCCGAGCTCCCAACTCCGGCAGTCTATGGGGTTCTCCGTAAGCTCCGCTCCGGGCACCTCGCATCCGAATCCAATTGAACTCCCCCAGGACATGCTTCGCAAAATGTCTACCTGTTTCATCGAGTCTGACAGCAGGACAGGCCTTCGGGCATTCAACCCGGACTTTAATTATGAACTCCCCTGCCGGTCTTACATGCGTCTCGGCGATTACTAACCCAATGGGTTGATAAAAGAAGGGACATCTTCGAATTTATCGGAGCTCACACGAACCAAACTTTGTACCTCAGTCGATCAATTGAATTGAAATGTCTTCATTGAATGCTGGAACGTTGTTTGGAGTGAAGGGGCTAGTGGTCGTGATCACTGGTGGCGGAACTGGCAAGTGATTTGACTTTCTTTCGAACAATGTCAACTAATATTTGAACAGGAATTGGGTTTATGATGGCAAAAGCATTGGAAGAGAATGGAGCAAAGGTTTACATCATTGGCCGCAGAAAGGAGAGTCTTGAGAATGCTGCGAAGCAAGCTGTAGGATCCCTTGAGAGCCCAAGCGATATGAAGCCAACTTTCCACTTAGAAACATGGCAATATCATTCCCATGCAGGGAGACGTGACCAAAAAGGAAGATCTCAATCGAATCGTCGACTCCATTACGAAAACTGATGGCTTCATCAACGTTTTGATAGCCAATTCAGGAGTTTCCGGCCCGACCCTGTTTGACAAAATGCCACCAAGCCCAACGCTGTCTCAATATAGAGAGGTCTTGTACAATATGGATACCGATGAATTTACCAACACGTTCCGCGTCAACGTGGGAGCTGTATTCTTCAGCGTTGCTGCTTTCTTGGAGCTGCTGGATGCTGGAAACAAGAAAGGAAATGTGGAGCAGAAGAGTCAAGTGATTGCAACTTCCAGCATTGGCGGATTTGTTCGCCACGCATTGTCAGGGTATGCGTATACATCATCCAAGGCCGCTGCTACTCATATGATGAAGCAGCTGTCTACTGGGTTGGTCCCGTATGGAATCCGAAGTAATGTTATTGCTCCTGGTCGTATGTACCTTTCCTCCCTCTATTCGACCCCTTGCTGACCTCCATCAGTCTATCCGTCTGAGATGGCTGACCCCTTTATCGACAAATTCAATGGAAGCGGTGGTTTTAAGAAGGATTTCGTCCCAGAGGAGCGGCCAGGCGCGATTGAGGACATGGCGGGAAACATCCTGTTCTTGACTTCGAAGGCAGGAGCATACCTGAATGGGAATGTGCTCGTCACTGATGGTGGTCGACTGGCAGTGATTCCTAGCAGCTATTAGCAGAGTCCAAAGTGAAAGAGGAACACTCGATACTTGTTCGAAGACTCTCAGTAGAGAAAGAAGGAATTCTTCCTTGTTGTCCGTGCAAGATTGTGCGCATCTGGCAACGACCAGCGAAACATGGTATGGACTGTTCCAGACATGCAATTGGGAATTAGCCGTAGTAGCAAATTGCAGCCCTACAATTTGCAATCTGCTTCTAGACCTGATGTGTCTCTGAATCTGTTCAATTTGCTCCCAGAACTTTAAGTGGAGTCCTTTTCAATCTATGCTTCCACTTCTGTCTGTCGATTCTTCCTTTCATCAGCATCTTCTCAGATTGAAGAATCATCTTGCATACCTTGAGTTTCGAACGCAATTTATCCGCGGAGAAATTTCCCTTGATGACATGAAGTCCTGCCGTCTTGAAAGCTTGAATTTGTCAGATTTATCTGATCAGATATCATATCCACGGCTCTGGATCGCACGAGAACAAAGTTTGTCTGCGAGGATTTGAAGCATGTGCATAGACAAACTGAATGTAAGCTTAAAATCAGTTTGGTGTGATCTGCTGATTCAGATCTCGCTATTATTAGGAACACTCAACTCCTCGAACCGAGCTTTATGGCTTTGCAACTCGCTTCAAAGGTAGGTTTCCATGATCGACCGAAATGCTTCAGTTGCACTTGCCAAGAAGACGACAATTGACCACTGAGAATGTCTTACTCATAAACTCGAGGTTCGCGAAGGGGATTCACCGGAACGTTGAGCACGAAACCTCGAGCGCCCTCCAAGGGTGCACTCCGGTATCTGCCATCGAGTGCTTCAGGAGGTACGACACGTGACCCTCGTCTCTAAAAATATGCTCATTGGGAGTAACGAATGAGAGTTCATGTACCAGGGGGTTATAGCCTCACGGATTCTTTCGAACCGTTCGTCTTCCCTAAAAGCGTCTCCTCCGTCAATGCGGACTAAAACATTGACAAACGGCTTCGGGTTAAGGTTGTCCGCCCCTGCCGGCATCCAGCTTCTCCGCTTTACCTTGACAACTCTGCACGACCATCATCCGTACTTTCCAAGTCTCCACGGCCTAGATTCTATCATTCCAAACCAATGATAGAGCCCAAAAAGTCCTCCGTGCGGATAATATCCATGTTGACACGTCGATCAGGCGTCTCGCTTAAGTCTACCCCTGATTCCCGGGCAAAGCTTAACACTAAAGCTTGATGCGCATTATCGAACCAATCCCATCTTGGCTAAAATAGCAAGCCGAGCATGACAAACCTGTCTGAGCACCCGGATGAAATGATCTGATAAGTTGATTAGATACGGTGACGGGCGGCTCAGCGCTGTATCCTAGGAGCCGCAGGGCTAGGCAAGGCGTTTGACGTTGGTCGGATACTCGTCTCGTTCGTCTCATGGGACTTCCCGCTGATACCGGATGAATGCTTGGACATTAGAGTTAAAGTTGTGCTAGCATGGGGCGTGGGGAATAGGGATGATGGGCAAGGGGACAATTAAGGTTAGAGGATGGATCAGATGATGGAAGAGAGAGGTTCCGGAACCGGTGCCAAGGCTGGACAAATGAGCAGGTAGTATAAGGAGTGATGCGTCCCTGGTGGATGCCTCTTTTTTCTTTCCTCCATCATCCATAGTCATTCTCTAAGCAGCTCCGCTTCGCTTCATACATCTCTTCAGCTGGTCTGTCGCTTTTAAGTTCTACTTTAGTACTTTTAATACCGTTCATAATCTGCTTTCAGTAACCACTCTCTCTACTATCAACATGCGTTTCACCACCTCATTAATCTCGGCCGCTGTTGCCGCTCTTGCCATCGCTGCTCCATTGTAAGTTCTTTAGCTCACTCGGGCTTGACCTCAACTAACGGCTTCGCAGGAAGGACAAGCGACGAGATGTCTCTTCTCTCTTGGAAAGCGGCAACTTCAACAGCAACAGCCTCGACAGCTTGTTCAGCTCCAACTCCCTGTCGGTCAACGACATCGCCGAACTCCTCAGCGGCTTCGACCTCAACTCCTTTAACAGCCAATTCTCTGCCAGCTTCAACCAGAACAGCATTGAGCAGCTCCTGATCGTGCTTGAGGGCAACAGCTTTGGCAACTCCAACTTGAACAACATCAACGATCTCAGCCAGTTCAACCTCAACGCCTTCGCTTCCAGCTTCAACTCCAACTTCGATGCTAGCTGGAACTCTCAGGAGATCGTGCAGCTGTTGCTTGAGCTTGGACTTGTCAACTCCAATAGCTTGAACGATAACTCTTTCTTCAGCAACAGCGAATTCTCCAACTCCAATGATTTGAGCAGTATCGAGTCTGAGATAATCTCCACCATTGTTGCATAGAGGGTCTGAGTTGAGGGTGATGGGTGGATATATGGGGATAGTGGGTGGTGCTTGGATGGGGGATTGCGTGGTCGGTATTAAAGAGAATAGATTGCGAGATGAGATGAAAAGAGAGGAAGGGAGGAGTTGCTGGGTGCCTGCAGATAACTTCAATAATGAAATTTTATTTCTCATGCTACCATTTTCAGCCAGATCAGATGTAGACTTTCGAACGATTACCGGTTTATCTCGTGACCATCGGATTGTCGCTTGAGGATGAATTGTCTGAAGCCGGCAATATTCAAGGTGGTTGTCCTGGACACAGATTCAGGCCTTGGACTTTGATTGCAAATACGAAGGTGACGATCTGCGCTAGCTTACCTATGTCCTGCGAAACCCGGAAGTGGCCACACGCAATAGAATCTACTGACCCTGAGTTTGCCTGTCGTCACTTTGAATCGGTCCCGGCCGCGGTCCGGGCCATGCGATATACAATGAACACGCTCTTGCGTTTTCTGTATTTCGATAGAGACAGCAACGGTCCGGACATTGACTTCAAAAATGAACAACTGTTTTGCCGCGCATTGATGTTACTGAGATCTCTTGGGACATTGAGCTATACAAAGTCCCAGCCGCTTGTTTTCAAGGTGGAGCAGTTCAAAGTGCTTAGTAAAGTTGGAACAATGAGAGCGAAAGATGTCAAGTGCAATAAATATCACGATATTGATACGGGAGATCGCGAGTTCAACCTTAAAAGTTCTTCATGGTCGAAACTCGGCTCTCCCAGAGTGGCTGGAGGAAAAGCCCTTCTACGACATACAGAATGTATAACGATACGGACGCCAAAATAACGGGTTGCTACCGTGGTCGGCACCGAGCCGTTCTTGCTTCAACGAATTAATACATTAGAGAATGCCTTAAACGCAATTCGAAAATTCTAAAGTGCTTCCCGACTGTGCATCTAGCAATGCTGCCGAAGCTAGCTGGAAAGAACTAAGACGGGGTGGTACACCGTCAAAATTTGAAGATAGAAGAACGCCGACGTTGATTGGTAGAAAGTACAATGCTCCTGACTTGAGCAGTGATAATAGATAGAAATTAAAGATGCAGTACCACATGGCATCAACGTAAAATTAGAATGGGCTGACAATCCAGAATCCTAGATGTATCTCGTGTGTTCCTCCGTACTGCCGCCGAAGAATCAGCAAAGTGGCTGTAATTCAACGTTTTCTCCCAAAGCTCTAGCCCACTGACCTCGATCGGCACTACAAGTTATCAGGCATTGAATCTGCTTTCATCGTTTAGTGTGCTTCTGCTGCGAATGTGTTCAGCAAGATGTTCTCCCCGTCAACCAATGTGTGGTACCTACTGTACAACTACACCAGCCCCCAACGCCTTCCTCTCACTGGCGGAAAATTTCCTGCAAATGAACACAGCCCAATCTCCTATTTGTGTCGTCATTTCTGATGATATGGAAGGGCGCTGAAATCGATATATTGCGGTAGGTCTAGAGAGTTCCAATCTCGTATGCGCGGAGTTGCGGCATTATTCAACTCGATCAAGCACTCCAATTGCTCCTGTAACTGTTCGGTCGACCAATCTCGCCGGGCGTTCCTAGGATCAAAGGACCGTCGCACGTATTCGTACAAGTCCGGCGTCCACTCTTGGGGGAATTTGCTCGCGTGGTCGACGGTCCAGCATGTCTTTCTAAAGTGTATATCGCGATCAGCCACCGAATTGAACGCCTCCCTACAGTAATCACAGCAGACCGTGACCATGGCCTCTTCTGCAGCTTTGGCTGCCCTGTATTCTGCCTCGGTTAGGTCGAGAGCAACCTTCGCCCTGCGTGTTCGAGCCTTAGCTTGCTCCAATGTTGCTTGCTGCTGATCTCCTGGAGGGACTGCAGCAGGTATAATTCTGAAGGATGATTCCATGTTTCGAGCTTTCAATGTTCCCGCCTCTCTCTAGAGTGTCGTGGAATCGCGGCTCGTGGAGCTCTCGATGTAGGGTATTAGAGAAAGGAATCCTGCATTGTTGTCGAAGAGGATGGCTGCTATGGATGTGGTCTGATAAAGTCGTCAGTCAGGGGCTTTTCGTAGGGGTGGTGGGCATACCAGTATCGGTTCGGACGGGGTACTGTAATAGCGACAATTCGCTCTCCTTTCCGGGGCTCGCTTCGGGGCTTCTCAATTGATCATTAAACCTTTCCTTTGTGGCGTTAGAGGTAAATTTTAGAGAGCATTGGTGAGGTTGAGGAGAATGTAGAACAAAATTGCGATGTATGTTTAAAACAAAAGGGGGTATGATTAGTAAAATGCGGGGTTGAAGACGCATTCAAAGCTCGAAGTCTTCGTAGGACTTGACTTGAAAATTTTATATATCGAGTCTAGGACCTTTGAAGATGATGCCCCCTCTTCTCGTTTCTCGATATGATACTGTCTGAGTATTGCAAGATCTGCTTGTAGCCAAAGTCCTTCAACCGAAGGGAGATGCTCACCAGTTTTATATAACTCGCGAAGCAAAAACGTCCTTTCCCTAACCATCTCGCCGGCCATGTCCCTTCCCTTTCTGTCTCCCTGAGATGCAAAGAGCCTTCCGTATATATTTAAAGAAGCACTCTGGCTTCCGACAATTCAAAAAGGCACTGTAAGTTCAACAATTTAACATACAAGTGCCTCGCTAACAATTCTCAGTTGGCGGAGTGGTTAACGCGACAGCCTGCTAAGCTGTTTCCTTCGGGAGCGGTTAGTACTCCCCATTCTCAATATTGGTAATCACAGCTAACCAATCTACAGTGTGTTCGAATCACACAGGTGTCGATTACTTCTTTTTTTTTGGTTTTTTTTGAATGCACTTTTTGCGTTTGCTTCCAAGACTCTTCTTTGCCCCAGCTGGTTCTTCCCAAAGTAGGGTTAACAGAACGGTTCAACATTGAATTACTTTGCCACTCTTCATTGCACTACACTCAACCACTAATCTCTTTATGGTGGTTCTTGTGATCCCGGAGGTGATTTATTTATTTATTTAAACTCGACCGATTGCCGACCTGAAATCGGATATTGGAAGGGGGTATTTCTTCCTCGGGGTAGGTCACTTGCCGGGTGTTCATTTATGAGACTGTTATACTTTTGTCAATCGTCAAGATCTCAAGCCGTTTACCCAAACAGTCTTCTCATCTTCCCCGGCACGCACCGGCTTCCCCACTCGTCACCAAGCGAAAGATTCAGCAAAAGAGTCCCAAAAAAAAAAAAAAAAAAAAAAAAAAAAATTTCTACAATAGTAGGTATTCGCTAATAGTCACTCACCCAACCACTAATCTGCCGACCCGAGGCTTGTATATGGCAGAGCGGACGGGATGCCCAATTCCCCACCCTCTGCCAGTACATTGGCTTTGAATCGTTGATGCTGTTATTGGGTATCGGGATCTCGGAACTCGAATTGTACTTGCTGCTTTTTGAGATCTACGAACCAAGATCCTTCCAGGCAGCAGCATGCCAGCGGCTCTTATCAATTCGCGATTTCTGGTTCGTGGATTCTAGTGTTGTGACTTATTGAACAATCGGATAGGCCTGGCGCAGCCATGGTGCCCCGCGCCCCGCGATCTGGTGTGGGTAAGTACTCAGGGACCCGCACCTCACCACCAACCCGCAGGTGGGTGGTTGCTCAACCGACTGACAAACTCCTGATATTGGAGGAACGTCCTGACTATTGGTTCGAAAGGATGCAGCTTCGGAAACGTTTATTACGGCTGGAAACACAAATTCACGGAGCGATGATGGGACACAAGTCTACAATCAAACCCCTTTCGAAGAATTATCCATGGCTAACTGGCTACTACAGTCACGAATGTAGGCGAATATATTTCAAATACGAAGTGCGGAGTGCAGGTTTGGTGATGCAGACAGAGGAGAAAGAGATGCGAGAAGAGGAATCCGGGGGGGGGGGTTATACTAACGCTAGTCTTTCTTAGGAAGGGGTTATTCCCCTTCTTGTCCCTCTTCCCAAACATCTCTGCGAGAGCGATTCATATGTTGGATGCAGCAGTGAGCATAAATGGTTCTGAATAGTTATAGAGGTTTCTGCTCCAGACAAGAATGGGCCAATTGCTAGGCCTAAGTCTAGTAGATCCAGACATTATCATGCCGAGGAAAAAAAATAAGAGATATTGGGAAAGAAGTCGGGCACGGAGGCTCGGTTCTGACTGTTTGAGAAGGTCAATTGAACTGCAGAGGTCGAAGATTGCATCGGGACGACGGTCGGGAACTCGGTCGGCTGCAGACACGGACGGTCCTGGGGAGAAGCGATCATTTCGTCGTTGAACCACAGCGAGCACAGCGAGTCCATGTCTGGGGACATGGGAGACAATAATCGATGTCACGTTCCTATCTTAGAATGTTCGAATCCTGAGATGCAAGAATGAAAAGCCCCATGCAGAGCATGTGTGATGCGATATCTGGATCTGCAATGCGAGGCCCTGCACGGCACCGAGGGCATTTATCCGGTATCTGACGGATCTTGAAGAGAAGCTTCCATCACTTACTTGACAAGGAAGCTTAATTCGACGAAGCTTAAATTAATGCTTGAGTGCAGTAAGCTTTAGTTTGCGCTGAATGGGGATAATTGTAGCTCCGGCCTTCCTCAAAGGGTTAGGCTGGTATCATGCCAAGAGCTAACGGCCCCCTTGATCTCGCGTATTCTATATCAGCACGAGTAACAGTACTTGAGTAAGACTCGCCATTGCGGTCGCTGATATCCATTACATTCATTGGCGCGCCGTACCGTACCATTCCGAAGTGCCAAGAAGCAGGTACACACTCACTCGCAAGTGCCGTCTATCACAGGTGGGGTTTACATGAACCTTGGACACTCTCACTTTACAGCTGCCTCATTTGCACCCTCCTCCGCAAATGAGCTGACTGATGAGCAATCCCCGGAGTGATTGTCTGAGATGAGAAGTTGAAATTAGTTTCTGGCTAGCACTTCTCGGAGCTAGGGGAATCAGAATCATGTTCTAGCAGATAACACAGAATACTACTCCTTCCTTTCCAAGCAACGCTACAGACGTGTCCTGAATCGTGCGAAATGCCGTTCAAACCCATGGTACTCTCTTATCATGATGATCAGGTCTCGCTACAGATCTCATTCTGTCCTGCCAAAACCGTTGCACTGCAGGTTGCGGTATGCTGTACTTGCACTAGCATGAAGTAGCAATGCTTGTTTCCCAGTATTGGCGGCTAAAGATAGGTTCAACTGTTCTCTTGATTAGCAAGATGCTTCTCCATAAGTACTTGAGATCCTCCCCTTCTGTTTCTCGACGCATCAGCACCTTCGTTCAATTTACCTTACTTGCACTTGCAACTGCTGCTCTTCTATCTTCCTAACTCTACCATGAAGTTCGTCACTTTAGCAAGCTCGCTCCTCCTTGCAGGTAGCTCCATGGCTGCGCCGGGAAGTGCGATGCGTAAAGCGCGTGCTGCTCAGCGATCCAGTACGTTGAACTCCGTCCTTGAAGCATGATCCTGTCGGAAGCCGAGCTCTTCAGCTTCCAGAAAATCCATCAAAGCATTTACTGACTCCTGAGCAGGCCGTAAATCTCTCCCACCACAGAGACTCGAAGCCGCATTGCTGAAGTTGAACAATATCACCAATGTCGAGTATGACAGCAATTGGGCTGGCTCGGTCATTACAACCACTGGTGTCAAGGAGGTGACTGGCACTTTCACCGTGCCGACTCCCAGTTCCGAAGGAAGTGGCTCTGCTTGGGTAGGCATCGATGGCGACAGCTGTCAGACAGCCATTCTTCAGACTGGTATAGACTGGACCAATTCTGGGAGCGACATTACTTATGACGCTTGGTATGAGTGGTAAGTGACATCTATTTCGTGTCTCCTTCTCGAAGGCTTGACTCACCCAAATTTTCATTTCATGAGAGAGAATGCTGATCTCCCATCAGGTACCCAGACTATGCCTACGATTTCTCGAGCTCTGACATCTCCTTGAGCGCCGGTGACTCCATCACGGTCACTGTAAAGGCAACTTCGGAGACTGGTGGTACTGCTGTCATTGAGAATACTACCACTGGCGAAACTGTGAAGCACACATTCAGCGGCGAGGGTAGCGAGGGTGATCTCTGCGAGTACGATGCTGAGTGGATTATTGAGGATTTTGAGTCAGGAGACAGCCTTGTCAGCTTCGCTGACTTCGGAACCGTCGAGTTTACCGGAGCTACCGCTACTACTTCGTCTGGCACCGTTGAGGCGGGCGATGGCAGCATCCTCGACATTGAGCAGAGTAGTGAGATCTTGACGAAGTGCTCTGCTTCCGGCACCACTATGACCTGCAAATACGTCTAAGAAAGTCAATCCGCCCCAGTGAATTGAGATGGAAGGCATGACTATCGTTGCATTTAGAGAAGCAGAGGAAGTGCATAGTTAAGGTGATGAGGTCGGCAGTGGTTCAATTCTTGAGAGATGATTACAGGCGTGCGTGAGCTTGGCTTTGTTTGGTACTTTATTTATACATAGGCTCAAAACCTTCTATCATGCAATGCCCCAGTTATTGAGGTGCCACTTCCCTTTGTCAGATTTACTGGCAAAGCTCAGCATCCGAACCACACTTCTATTGGGATCGACTTACAACCCGCATCCCCATGCACGCGCCGTAGGCCAGGTTTCAGACCAGTCTAAGAACAAACCGGGAGATCACTTGATCTCAACTTCCTGCGAATAAAGGGATGTCATTCCAAATGCGTTGCCCGAATGAAGCGCGGCGTGGGGAACTAAGTCAAGACTGCAATCGTGCGCGCAGATGGAAGAACGGAGAGTCAGAGCAAGAAAGCAGTGAGCTTATATTATACCGTAGGACAAAGAGCAAGGATGTCAAGGCATACGTCCAGATTTGAACAGAGGCAGATGTCCCCCAAAGATATTTACAAAGGGGACCTAGAACGCTCAAAATACTGCAAGTTCAGATTGATATAGAAGAATTATCAGAGTTTTCGCTTGAGGCAGGTTTGGAAGACCTTTCAACGATGTTAGCCTGTCCAGGTTGACGGAATTGAAGATGTCCAGATCTCAAACCAACATCCGCGATTTTCAAAGCTTGTCAAATACAGCCCAGGGCCAATATGGAGCTTAAACATTCTTTGCTCGATGTGCATTTCTCAGCAACACCATCCATGGTGCATATTATCGACATGTGGTAGCTGCATTAGTTGCTGAGGCCGCTACTCTAGCTTTCTACATCGACGGAATTGAATTTCTCGTGCCCCCAGGCCCCTCTGCAAATGACCACCCGACTCTCTACAAATCAAATTCTTCCAACAGCCATCGAAGCTCTCCCTCTCCTTCTCCTCTGGATTTTTTATGCCGCACACACAAGAGTCTACAATGATCCAGAAGACCTGGCATTATAGGGGTGTGACGGGACGTCTACGAACACCGGGAGGTTTGGAACCCGCCGATGCGGCTAAAATAAGGCGCACTAGGAGGTGTTAGAATTCTGTCCGCACCTTTAAAAATTTAGTAAAAACATAATAAAATTCTTCGACTTTGAAAACCCGTAGTTTTAAATATTTATATTATAAGTATATTTAATAATAAATATAAAAATTATTTTGAATTATTAAAATATATAAAAATCGTTAATAAATTTTAATAAAAAAAATAAATTAATTTTTATTTATATTAAATAAAAGTTTTAATTATTATTTTAATTAATTCGATTTATAATAATTAATAATTCGAAATTAAATTATTAATTATAAAGTTTTTTATTAAATTTAATATAAAAAATATTAATTATTTATATTACGAGAAATTCTCTACATTTACGTACTACGCATGTGACCTCTATTGTCTATATATAGTCGAGCTCTCTATCTATAGATCATCATCTCAATATCTATATTATATACACTTACTTACTTTCGTGATAATTTATTTAATTTAAAAATTATTATTTTATAATAATAATTAAAATTTAAAAAAATAATTAATTTTTAAAAATATAAATATTATTAAATTATATATTATTTATATAATATAATTTTTTTTAATTTTTTTTTATATTTTTAATAAATACATTATTAAAATAATTTATTTTATATTATATTAATAAAATCGTAATAATATTTTTAAAATTAAAAAAAAAAATATATTTAATTTTATTTTAATATTAAATTTTATTAAATAATAATTATTTTATATAAATTTTATAAATTTATAATTGTAATATTATAAATTTTATTATTAAAAAAATAGTTTTAAAAATAATTTTATATGTAATCGTAAAATAATATTAATAAAATAAAATTTATAAATTTTTTTTTTTTAAAAAGTCTTTTTAAAGCTTATTGACTTTACGAGCTAGTTCTATAGTCTGCCGGCCGCCACAGACAATAAAATCTCGAGCAAGCAAACACCAAATTTAACCGAGGTGCTCAAATGCAGCGATTTGATTGGTTCACTTAAGAATTCGGCGATCTCGTGACTTCGGAATAATATGTAGCCGCTCCGGCAAAAAGCACCAAAATCTCACGATTGCAACTATTTTACAACTTTCATTTATTAATTAATCCAAATTATATAAGACTTATAAATAAGTTAAAACTCAATTAAATACCGCCAGATTCCAAGTTTCAAGCGACTCTATTAATCCGTTGTTGCGCAAGTCAATAGAATATAGTCAAAATCGCGACCGCAAAACTATCAAGTACGTTTCTGCCTTAGGCATTAAGGCACTTAAGTGCTGGAACAGCCAGGTGGCAGCAGTGATAAAGATTTGCTCATTGGCAACAGCGAGCATCCTCTGCCAGAATGGCCGTGTTAGACGGAAGAAGCTTACACTAGGATTTTTCCTACAGGCCGCTCATCGTCCATCTCCTTATGTGCAAGTCCACTTCGAAGTCTTCCCGTTTCCGTAGCCGCACTATGAACTGTGTTGGTGTATATCTTCACGTATCCATCGAGTGCACAGCCAGCCTTTCGAAAGTTGATCTGTCCCTATCTCGTAGGAGAAACATGTCGTAGTAATAGTCGATAAGCGCAAAGTTCCACGACTTTGCAGCGTTGATTTTGTTGTCCAAAGATATTTTCATCCATGCCTCAAAATTTGCTGGCATTGGCAGGCATGCGGATCCGGATACATTATTGTACTCTTCAAATGGTTGAAAAGATACTGGATGTTGTAGAGATGTTGATGTTGAGCTACTTCAATACATTCGAGTCACTCTAGCCACAAAAGCAAAATCCACCTCGAGGATGAAATATCGAGTTCTTCATAGAAAAGGGCGATCGAGATCTGAAATCCAAGCTCCTCATTCTTGAATATGGCTTCAATTAATTCTCATATCGCAAAATCCTCCTTCACGACCTCTAAAGAATCTCTTAACCTGAATTTAGTTCCAAGCTCGAAGGTTTTGTTTGTACTAGACTATCATTCATGTGCAACAATATCGTCATTTTTAAGCAAAAATGGGAATTTTTAGACTGGCACGTTCTCAAAAATGCGGAACTCGAAATGCTGCTAGTGCCAGAGTGAAGATACTCATGACCCCCTCACCAAGAATCATTCCACTCGCTAGTATCAAAGGTTGAGATTCGTTGATACGAAAATGCGTAGTAAAGTACCATCGAGCAACACCTCCGATAGCTCGGGTCAATGTGAATGCTGGAATATTGTACATACCTTGTGTTCATTATTGATTAGCCTGAAGACCTTGCACCTGGAGAAGCCATACGTACCCATAGCAAATGCAACACCACCCGGAATGATATTGGCCCACCAAGTTTGCGCATATCTGATCTTGATCACTGCTATGACAACGAATGCCACGAAAGTGACAACTGAAAATTCCCAGCATAGGGTGGCATCCCTGTGCCCGTGACAAGTCTCGCAGCCATGACCCAGAGAAAAGCCGTGGATACCTGAAACAGATCCCCTGGTATTGTGTAGACTGATGTGTACAACCTGTAGAAGCCAATCGTCATGAACACCCCGGCTGTACCACCAATCAATGAGCCATACAGCTGTGCTTGCGGCCAAGCCCCAATGATAGAAGCAGCTTTGAGGCTGTAGATGAGTTCCCCGGCCTGGATTGCTCCCTCCTCGGCGATACCACCTTCTAGTAAATTGATGAGGACCCCATTAGGGTTTGACTTTGGAATGATTAGGGCAAAGATCAACTGCGTCAATTTTCCTAGATGGCATATTAGAACGCCGTACTTCAATCTGATTTGTTACTCACCAATTCCGCTAGCAGGATTAACATCACTCTCCAAGCGATTGAATGCTCATGATGCTGAAATACAAGGATAGAATGACAGCTATACCCGCTGCCATAAATGGCATAAACTCATGAAATGCGATCTTGACGGAAACGGCACAAAACAGAACTGACAAAGAAAGCAGGAGCGAAGAGTCATAGGACTTTATCGTCTGAAAAACGGTGTTTTGTGTCGCTGGTGTCCGGTTTCCAGATAGACTAGAATTATCCAAAGTTTCTGCTTCATCTCTAGCATCGGACCTTGAGCTGTCGAAGCTCTGAGCGACTATCGAGTTCGACTTTCTCACCCAAAATCTCAAGCCATCGATGTTCCGGAAATGGCCCTTCGTGGTGCTCAAAATCAACCACAAGAACTTTGTAATACAATCAGCAAGCATGGCAGCAAGGCTGACCCACATAATCCATCCTCTACTTCCAGTATCCCAGTGCGCTACAGGGCCAGGTGCCCATCCACAATTCTTCGCAATCGGCGACAGGATTCCCCAGCCAATCAGTGCGCCAGCTAGCATGTGGAGGGGGACGATAGGGCCTATGATAACTCCTTGGGCGAAGAATCCAGGTGACAAATTCAGAGTCCAAAGCCAGTCACGGGCGGCTGGTATACCAAATACGGGGAGGTTCCGCAAGACGGGCAAAAAATACGCCAATAAAGTCTATTTCATAGTCAGCAATTCAAATTCAATTACTTTCAAGGGTATGTTGCACAAATGTTCCGGAGCCTCGAGAGGCAAGCAATATGCGACCTGACATGACCTTCCATCCATGCTTGACTTGACCGTGGGTATTTGGATCATCATCGTTATGTCGCGATTGAGCATCTGAGAGGAGAAGTGGCTGTTCTTCTGGGATCGAACCTCGGGCGGCGAGAGACTCCTCATCTTGAGCGCGGAGGAACTTAATTATGACAGCGGTGGCAGTAGCACTGGGGAATGGCAAATTCTCTTGTCGAGAAATATTTTCAAACAGGCCGAGAACGGAAAAGATAATTGGTTTGCCTACACTTTGAAGAATATGAAGCTGAGTAACGAAGAGGGCATTGCCATCGAATTGCTGTATCCAGTCTGCAATCCGAAATAGACATTTGAAAGACATCACGGCGCCAATGCCAAGTCCCACCAGGACAGACCGGATCGTGAAGCTGCGGATGCTGCCGCTTTTCGGGCGTGATAGTTCCTCGACTGGGACGACACCGGCCCCGTCACCATGTACAGCCGTGTCATCGTGGGTCATTTCTCCAGGTGTTCTGTACACGGAGGATGGTGCCGCGGAGAATAGAGTGTGTTACTGTGTGTAGTGAATGAGTGTTCGCGTTTGAGGGAATGGAAACACGATGCACGATGTCCCTGCTCGCTGGATATTCGTGCACAGATACTTGGCCTAAGGTTAATCAGTAATCAGCCACCACACCAAGCTCATCAAGAGGTAACACACACGATCAACACGATTTGGCGGTAGTCAGGGTTGGTGTAGGTTTGAAATTATGAGAGAATAAAGTACTTCCGTCAATGGATATTATATATGCGTAGATAGAAGCCAGACCACGCGCAGGAAGAGGGTCAGTCGTCATGCTGAGACATGGTGATGCGCCGCATGAGTTTAACACACCTCGGTGGTTTACAGTAGCTACAAATCCACAACTGCCGTCACACAAAATCAATCCGTGAAGACGTTCTCTTCGTTTGCGTATGACCATATTGTCCCGCTTGGTCCGAAAGCGGCACGTCGCAGGGTAACCGAATTCCCGTTAGCGAGCACTACCCGGTCAAAAGTACCCCCATTTATCAAACTACCACCATACTTCAAAATTTCGTAAAACCACAACCATTTTATCAATTGACTTAAAACTTGAAACAAAGAATCATTATTCATCTAAATACAATCGCGCAAAGTTATTTTTCATATTCGAATCTTTTTAGCAGTCTGATTGTGCGCTTACTGCATTTTACCTGTTTCGACCCTGAATCCGACACAACCACTTTTAATGTGATTACTAAACTCTGAATAACTTCTTACTATTGTTTCTGAGAGCTAGAAAAAGCATACTAGTTTCTGGGGCCTTTAAAACAAGTGTCTAAAGTTTAATCGTCTTTTTTTTAGACTCAACGAAAACTTTTTATAACGAGATAAATAGAATAAAAACAGTTTTTATCAATTCTTTCTACAATTGCTTCGTTGTTTGACGAGCGATTTGCTTATTCTTCTTTTGATCGTTTTCTACTTTCTTAATTGCTTTTACAATCTTTTTAGTTTTTTTAACTTCTTAATCCAATTGAACTTTGATTTTTAACTCGGTCTAGTAAATTATTGTTTTAACTACTTTCAATGAAAACTATACTTTTATTTCATTATTTTTTTCATTTTTCAAATCCAGTTTTTTACTCTTTTTACGCTTTTTCTACTTTATAATAATAATATTACAAAGATTTCGATTTTTATATTTTAAAATAAAAATCTTAAAAAAGTTTTTTAATATAATATTAAATATATTATTTATTATTTTCTTTTTTTCGATATTAGATTTTTTATTATATTCGGTTTTTATATAGCGAATATTTTTAGTATTTTTAGAAAATCGTAAGAAATCAATTGATACACTAAAATAAATCGTAGATTTAGTAATTTGAAAAATAATATTAAAATAATCGATAAATTAAATTTTAAATTTTTCGAATATACGTTGAATATTTTAACGTGTAAAAAACGTTTTTTAAATACTTTTAAAAAATAAATAAAAAAAACGTTTAAATATAGTAATTAAATCTTTATTATTCGATATAAATTTTTTCAGTTTTTAAAAATATATTGTAAAAAGTAATTAAAATAAATTTATATTTAAAAATTGAAATCTATAGATTGTATAAAATAATAAAACTAGAAATATAATTCTATAAAAATTACATTAATTAATAAATTTTATATTAACGTAAAAAGAATATTTATTAATTAAAAAAAATCGTTTTATTTTCGAATTAATAAATTGAGTAAAACGTTTAAAAACTCGCTATAATCAGATTAATTTAAGTCTATTATTATTTTATTTATTGTTCGAAGTAATAAAAAATATTTTATTATTTAAATTTACATTTTGCATTTAAATATTCTATAAATCACTTGATTTGCTTTAGTATATAAAAAGTAGAAATATTACTCGATTAATAACAAATACGTAAACGAGTAAAAATATGAATTTTTTATTTCTATTTTACTTGTTTTTAGTAATACGATCAGATTTATATACTTTTAAAATTATAATTTTTTTTATTGTACGTACTATACCAATAAAGAATCTTTTTTCGTCGAAATTATAAAAATTCTTCGTCGTAATATAGTATTTTTCGATGATTTGAACTAATTAAATATTTTAATTACGTCAATTATTGAAATACTAAATAAATCAAAACAAGTATAAATAAAGACTTTACTAGTGTAAAGAACATTATAAATATCTTCGTTTACTCTATAAAAAAACGCAAATTGTTAATATTTCGTAAATAAATACTTTTAAATTTAAATTTGTAACGTTAAATAAATTGATCGATTCAATTCTTTTCAATTACTACTTTTTTAATTTCTTCTACAAAGTTTTTAATCATTTGATTAATAAAAAACATTCCTCGGTCTATAAACTTATTAATTTGAGTAATTAAAAGTTTTTTTTGCTCGTTAGTAAAAGTTTGATAGTAGAATGATTGAACTTCTCGTTTAATTTTAGTGATATTTTTCAATCTTCTAATAATAATCGTATAATGAACTTTAAACTCTTTGTCTGTTTCTTTAGTATAACTAAGCTTTCCGCTTTTGATTGCTTCTACTGCGGAGGTTACAAGTGCTGATTTATCGACTCTACTTATGGTTGAAGTGATAATAGTGGGGTAAATTTACGCATTTTTTTTTGGTGCTTTTGCTAGGGTGGTGCACTGTCACGGGATCTCGGTTATGCAATTTGTAAAACTGGAATACCGACATGGTATTCGCACCAAACGCCCAGCAGACAATCAAGTACAGCATTGACAGCCTTATAACTCTATATAACAACAGCTCACCTCAAATCCAAATTCTGCCATGCAACTAAATTTGTGCGAAGGCGCGACAATGCAGCTTCGCATTGAAACTTGGTCCCCTGGAGAGCTCAATATTGGCATGCCACCCTCGAAGGATGAAATTCATTCTGTTGCGGTACATATTACCCAGGATCACCTGAGCTTCACCATTGACACTCACTCATACTATGCGCTTCCAGTTTTGAGAGTATGTAGAGCTCATCCCTAGGACTTAGCATGGCATTGGATCATTGACCGCGCACAGCTTCCTGGCACAGGCATCTCGACGGACCCCGCACTGGTCAGCGTGGTTCCCGTTAGCAACGGAGACATTTTGAACGGAGAATGGCTGGCGACTTATATCAATCGAGCACTTTACATTGATGATGTTACTCGCCCGGAATTCTTCAGTGGTCTCTTGTTTAGTGGAGCTCAAAAGTCGATGGTGACTTCGACAGCTCTCCCTCGTCCGTGGGGAACAAGTGGCAATCACTTCCTTTCCGAATGTTCTCTGTCCACTGCTGCTCTGGCTAGTCTGACCCCGGGTCCTTATATCGTTGCGCACGATACTCTGTGGCGAGCCTATAGGCTTTTCGATGACTCGAATGGTGCGTTCATGGTCTCGTGTAAACCAAATATGGTGCCATTGAAACAGTCAGTTTGATCGTATCATCTTAGAATTTTGAATACAGCTAATCCAAGAAAACCTTTCCAGAACTTACGAATTGGTGGGGACGCCTACCAAACTACCAGTGTGGCTGTAGCATCAAGATTGTCTGCTTCTGTTAGCCGTCTTTGTTCAAAGTATGCACTTTATGGGAAAAGAATTGCCGTCAAAGACATTTACCAGTTGGACGGACTCAGAACTTCCCTATGCAACAAGGCATATTATGATCTGAGCCTCCCTGCCTCGTCCACAGCACCCACAATACAGCGATTGATAGATGCAGGTGCTCAAATTGTCGGCAAGACGAAACTCAGCTCCCTCATATCCAGAGAAGAACCAACAGAAGCAGTGGACTATCAAACTCCCTTCAATCCACGTGGCGAAGGATACCAGTCTCCAGCTGGAAGCAGCAGTGGTAGTGCAGCGGCTATTGCTGCTTATGAGTGGCTTGATTTTGCAATTGGATCCGACAGTAAGTCTTCCTTCCCCATTTTCACTCATTCATACTTACGAAAAGAAGCCACTGGCAGCGGCCGAAGACCAGCTCTAGTGAATGGAAGCTTCATGCTTCGCCCATCTCATAGCATTCTTCCACTTGATGGAATCGTTCTAACTTTCTTGTAAGCCCTCGCAATCCCTCGCATCTCACGAACCATTGAGAGGTCACTGAATCAAATAGAGCTTTTGATACCCCTTGCTTTTTTAGTCGTAATATCAAGTCGTTCGCTCATTTCGCAAAAATATGGTTTAGAAAAGATTATCTTGAGAAACCTCTGGCTGTAAGTTGGTCCCCAATTTATGGTGATAGGTTCCCTTTCTAACGCCACAATCAAGCTTCCTCCCCTTCTTATTTACTCAACAGATTACCTGCCTGTCCCCAATGACTCACAAATGCAACTGCTGGACATATTCGTCGAAGACATGGAGGGTTTCCTGGATACAAAAATCACTAAGTTATCGATTTCCGCATTGTGGGACAAGTCAACTCCGAAAGAAGCTCAAGACGTCAGTGTTCATGAATATCTCAAGGATGTGAGTCAACTTCCATCAAAATTTTATGCGAGATATTAATAAATGCAGGCTGGAACAAACTCATTCATATACGAGTTTTACCACAGCACTGACCAATTCAGGGCTGAGTATCAAGAAAAGTATCACAAGTCGCCCTTCGTCAATCCTTTTGTGCAGTGGAGATGGTGAGTCTACCCTTCCCCTTTCAGATAGTGACATGAAGTTGACCAAATCGCCTAGGGACCTGGGTAAAAGCATCACCAAAGCGCAGAGAGACGAAGAAATTCAGAGGCTGGAGGTATACAAGACTTGGTTCTTACAGCATGTGCTCCAAGTCGGGGCTAGGGGCGCCATAATCGTCTTACCAATCGCTAATGTTGAACCAAATTATCGTGACAAAACGCCGGGGTAAGAATTCATGTCTCTGTTACTAAATAACTCTCTTCGTACTGACTCAAAACAGAGCTCCCTTTTCACAAAGCGGGTTCGACCCTCTCTTCCTATCTCCAATTCTTGGCGCTCCAGAAATTGTTGTCCCGAGTAAGCTGAATGAAATAGTCCCCACACAATTTTAACACGAAAATTGACCTGTCATAGTTGGTCAATTGCCTTACCAATCACGCATCAGTCACCGAGAGGAACAGCTACCTGTAGCGGTATCAATCCTCAGCGCACCTGGTAAGCAGATACGGAGCCCCAGTGAACTGATCTGATGTAATTTTAGGAACCGATTTGTGGTTAATCGAGACTGCAAGAATGTGCCTAGAAAACTCCGGACGCTCAACCACGATGATGACGGGAAGCAATATGTTTTTGAAAAAAGGCAAGTAGGTGAAATCAAAGATCATCGAGGATCTACACATCTTCATCGGGTAGTCTGAATTTTGTTTTCCAAGGAAGACGTGTTGATTTAAATTGCCTAATCGCGTGTCCAAGTTGCACTTGCCTTCATTCCTCGAAATTATGACTACGGGCCAGGAGAGAATAATCACAGCATCACAACATATAGGAGTCTTCAGCAAGCAAACATGTTACTTCAGAATTTCAAATACGCCGAATGGTTTTACGCAAACTAAAGTTTCAGTCTTCTTTACCAAGCACTAACTGTCTGGAATTTTGCTATTGTTACAAAGATCAAGCTTCGAATTGCGAGATGCAACAATCGAGTTCTCATTTTATGTGACCCTGGAACAATTTTCCGGTGGGAGCAAGCGGCGCTCCATCCACATTGCTGTAGAACACAAACGCTCTGCAATCGATACTTTCCCTTGGAGGCTCCCTCGAATCTATGACTTTGGGGTTGTAGAACCCAGCGTGTGGACATGCTACTAGCGTCAGCTAAGACTTGCATCTCCACTAAAAAGTGTTTCGTATCGCCTCGAGCAAGTGCAGAATCAGCGCTTTTAAAAAGCAGTATCTCTGACGGATCATGGTCGGCCAGATAGTACCAAGAATGGTGCTCATTGTATTGCACTTGCATGTTCTCTGTTACCCAGTCTGGATAAACGATATCCCCCGCCATAGTATCGTCTTCGAAACCCACCGTTCTAGAATCGCAGAGGCCGAGTGGCGTCGCCGAACCTGTGAAGCACCAGTTCAGTTACACTTTTTTCCACTTCTTCTTTCTTGGCATCTTCAACACATACAGCAAAGTCCATTATATAAACCCACGAAGCGCCCATCTGGGATCTGAGGCCTCCTGCCACCTCCTTCAAATAAACTGAGGCGACTTTCGATGGGTCGGCGAAGTCGTCATAGGTCATCTTGGAAGGAAAATTCCACAGGCCAAAGCCGCAGTCCTCGAACGATGGGAGTGTTGCGCAAGACCTCATATTCTTAATACGCATACGTCGTTTATCGCGCTTGATGTTTGATTGAGGCAGGCCCCTGAGCGGCGGATAGCGCATACTGTAGGGCTTGACGGAGGAGAAAACCGGGTCGCGAGCAAGGAAATACATGTCTGTTTGCACTGCATCTCGATAGTCTGAATGGGAAATGCAGAGAATTATAAGCTTCCTCAAGTAATGAATGCGCCCAGCAGAAGACATCAAGCTTTCTTACCATCTCGTTGTGCCATGTTTCTTGATCGACTGTAGC
Organism: Acephala macrosclerotiorum; assembly: GCA_014904845.1. Lineage (NCBI taxonomy): Eukaryota > Fungi > Ascomycota > Leotiomycetes > Helotiales > Mollisiaceae > Acephala > Acephala macrosclerotiorum. Next base: position 90,427 of record MU119277.1, read on the forward strand.
CGTTTGGAATCCTTTCTCGAAGTTGAACAAGAGTAGAGGGATTGAAATTCTCCACCACAAGTAATGTTCTTGACCACATGCAAGCACTACCTTTGCACAAAAGAGGATATTACTTGAAAGTATGTAAATGGTCTTATCGATCATCGAACCACGGTACGCAAGAGTCGGCCCTTGACTCTCGTGGTGCTTTGAGCCGCAGATAACAGATGCCGATGCCGATGCCGATGCCGCCTCCGGAAAGCTGCTTTACACACGAGGAGGATGCAAGCGGCCTATGACAACACTTGGAAAGGAGTATCGTATTGCTTCTAACCTAATCGAGGACAGTCAGCGAACACTACCTCTCACCACTCTCAACACGACTGAAATTCTCGACTACTAAACTTATAGATAAACAAAGAGGAGGACTTGGGAATAAGTAATACTATTGGTGTAATCTGAGGCTTTTTATGAATTCTTTTCAATAGAAATCTAGAGAGTTCTTCGATTAGACTGCTCGCAAAAAAACCATAGAATGTAAAGCTCTATTTTTAGTCTTTTATTTATAGAGTTTTATAGAACTCCATTTAAAAATAGAATATTTATAAAATATAATATTATTATTTTAAATTAAAATTAATTTAATTATGTAATCAAATCAAAAATATATTAAATAATTTAATATTTTGAGTTTTTTAAATAAAATTTTATGTAATTTATAAATACGTAAAATAATTTTAAATTTATTATAATATTTATTAATTTAATTAATAAAATAATTAATAAAATAAAATAAAATACGATTTAAATTAAAGTTTTAAAATTATTTAAATTTTAAATTTTAAATTAAATCGCATATAAATATTTTTTTTTTAATTTTTTTTTTAATTTTTTATTATAATTATTTTTTAATTTGCGAATCGATTTTTTCGATTTTTAATATATGAATATATAAATATAAAGTCTTTAAAAGATTTAATTAAATTTGGAATTAATTAAACGATTATCGAATAAACGAGTAAATTGTAAAAATAATAAAAATAAAAATAAATTAACTTTTTATTATATTATTTTTTAATTTGTAAATCGATTTTTTCGATTTTTTAAATATAAATATATAAATACAAAGTTTTTAAAACAGTTTAATCGAATTTAAAATCGATTAAACGATTATTAAATAAATAAACAAATCGCGAAAATATTAAAAATAAAACGTTTAAAAGTTTAACGCTTGAAAATTTAATAATTAAAAACTCGATACTGTAATAAAATAGTATTATCGATTCGTATTGAATTAGTTTAATACGTGATCCGTTTCTGGATATAAGAAATCTAATATTTTGTAATTCTAGAAAACAATCGAATATTTTTTACTTTTTTACAATACTCGATTCAATATTCGATATTATTTAATTCGAAATAAATATTATAAAAAAATAAATTTGAAATTATATAAAATTTTATTTAAAAAACTAAAATGCAAAATATCGAATTATTTAATATATTCTTAATTTAATTACGTAATTAAATTAATTTTAATTCGAAATAATAATATTAATTTAATTTTATATTATTATAATAAATTATATTTAAAATTTTTAATTATAATTATATTTATTATTTTATTATTTTTTTTATTAATTTTTTTAAATTAAATTTTAATAAATATATTTATATTTTTATATAATTTATACATTTTTTATAAGTCTTTTATAAAACTTATAAAAAACTTATAAATAAAAAAAAAATTTTAAAACTTTATTTTATGAGTTTTTTATATGTAAATATAATATTAGTGCAATAGTCACGTGCAATACTAGGCTGCATTGGGACTAGTCCAACTGCGCTAAAATTGAAATTATATTATTCAATTTTTGTGCAATTTTTAAAGAACGAATTACTTTATACGCATATTAAAAACTAAAAATTTTATATACGTTTTTTGTTTTTTTTTATTCGAATAAATATTTTTTAGTAAATTAATACTAATTAATAATTATTCAATTAATTAAAAAATAGTAAAAATCATTTTTAAAAAAAATTGAATTACGAGAAAATATTATATTTATTTTTGTAAATATTAAATTTACATTAAAAACAATATTTATTTATAATTCGATATTGATATTTTTTTTTTCTATAATTTCGAATTAAATTACAGTGATTTTTTTATTGAATTATCGTTTATTTCGATTAAATTTATCGACGTAAAACAAATATCTTTCGAATATTCTACGAAAATTCAATTTATAAAATATTTTTTAAGTATTCTACGAAAACTCGATTTACAAAGTATTTTTCGAGTATTCTATAAAAACTCGCATTTTATTTACAATTATACTTTGTTTACAAAAAATTCAATTATAAAAAAATATTGTATTTACTGTAGAAGGGCAATGGAGCACAAAGCAAAAAGGCCCAACCGTAGGTCAGTTCGTCTTAGCCAGTGGGCTAGACTCATCCGAAGTAATCCGTAATCCGTAAATCAATCAATCAATCAGTCAGAGTAGAAGTAGAAAGGGTTGTTGATTAGTCTATAGTGAGCGAAAGCTCCTTATGTACTAGAAGACACGTGACCAGCACTGCCCTCGAAACTAGCTATTTACAAGGATTTTGAAGGGAGAGCATATAGCCCCACCTATTTACTTTTATAAAACTACGAGAAAATATTATATTTATTTTTATAATCGTCGAATTTATAATTAATAACGATATTTTATTTCGATAAATTTTTTTTACAATTACAAATCAATCGATTTATAATACGCGTAAAAAATACTATTTTACGATTCATTTAATAAAACGTCGTTTACGATTCATAAATTTTTTATCGATTTATAAATTACTCGTAAAATTCTAATAATCTCAATATTAATTCAATTAATTTTATATATTCAATAAATAATTAAACTTCGAATCAAATTCTTAAAATCGATTTTATAATTATATATAAAAATACTCGATCGTAAAATTATTAAACATTTTATTTTTTCAATTTAACAAAGAAAATATTATTTGATTTCAACGCGTAATAATAATTTTTTTACGTTTTTATAACAATACTCGAATTATTATAATTCGAAATAAAATAAAACGTATTATTATTAAAATTGAAAAATATAAAAAAATTTGTAATCGATATTTAATTTTATCGAAAAATAATAATAATTATAATTTAAATAATATTTAATAATTGAATAATAATAAATAATTCAAAGTATAATACGAAAAAAACTTTAAATACTTTATAGAGTTTATATTATTCGCAATAAAAATCGTAAAAAAAATATTAAATTTAAAAAATATTATTAATATTTTTCGAATTTTATAATTTCGAAATAAATTTAATTTAACAAAGAAAAAAAATTATACAAAAAAAAAAAATAAAAAAATATATTATATATTATTTCGAATATTATAAAAAAAAAATATATTAAAACTATGTACTATAAAAATATTTTAAAAATGATTTTAAGAATTGAATAATTGAAATTTTTATTTTAAATTCGAAAAATTTAATTAAAAATTTGTAAAATTATTTTCGATTATATAATTGTTAAATATTTATCGATAAAAAATTGATTTTTGTAAATTTGTAAAAAATTATAAATAAAGAAAAATATTACGAATAAATAAAAAAAAAAATTAAAAATTAAACGAAATATGAAAAACTATATTCGCAATAAAATTTTACAAATAAAAAAAATAAAAAATTACTAGAAAAATCGATTAAAAAATCGATTAAAGAATTAATTAAATCTCGATTTCAAAATACGATATTTTTAATATTTCAAATATTTGTTTTTAGATTTTAAAATACGATATTTTAAATACGTATTTTTAAAAAATAATTTGTTTAATATATTTAATTTGTTTTATTTCAAAAAAAAATAATATTAAAATTAATAATTGAAAAACGTTTTTATTAATAAAAATATAAATAATAATATTATTAATAATTTTAAATTTAATTCATTGAAAATAATTATCGATTTAATATAATTATACAATAAAAACTTAAAATATAATAAAATATTATATAATATTATTAATAACAAATTACGAATTTTTACGATTATTATTAAAAAATTAATTTAATAAAAAAATATTACAATTAAATATTTTTTATTATATTAAAAAATCGAATTAAATTTTTTTATTATAACAATATTATAAAAAGAAATTACGATTTTAGTATTATAATCGATATAATAAGAATTTATTTCGAGATTAAAAAAAATTACTAATTGTATATATTTAAATAAAAAAAAACTATTTTTCAAAAAATTATTACAATTAATCAAAAAAAGTTTTATTTCGAATATTTATAAATTTTTTTTGATCGATTCGAAAAAATCTAATAAAAATTATTATTTAAATATTAAATAAAATATAATTTCAAAGATTAAATTATTAGTATTTATAAAAATATTAAAAAATATAATTTGATTTTTTATAATTTGATTTTTACATACGAAAATATATATATATAATTGAAATTTACAATCGATATAAAAATGCGAACTCGAAAATTTAACGCTTATAATATGCGAATTTAATTCGATATCGATTACGATTATTACGACGACGACGACAATAATAAAAACAATATACGTATTTTATAATTATATTAAAATTCGAATAATTATATATATAAAAAAACTACTAAAAATAATAAACGTAAATAAAATAAAAAAAAATACAAATAATAATAAAAAAAATATATATATATATTTATTAAAAAAAAAAAAAAATTTTTTTTTTTTTATATTATATTTTAACGTTATATTTTTAATATTATAAATATTTGATTTATAAAATAAAAAAAAAAAAAAATTACTTTAATTTTAATATTTATAATTTTCAATGAACTTCGAAAACAGTACTAGTTTATTAGCGTTATTTTCAAAGTTTAATCACATAATTTTTATATGATTTTTGCATTAGAATATTAGTAAGTTTTACGTATCAACGAATTACGATAAAAGAAAAAAACAAAAGTATTTAATTGGTTGAATTGAACTAGTTGCATTTGGTAGAAAGAAAAAACTGTTAGTGTAAGTATAATATTAGTGCAATAATCACGTGCAGCACTAGGCTGCATTGGGACTAGTCCAACTGCGCTAGAGTTGAGATTATATTATTCAATTTTTGCGCAACTTCTAAAGAACGAACCACTTTATACGCATACTAAGAACTAAGAGTTTTACGTGCGTTTTTTGTTTTTCTTTATTCGAATAAGCATCCCCTGGTGAACCAATACTATAAGCAGTCTATTTTCGACGACATGGGAAATTATTTAATAAGATCTTGAAAACAGTAAATCATTATTTGCTTGGATTAAAAAGCTTGAGTGGAGAATTTGCAACTATTACGCTTGTATAAGAGTAGTTTCTACGTTTGCATAAATGATTGTCTAAAACTATCTTTCGTTCGAAACCACAAAGCCATCGTCGTTTGGATCCCTTAAACCATAATCACTAGTATCGATCCAATCGTTCGTATTCTCTTTACTTTCATGCTTCCAATTAAGGAGGAATTTCCTCGTTTTTTTCTCAAAGCATTTTCATCGTGCTCCTGTGTAAAGGACTTCAAACCGGGCTTCACGTCTTTACCCTTACGCAAGCCATAACTTCGAGTGAAGCCTTTTAACTTGAGATTATGAATATCGGAAAGCACTTCGAAGTAGTTGGGAAACATGTCGTCTGTGCATAATGGAACGGGACACTCCATTGGATCACGTTAGCGATAAACCTTCTCGTGAGTCTCTATATGCCGGTTGAATGTCCCTCTGTTCGCGAATTTGGTAAAGCGTTTCGAGCATTTCGTTTTATTATTGAAACAAGATCTTAGATCTCAGATCTTAGTTCCTATTGTTCGTCTATAGAGTCAGCTTAGAGATCTCAGATCTCACTCTTCAGATTCTCTCAGCTTTTGATGCTAGAGTAACTCGAGATTATTGAGATAGCTCAATTCTCCTCAGTCTATGGTCGTATGTGACAGAAATGTTATTAAAACAAATATTTACTTCAGAAGCTTGAATAGTTATACCCAAATTCTCCTCGCTCTCTGGTGAGGCAGACCCAAATCCGAGATCTTGTAATTGGTTACTTTGACCTTGAAACTAGCTTCTCATTGCCGCTTTTTTACAACTTTTAGCCAAATCCTAGGACGTGGGTCCGCAAATGCTACTGCCTAAACTGTCAGCGGCATATGAAATCTCGGCGCTCGAGACGTAGATCCTGTAGTCAAACAGAAGGGGCCGCCTATTCTAGTGTCAACTTTAGGCATGACGCAGTTGGGGCAACCCACAAACTTTAGCAATCTCAATATTCTCAAACTTACTAATGATCATATCACGAATCATTCCGTGTGGTGACTCCGGAAGATTTGGAGCCATCCTAGGGAGCTGCTTTTGCGCGATAAAGTGCAGCTTCTTGGGTGCTCTCGTCAACACTTTGCGATGCCCAGGAACTGTAGGTCTCGTGATCATGATTTGTCCTACCTACGAGCGCCATTGGTGAGACTGTCTCAATTGTCTTCTCTTCCGGAGTATCATTACTTTCACTATGGTCTAATATCAGTTGGATAGTAGTAGCAGGTCGAAATGGTAGGGAAACTCTTATTCCCTCTTTCCCTGACATCGGTTTTGATGAACCAGAAGTGGTAGCTTTTAACAGGAATAGCAATATTATATACTTACGCAGAGTACATCAGTTCCCACTGTGGCGGAATGGCGTTATCAATGGCTCTAAAGTCTATGGATCGAAAACAGTACCATTTGTGCTTTAGTGTCTTCAGTATAATGCGCTCTATAAGCAAACCAAACGACGATTCAAATATCCACTCCATGAGATTTTTCAATCGGCCCGAAGAAGGGATGCCTTCCTTCCACGCTAGGCAAGGCAGATCATCGTGAATATATTGAAGAAACCTATGATACCGTGAGCGATCACAAAATATCTAAACAGCTGAGCTCCTTACTCCTTCCACAGACCCTAGAGTCGGAGGTAATGCTTGCTCGTTGGCTTCACGACGGGCTGATCATGCTTCGCTCTTGTGTATGCTGCTTCTTTGTTTTATGCTTCTTCACGTGTGATGGGAGCGGGCTGGATGTTGAATTGTCGATGGATGTAGACTCCATTGCCAGAGGTGATTACAAAAGTTGAAAAAGTTGGAGGAATGGTTTTGAATCTGGAGAAATGATAGACTAGAGGAAATAGACGGAAGAAATAAGGAGAAGGTATTGGAGAAAGGAGAGATATTAGTGGCACAGTCGATGGCCCAAAAAGACTCGTAATCACTCATTCTCAAAAAGCAGCATCGTTGTATCGAAGTATTGGAAATCATGTCACAGAATTAAATGAGGCAGAATAAAATAAAGTTTTCAATGAGTGCTCTTCTTGAGATCTACGATACTATTTCTCAAATCTTGATTTTTTTTGGAAGAACAAAAAACATTGAACTCAGATTTTATGTTCACTCTCTAGATATGATGCTAGAGTAGCTCGAGACTATTGAGTTAACCCAATTTTCCTCAGTCTGTGGTCGTATGTGACAAGTGATGAGGTTATTTATTTATATATTGACTTGCTCAGCTGGCAGCGAACTAGAGGTGAACTTGGGGGAGGACACTTCAAAAGAGCGAGTGAGGGAGACCTTTTTAAATGAAGAAGGCATCTTTGAGGCGAGAACATGGATGATAACGTGCTGTTATCGTATTGGTTGTGGAAAGAAGATAGGAGGTGTAACACGTGATTCAAAGTCCGAGCTAGTGTTCGTGCTAATTCACGGACAGGATATCAGACCATCAGATAAACACACAAATATATTTTGATGAGAAGAAGCCTAAATACACAGTTGCAAGGAAATTGAGAGGACCATGTGGTACAACAGGAGAAAGACGCTTTACTTTCTCGTTCAATCAACAAAAAAAGAATTGAAGTTAAGCGGAATGTTTGAAGACAGTGGCGGCAGCAGAATCCACTTAATCTCGATTTTAATATAGTAAAATGTACTTTTTAAAGCACAAATAAAATATAATCTTCGTAAAAAAAAATTATAATTTTAATAATTCAAATAATACCTATCACGTAAGTGAGTGGGTGTGTGTAATATAAATGAAGATTCTCATCCATTAGATGGAGAGCTCGACTATATATAGACAGGAGGTCACGTGCGTAGCACGTGGATGTAGAGAGTTTCCCGTAATAATACTTTAAAAATTAAGTTTTTTGCTTTAGATAATAATACTTTTAACGATAATTAAAAGTATTTTATTAAAAAAAAAAAAGAGTTTATACAAAGTTTACGTAATAATACGTAATATTTTTAAAAAATTTAAATTACGTTTTTATATTAAAAAACGTTAAAATATATCGCTTTTAATATTTAGTTCTTTCGTAAAACTTTTTATAAAACAGTTTTAGTCTTATATAAAAAGAATTGTAAAAAGAAAACGTTTTTACTCGCGTTAACGAAATTAATACAAATAAAAGTTTTATATTATTTTAAAGTTTAAATCGTCAAAAGTAAAACATAATATAAAATACGAAAAATATTTTATTATAAAGCTTATTACGTGCTCTTTTAAACTTTTTAAATTCTAAATTGAAAAATTAAAATCTTTTTATATTTATTTTAATTCTTTTTTTGGTAAAAAATCTCTTCGCATTTTCGATATTTTATACACGTATCAACTTTATCCGTTTAATGTTTCAATCTTTAACCTCTAAGGCATTTCAAGGCCGCCTAGCCTCAACGTGATAAGAAGGAAAGAATGCGATACGTGACGGAAATGGGTTTCACTTCTCATTCTGCGAGACGCGATATGGCTTCCAACCAAACTCACAACCACACGTCCTGAGTGCCTTATCAAGTCTTTATAACAGGAAACTTGAAAAGAGAATCCATGATATGGTACAGACAGTTTCTCGCTTGAATGCTTGCGGATGACGAGAACCTTGAGCTGCGGGTGGAACAAAGTTTGACCAGCTCTGAATCACTGACATTGACGGCGTCTTCTTCAGTATCTCCGGGAATTAACCTACTACTCCGAAGCAGTCGTAACGAAAGTAGTCCCCTTCATTGGAAGTCCTTACTCCAATAAAGCTCTCCTCACTTTTGTCTTCATGAATGCAGGCTCGCTAGTCAAATCAGTGGCAAGCACCAGTCTGCAAATGGTCCCTTGTGCTATATACAGTTTCGTTGAACCCGAAAAGTTCCAAGCTAGAGAACCTCATTTTCTAGAGGGTACTGATCATGATTCGAGTTCGTTTCCTTCAAGTGCTATACGTATGCTTTATAACCTTCTATCCTCTCGTTCACAGGCCTCGCTGCCGCTTCTCCGACCCCACAAGACATGTTAGGCCGTGCTTCCAAAGATAGAATTTAACCCGTCGTAAATAACCTCTAATTAGCCTTCGTCTTCTTTGCTGCCCTTTCAGGACATGATTTTGCATGTACAAGTCTTAAGATCACGTGAGTGTCACTGGTTGACCACAATCTTATTATAAGAGTATAATCCTTAAGGGATCATACTCTTAAATCTCTGGTGTGGGCGGCAAACTGCATGGGGGGTTCACCGCTTCCCAATACGGCATTCTGCCGCGCCGCTGCCGCAGTCAAACTACGATCGCACTTCTAATTGCAACTACAAAAGCAAATATTAAGCAAATTACATGATTTTCAATAATATAACAGAATTAATTAAGCTTTATCTTTGCATCCACTTTTTAAGTAATTTAGCTTAATAAATGCTGCGCAATTAATTGATATATTTAGTCGCCAATTTTGATGTTCTTACGCCAAGAAATACTAAACCCAATCGGAATTGTTTAAGTTGATCATTTCCTAATTAGGATTTATTCTATCACGGGGGGGGAGGGGGGGCCACACCATATAGGTAGGGCCCCACGAATAATTGAATACTCCTTACTAGATTGGATTGACCACGGATAAATACTCCTCCATAGTATTCCAGAAACACCAGTTTGGATTCTCTCTCTAATCACAATGCCGGGTTTGCGCATCATGCGCGTTGCGAGAAAACGAAAGCGAGAATTGGCTACCGTCATTTTTAATTAAGATCGTATGCATAGATGGCATGGTCATGCCAGCAAGTTCCGGAGCAGATGCCCCGAAAGGAATGCACAAGCCAGCACTTTCAGCTCCTACTCAAGTATACAATTCCTGAGTTGCTGTCACCGCGGCGATTTCAAGCCCTCCAGCATGCAGAGAGACTGATTCCGAGTACCAACAATGCATGTATTGCAACATTTTCGCCGTCGGACAGCTCTCATTGGCTCTAAATGCCGGAAGGGTTCCTGGAGGCGGCTTCAAACTTTAGTAACCAATATACCCCGCAGGTCAAATGCAACCCTCGTGCAGTAGGGCGTCCGCTCACAAGGTTTGTCAGTATTACGACCTGCAGGTACGAGAAGAGTACCGAGGCCTGCTCGAAGCTTAAGGACATCTTAATTTTAGCTTTAAGAGGGGAGATCTGAACGTTGTGTACAAAAGCTCTCATTCCCACTGGACAAGAACCACTAGCGGCCAGCGACTTCACAAACTCTGAGTCGTCATATCTAAGGAATCTTCACTCTGCATCTAGGTTTTCAAGATGACAAGACCATGGTACTCAATTTTCCTCGCCCTTGCGCTCGTCCTCTTCGCAACAGCATCGATTGCCAACAACAACACCTATGACTATATCGTCGTTGGCTCTGGGCCCGGTGGCGGTACACTTGCCGCCAATCTCGCTAAGGCCGGGGAATCCGTTCTGCTGATTGAAGCAGGTGATGACCAAGGAGCAAATCTCGACGAAAAGATCGCAGGTTGGTTCTTCCTAGCAAACAACGACCCTGTCATGAGATGGGATTTCTTCGTCAAGTATCACTCGAATGAGACTCTTAACGACGAATTCGATCGTTTGACTTGGAGGACGAAGGAGGGGTTGTTTTACGTTGGCTTGGATCCTCCTGCAGGAGCGACGAAGCTTGGTGTCTAGTAAGTCTCTTCAGTCTCCTCAGGGCCGTCCGATTGCTGCACACAGAGACTGACTCTGTTTTAGCTACCCACGAGCAGGAACTTTAGGTGGCTGCTCTACCCACAATGCTTTGGTCGCTGCTCTTCCTAGCAACAGCGATTGGCAAAACGTTGTGGATCTGACTGGTGATCAGTCCTGGACGTATGTTAACAACCTTTCCAATTTGGCTAGGAGAAGTGATTGACGAGCCCAGTGCAGAAAACATGCGCCAGTATTTTATCAAACTAGAGAATGATCACGTTGTTCTCAACGGCACCCCGGGACATGGATTCAATGGCTTCCTCGATCTTTCTGTGACGACGGACTTGACGAACAATACTCACGCCACCGAGGTCTTTCAAGCTACCGCCAGACTATTCGGACAGGATTCCACAAACATAATCGGACTCCTGATAAACGATACTGATCTCAATAATGACGACCCGGACCGTGATCAACAAGTCGGACTTTTCGGACTCCCGCGACATAGCGACCTTCTAGGCAGACGTGTCAGTGCCCGAAATGCAGTTGTTAATGTCTGGAATGCTACAAATCCCAACGGTTCCAAGAAATACCCACTTACAGTCAGCCTACACTCCTTCGCAACGAAAATCCTCTTCGACCAATCTGGAGACACTCCGAGATCCACGGGCGTTGAATACGTATTAGGTGAAAGCTTTTATAGTGCTGATCCACGCCACAATGCCAGCATTACAGGTATTACCAAACAGGCATTTGCCCGCAAAGAAGTAATCGTTTCTGGAGGCGCGTTCAACAGCCCACAGCTACTCATGCTTTCCGGCATAGGCCCAAAGGCCGAGCTCCAAAATCTGAGCATTAAAGTCATTGTAGATCTACCCGGAGTTGGTTCAAATCTACAAGACAATACCGAGTATGGAGTCTCAGCCCAATCCCTTACTACAAATTTCACTGGAGTCGAGCCAACCTGCACCTACGGCGCGCCAGGTGATCCCTGTCTCCCACTCTGGTACGAAGGGAAAGGCCCATACGCAATCCTCGGCTCCGCCGCACTCATGTACAAAACTAGCGCGGCAGCGCTCGACGAGCGAGATCTCTTCATGTTCCCGGTCTACCCCGGAGCATTCCGCGGCTATTGGCCATCCGATACCGTGAACGTCGTACCCAGCGAGCCTCAGTCCGAATTTGACTTCTCGATGGTGAAAATGCATACCCAGAGCCGACTCGGGACGTTGAAGCTCACATCCAACGACCCCCGCGATGTTCCTTCCATCAATTTCAGATTCTTCGAAGGTGAAGGAGCAGACGCAGATTTACAAGCTTTTGCTGAGGGGATAGATCTCGGACGTAAGATCTTCGATTCTTTGACGGAGGCGGGGAGTGAGGTTGCGCCATTCTCTGAGCTTTTGCCTTGTAATGGAACGAGGAACTGTGATGTTAAGGAGGTTGTTAAGGCACAGGCGTGGTCGCACCATGCTACAAGTACGTGTGCTATTGGGAGTGATGATGATCCTCTAGCTGTGTTGGACTCCAGCTTTAGGGTGAGGGGGACGAAGGGGCTGAGGGTTGTGGATGCGAGTGCGTTTCCTAGGACTCCGGGCGGGTTCCCTGTCATACCAACGTTTATGCTTGGGATGAAGGCTAGTGATGTGATTTTGCAAGATACCAACAGCTGGTGATAAGGCGTTGCTTTTTGACAGTTCTTGATTGTTAAAACTGAGCTTTGGTTACAGTCAACAAGCCTCCTGAGCTTCCTTCTCAACTCGCAAATGCTTGAGGCCTTAGTTCTCGTCATCGACGTTGTGAAAGGGAATATGCCCTAACATCGCTAAGCGAGGTGCACGATGAACTCTCCCCTAGTTGCTATCTCGACTTCCATTCCTTCTTGGAAAGTGATTTCGGGACTTGATATCGGACCAGTCTTCGTATTCTATAGCCGAAGTGACATAAATAAAGAGCTGCTAGTGACCTTTCTCTCTCGTCACCTTTCTTCGACTTATCTCGGAGCCTTACGTTAGCGCACGCGTATTTGGAGGATTCGACAGCAAGCCAAATAATGCCGCCTCACTCAAGAGGTACCGGCAGTAGTGGGTTTTACCCGCTGCCACTCATTCTGATCAGGCCGTACTAAAAGATCTCCGATTAGCCCTCCCATAATACTTCTACATGAGATATATCAACTCTGCGCTGCGCACACCTTGATAAAAGCCTCTTAAATATGGGATCGAATCCACAATAGAAAAAAATTCGCGGGTCTGTAGTAATGTCGTTTATTTCTTCTCCATTTTCTGACATGATTTGGTACACTTTCTTGACACTATCGCTGATACTCTGTAAGTGCTTGCATGTTATATCCTCACAAAATACCTTAATTAGCGACTAACTGAACTTGTAGCGTGTTTTCCCTTTACTCGGAGGGCTGATCCTGCAGCTTCGACGCTATATACTGACGAAGCTCGGGCGACTTCCTCCATAAACCTCCCACAGAATTCAAGCGATGTATACCTCTACTTCTTGCCTCCTTCGTACTCCTGGGCAGTCATCGGAACCGGTTCTGTCATGGAGAAATCTTTGATGTTGCTAATGTATTCTGCTGCAGGTGATCAGCGTAAGCCATCAGCAGCGCTCTATGCATGTGGGTCTTGTTTGACGAGAGTATAAATAGATGCCACAATCAGTCCGCGGATTGCCACGTAAGGCGCTTACAGTATTCTCGAAAGTGTTGTCACGGATAGCATGCAAACGGGTAAATCTGAGCCATCATTCACAACAGGGGTCCAGATTGGGGCTCTCGGTAGCTCAACAATCGACGATGATATGATAGTGCTGAACGGGCTCTGTCGTGGCTGCAGATCCTTGAATGTATTCCATTCAATGGAAGCTCTCTCAATGTCAACTCTACGATATAGCCTTCCATTTATGCTCTTGGGCCGAAATACGTGCTGTTATCGTCAGACTCCAAAAGTATAGGGTTACGCCGACATTACTCGTTTGGTAGGTTTGACAATCAATCCAGGTGAACTGTTACTGACTTGGACAGGCCATTTCACAATGGACTTGAAAAAGGCAACTGGCATTGGAGGAGTTCCCATAGCCCCAAATATCTCAAGCGGTGCTGCAATGGCCGGATCACCTGTCCAAGATAGAGACAAAGCATCCAAAGCACACGACGTGGTGATGGTGTTTGTGACGTTGATCATGATCCCGCTCAACGTCATCATTGTCGGACTGTTCAGGTAGAAAAGGCTGCATATATTCATGTCGAGCCTACAAATTCATCGAGGCTCACTTTTCTGAGCTAATCACTGAACTCACCGTGCTTCCATCGAATCACATCGCTTTCGAACACTTCCGGACGATATTTCCTTCCAATGCCTTGACTTACCCTCGCGATCCTCTTGGGAACCACCAGGTCTGTTGGTTGAGAAGATCTGGTTACAAACCGCTGCTAAACGGCTCTAAAAGGTTTATCATAACAGAAAAATTAAAATCAATTATCGGAATTTTTTTTTTTTTTTTTTTTTTTTTTTAAATTCTTATAGAACCTTAAAAAAATACAAACACTTACGATAGATCAACTCGCGTTTTTTTTAAAGTTACCATATTACCTAAAAAAAAAAAAAAAAGTTGATTAGAATTGAGGATGAAGAAGCGTCTCGCTTCTGCCAAAAAGGGGGTTCTTTAACCGAAGTTAACCCGACTCCGAACCCCACATTTCTCTCGATTTGAATGTTCAAAGCTTACAAACTCCTCGCGTTTAAAACTCGGTATTTGAGAGCATTTCAAACTACCTTCCAACTGCCGCATCGGAATGGCTTCCCCACATGCCGGTATTTGGAAAGAAAGCTCATCTCCGAGTCCGAATGTCCGGATTTGGACTAGTGGCTCCGACTCCGAATGCTGCATTTTCGGAATCGTGCAACCAAACAACAACATCTCTTCTTTGTAATCTATCTTGGTTGACATTTTAACTCATGGCTCCTTGATAAGATGACAAGCCACAGATTTCGTGCTTGAGCCAATTCGATTTAGACTCTACCCTACTTTTTACCTTCGTAACCATGGCTACAAACACAATTGAATCTACTAGCACCCCCACAAACGCGGAGCCGCAACCCGTCCCAGAGTCCTCCGAAAGTGATAACAGTGGTGAGGCAACGAATGCTACTGAGAAAGAAGAGGAGGCGAAGGAAGAGAAGACTACTTACAGCTGGCGATTCTGGATCATCTTCCCTGCACTCTGTATCACTGCTTTCCTTTCTTCGTTAGAAGGGACAATTGTCACGACTGCTCTACCATCTATCAATCAGGAATTGAATACTGGGGAGAACTATGTTTGGGTCATCAATGCTTTCTTTCTTACGAGGTGAGTCTGCTTTGGTCGTGGTGATGACTTCCAATTGTCCTGACTTCGCAAATACAGTGCGGCATTTCAGCCCCTTTATGGACAGCTAGCAGACATATTTGGTCGAAGATGGGTTATGGCAACTGCAGTTTCGATATTCATACTTGGTAGTGGGATTGGTGGTGGTGCTACGAGCACCGGAATGTTGATTGCGGGACGTTCTGTACAAGGTGCTGGCAGTGGTGGGATGGTGATGATGGTGAGTCTGCTGCCTCTAGATTTATACTTTCCTCTCACGTAGATACTGACTCCGGTAGCTTGACCTCATTGTATCCGACCTCGTGCCAGTACAAAAGCGTGGCAGCTTCATGGGAATCATCTTTGCTGCGGTCAATGTCGGTACAGCTTTAGGACCTTTCGTGGGAGGAATCATCGTTCAAACCATTTCCTGGCGCTGGGCATTCTACCTTAACCTTCCTATCGGTGGTCTCTGCCTACTCGTCATTCTCTTGGTGCTCAACACAAGTTATCGCAAAGACCTTGTAAAGCAGCGCCTCCTTCAAATTGACGTTGTCGGAAACATCATACTCGTGGCCGCTACAGTCTCCATCCTCTTCGCACTGACATATGGGGGGGCACGCTATTCTTGGTCTTCATGGCATGTCCTGGTTCCACTTCTCCTGGGATTCGCTGGCTACGGACTTTTCATCCTTTTTGAAGCCTCCAAATATCCAAGCCGCCCAGTCGTCCCTCTTCGTCTGTTCAGCCACCGCACCTCCGCTACTGCCTACTTCATTACCTTCATCTGGTCCATCCTCAGCATGTGGCGGATCTACTTCCTATCCGTCTACTTTCAGGGTGTCAAAGGCTCCTCTCCAGCTCGAGCAGGTGTGCAAATCCTGCCTTCCGTCCTCGTGCTCCTCCCGGCCGTCACTATCTCCGGCGCATTCATGAAGAAGACAGGCAAATTCCTCCCAATACACTACGCCAGCTTCAGTATGCTCACCGTAGGCCAAGGTCTCTACACCATCCTGGGACCTCATTCTTCAACCGCAACTTGGGTCATCCTGCAACTCTTCCTAGGATTTTTCGCCAATCTCGTGCTCCCCTGCCTCCTACCGGCCATCCAAGCAGGTTTGTCAGAGACAGACACCGCAGCAGCAACAGCATTCTTCGGCTTCATTCGCAGTTTTGGAATCATCTGGGGTGTCACAATCCCAGCGGCGATATTTAACAATCGCTTTGATGCACTGGCTGGCCGGATTCAAGATGCTGATGTTCGTGCGGAACTTACGCACGGAAAAGCGTATGAGCATGCATCGAAACAATTCCTTAACACGCTGTCGGCGCAGACGAGAACACAAGTCGTGAGTGTGTATTCGGATGCGTTGAAGAGAGCGTGGCAGGTTTCGATTGTGTTTGCTGGTGTGGCTTTCTTGGCTGTGTTTTTGGAGAGGCAAGTTAAGATGAGAACTACGCTGGAAACGGAATATGGGTTGAAGAAGAAGGAAAAGAAGGATTCCGATGGTGTATTGGAGGCTGGAGAGAATACAGCTGCTGGGGAGAACGGTGAAGTGAAGGGGAGTGAGTCGGCGCTTGCGTCTGGTGGGAAGATCGCTCCTTGATGGCTACTCACAATGAGTAACATAAATCATGTGCGGAAGGGAAGGAAGTAATGTTAGTGCTCAAGTAATTGAAGAGAAGATAATGGTATCATGTGAGTGGACTCGAACAGCAGCTTGGGTACCGATCAGTGTCCGACTTGGAGGGGTTCAAATCAAACGGCGTCTCGAATGGAATTTATCACTCAATAAAAGTACGAGCCTTGCGCTTCATGGCAAATATTGCTTCGCATCAGCGACCGTGACTAGGCGTCTGCGATGCTGCAATTCTGGTATCTTGGTGCAGTAAACTCGCTTGGGGATGGCGACCAGGAAGCCTGGGATTTGGCGATGGAAGGCTCTGAAGCTGGTCGCTCCTCACTGAGGTATACAGTGATAAAAGCCTGGAAGGGTCTCGCACGGTAGCAGCACATCCCTGAGAGGCCAATAATGTTAGAACTGCAGCTAGGGCATTAGGAAAGAGCGCTGATGTTTTAGGCGCTATAACTTGAATTTTAGCCACCTCGCTAGAACACAATTGCTGCCCCCGAAGATACAGTGATCAAAGCCTAGAGAAAATGCAGATTTGACGTGCAGACCGCGGTATTCCAATGAAGTCTAACACCACTCCAGAAGGTTGAGGACATTCAACAGAGCTTAATCGACTTAGAGACTTAAAGTCACGAACATAAGAGCCAAGACCCTCCCAACCCCCATCGGATGCGGCTCGAGCATCAGTTCCAAGATCATTTTCAAAATACCTACAATGCCAGGACACTGCTCTGAAACAACCAAAGAAAAATGCACGCAGAGATACAGTTTTATATGATTTCAATATTCTATGAGCATAGTCTAATCAAACAAATGAAAATTTCAAAAACAAATGTTGCAAATGACAAGACTTCATTTTCTGCCGTCCTTGATGATTCGTGGCAAGAAGACTGGCACGCTTCCAGCTTCCAACGAATCCAAATACGCAGCTACCATCTCATTCAGCCCAGCTGCCTTGGCTTCCGCTAACCAAGTGTGCAAAGACCTGCTTTGAATCTTCCTGCCAGTTTCCTTCTCCAAAATCCTCCTCATCTTCGCAATCGGCATATCAGCCTTGCCTGCATGATGTAAGAACACCAACGGCGGGGTTCCTACCCGTCCAGGACTCAGCACCTCCTGAACAAGGTCGAGAGCAACATCATGCACAGGCACGAAGTTGAGATAGCCCTGCACGGCTTTGAGTTTGGGAACGATGGCGATTTTGCGGGAGAACGTGAGGAGGTTGGTCATTATGTCGAGGTCCGGTGCACCTTCGCCGGTGATATTGGAAGGGCGATGGATCCAGACAGGGAGGTTGTACTCCTTGCTTGCCTTCTCCAGGAGTTGTTCACTGACCCATTTGGAGGAGATGTAGCCTGCCATACCATTCACTGGTGGGGAATACTCGCGCATTGAATGCTCTTGGAAGGTTTCTTGGCCTGAGAGTTGGCCCACACCGGCACTGGAGACGTAGTGGAAGGGTATTCTGTGTTGTAGACTGAGTTTCAGAAGAAACTTGGTGGCTTCGACGTTTGTCACTTTCAATGACTGGTAGGTCTTGAGGAATGACACGTCGGCGCCGTTGTGGATGATGGTATCCGCTTCGCTGAAGACTCTGTCGATCGTTGCTTCGTCAATTGCAAGATTAGGGAGCGATAAATCGCCAGAGTGAACTTCGACTTTCCACGACTTGTTGAGGAGAGAGTTCCTGCTTTGAGAGCTGCGCACAGCGATGCAGTAGACTTTCTCCACGTTGCGGTCTTCCAGAAGCTCGGCAAGGATTGCTTGCCCGAGGAAGCCAGTGGCCCCTGTCAAAATGACTACCCTCACAGGGTTGCTGGACTGACTAATGACACTGTTGCCTCTCGCAAGGGAAGCGAATTCCAACGGTAGTGTGGTCTCCAGCTCCCAGTTGACGACCGGATCTTCAAGCGCTGCGCCTCCAGGCAGACTCTCAATTTTCCCTGCCATCCCACCCAGAGTACTGTGTTCAAATAGTGAAGCCAGAGGGATCTCGACACCAGTTTCGTCCTTGATCTGCTTTTGCAACTGGACTAGCATGAGAGAGTTCCCACCAACGTGGAAAAAGTCTGTCGCAGTAGTTATCGAGAACTGATTTCCAGTCCCAGCGGGAAGCACTTGTTCCCATATCTTCTTGGTGCGAATCTCGGGTTCAGTGAGTTGTGCTGATTTGGTAATTGACCTAGGAAGTGGAAGCTCGCCAACGCTTCGCCGAGATACTTTGCCGGAAGGTGCTACGGGAAGTTGATCGATAGGGACGATCTGAGCTGGTATCATGGATTGTGGTAACTCGAGCTTGGTACGCAACTTATTCAAGAACTCTTCCCGATTGCTCGTACTCCCGTCGTTGAAGACAACATGAGCGGCGAGAAACTCTGAGCCCACACCAAAATTTCGGACCGAAACGATGACATCTTGGAGAACCCCGGAAGATGATCTGATGATTGTCTCCTCGATGTCCTGAAGGTCGATTCGAATGCCCCGCAATTTGATTTGGGTATCTCCGTCAATTCGGCCCTCAACGATGAGTGCTCCGTCAGGAAGAAGACGGCCTCTGTCTCCCGTGCGATGCGCTTTGATCCAGCCCAGCTTAATGTGTTCTGGCGATGTATAGTTATCTCTGAAAAATCGCTCCGTCGTCAACGCCTCATTGTCCAAATAGCCTGGGGACACACCAGAGCCGCCTAGAATGATCTCGCCAGGAACACCAGCTGGGACGGGCCGCGAATCTCTATCGACGATATAGACTGAATGTGCTGGAAAGGTTTTGCCTACGGGAATGACTCGCTCCTCGGTTTCGGAACTCGGTATTGTGTAGTTCAATTCTGATGCATGGGATGCGATAGTGATTTCTGAAGGGCCATAGGCATTGAACAACTTCAGATCCGTCTTGTTGATATCGTGGAAGGTTTCGAGCAGAATTTTCTTCACCTGTTCACCTCCTGCAATCACGGCCCTCAACTTGGAAGTTCGAAGCCGATTCAAAGTATCAATTCGATGCAAGCTGATGAGCTCAGATGGGGTAGCGGTAACGAGTGAAATAGCCTCATTCGCAATCAGATCTAGTATGGCACCAGAATCACCACGAGCGTCCTTTGGAGCTATGACGAGCTTTCCTCCATTACCAAGTGCCCAAAACACTTGCCATATGTGCATATCGAAGCTGTAAGCTGTCTGTTGGAGAATAGTCTCTGCACCTATGTTGAAGATCTGCGTGGAGATCTCAATCTGGTGAACAAGACCGGCGTTTGTTAGGCTGATACCCTTCGGAATTCCAGTAGTACCGCTTGTGAAGATATGTACAGCGATTGACTCTGGCTTGGCGTAGTTGTTGATCCTCCTGGACGTTGACAGCGAAAGGCTCGAAATGTTGATAACGTGTGTAGAAGATTCAACTTGAAGGCCGACCACCAGAGGAATTGTCTGCTGATGGGCAAGAATTACTTTCGGCTTAGAATCTCTGACAATGAGAGCCAGTCGCCCGATGGGGGTCCGGAGATCTAGAGGAACATACACTGCACCAATTCGGAGCACAGCCAAGAACGAGGCTGCCCAGTCAGAAGTCGGATCTTGGAAAACCCCAACGGTTGACCCGACTATAGCACCAGAATCCAGGAGGGCGACAGCAATAGCGTCGGCTCTTTGAGACAACTGCTTATATGACCATTTGTTCCCCAGGTCATCCGATATGGCAGGCCGATTGGCATGTGTGCTCGCTATTCTATCCACTTGGTGTGATAATGTTGGAGCCCACGTGAAATTTATGGTAGGCCCTGGTGTCATGTTAGCAACATGCCTAGAAGTGCATTTTGAGAACTTGCCTCTGCCCAAGTGGAGAGCATTCTGGATCTCATCTTGACCATATAATGGCGCCCTCGCCACCTCTTGAGCTGGATTCCGAGAGAAGTTGTCCAACAGGTTCACGAAACTTCGTTGCAATAACTCCCCGTCACGCTCTGTGTATAGACTCTGCTGTACGTTGAATGCAAGCAAAGGAGCACCCCCAATATTGTCGACAACATCGAGGGTGATGTCATATGCGGTGCGACCACTCTCAAATTGGAGCCCATCGGTTTCGCAACCACAGAATGGTCGATTCTCTTCAACGCCTTGTCGGTAATTGAGGAAGACTTGAAACAGAGGAGCGTAAGTCGCTGATCTTGGGACATTGAGTTCCGAGAGTAGTATGTCGAAGGGGACACGTGCATTGGCAAGGGCCGCGTATGATTTGTTCTTGGCTTCCTTCAAAGCATCGCTGAATAGTTGCTTTTCTGACCGCCGGAAGCGTAGCGGAAGCAGATTCAAATAGAAGCCAATACTGTTTAGAGTATCGCTGTCATATCTGTTCCCGTCTGCGATACCAATTGAAAGATCGTCAATGTCTAGCTGGCGAAAGAGGAATATCCTCAAGACGGCAAGGTAGAAATGGAACGAAGTCGTCTTGAACTTACGGGCTGTCGCCTCAATTCGTTTCCCCAGTCCTTCAGGGATATTGAAATCAATGCGATGAGATGCATATCTTGTTAAGCGTTCGCGCGAAGTCTTCCTTGAGACTGGTAAGATGGGAAGAGCTGGTGGGAGATCTGCGAACTCCTTTCTCCAGAATGACAATTCGCTCGAGAACTTCCCTGCCTCGTAGTCGTGAAGTTGTCGTAGAGTGAAGTCATCGTATTGCAGAACACGGTCTTTCAAGGCATCTCCGTCGTATGCTCGCTGGAGATCGGACAGTAATATCTCCAGGCTGATGCCATCCATGTTAATATGATGATATCCGATAATAATCTGATGAGAATCTTCCGACAGAGAGAGAAGTCTAATCCTCATCAATTCGCCTCGCTCCAATGCGAATACATGCTCCTTCATTCTTTGGAACTCTGACACAATCTCGCTATCGTTTTGTATGTCGCGCTGCTCCAATTGAAGAATGGGTGACGAGAGAATGCCTTGTTTTGGTTGCTGGTTTTGGTCGAGGTAGAATGCCGTTCTTAATGCTCCGTGCCGCGCACCAACTCTCTTGACGGCCTGTTCAAGGGCAGATACATTGAGTTTCCCTTTCAGCCTGATTGAACAACTGATGTTAAACGTTGTTTGATCTTCGAGGTACTGTCTGAGGAACCAAAATCGAGACTGACCGAATGACATGACTAAGGTGCGCTGGACAGGGTTGTCAGCAGACTCGATAGAGCTGTTCAAGTCTGAATCTGACAGCGCATCCCAAGACCCGATAGACCCTTCTGACCTCTCTAGTGAAGGAATGTCCCTCTGAGATACATTCTCCGAAGATGGAGTACTGGCAACTTCGTTGTTCTGCAATGGAGGAACGCTCGGCAGTGCTTGGTCAGGACTCTTGACTCGTTCATGCACGACTTGCTCATTTGGGCTTGAATGTTCTGTCGAAAATTCCGCGATCTTAGCTGACCCCTTTGACTGTGTTGCCGGCGGTTTTTGAAGTTGCGCAGTGGCAGCAGTAGCGTCAATGTTCCCACCATTGTTGGGAATGAGGTCGCTGGGAATTTTCTCCAGTGCAAAAGAGAGCAATTCTCCTACAGTAGTGCCACCTAGGATCTTGAGAACAGGCATGTCCACTTGAAGTTCCTTTATGAACCACGTCCGAATCTCGACGGCGATGAGCGAATCGATACCAAGCTCGTCTACACCAGAATCCAAGTTGGCAAATCGTTGCTCCGCTTCTTCGGGGCTCATCTGAAGAACCGCTTTCAATTTAGCGATGAACGATGCTAATGCAGTTAGAAGCCGCGAGTTTCCAGGTTCAGAAGTCAACTTACATCTTAATATGTCAACAACTTGCTGCTGATCAATTGCTCCAAGCAACTGTACCTTCACAGGAGCACCAGCACTTGTTGTTGATGTCCCAGCTGCAGCGCCTTCTTGGTGAATAATGAAGTGGCTGAATCTTTGATTGTCAATCCACGTTGGGCGATCGTCTCCATTAGCATCGATGAGGCGAAGGCCAGTCATGAACTCATGACTTTGACCAGATCCCGGGCTGCTGCAAACAACGGCTTCGGCAAATATCTGATGGAAATCCTGTTCCGACATCCACACGTTGCCGTAACTTCGAAGTGCGTTTTGCTGAGCTTGCGTCAACTCTCTTGTGATATATCCATTCCCAATAATAGCACCAATATGTATCACGGACGCTGCTAAGCCGCGCTTCCTACGCTGAGCAGCCAGACCAACCATAAACCTGTTCGTCAAGATCTCGAAGTTAGTTTACTGTTTTTGGAATATTTGGGGATTGTAGATGCATGTCTTAGGAGTGCGTCCGGAGCACAGCTGGAGTGCATAAAGAGTGAACACTCCGAGATAGCACGAAAAGGGAAATAGTTCTCCGAGAAATTGACACTTACATATTTGCCGCAGCGTAATGAGATTGTCCTCCATTGCCGGTCACGGATGCTACAGATGAGAAGAAGACAAAGAAGTCGAGGACCTTGTCGCCAATAACTTCTTGCAGATAAATACTGCCATCGACTTTGGGCTTCAGCACTTTCTGGACCTTTTCCAAATCTAGGTCTAGAAAGAGTGCATCGTGAAGGACCATGGCACCTTGAGCAATGCCTGCAAGGGGAGGGAGAGTAGCTGTGATCTCGTCGTAAGCCAGTCGGACCGACTCCTTGTTCGTGATATCGCTGGATGTCGAAGTTAGCACACCACAAAGCAAATTGGTTGAGAGCATACTTCGCAAGTATTCTGATGGTTGCCCCAAGCGCAGACAAATCCTCCAGCCACCTGTCATCGACTTTGGGGTTGCGACTTGAAAGAACAACGTATCGAGCACCGTGTTGGACCATCCATGTGCACAAGGATTGGCCCAATCCACCCGTCAAACCTACAAGCCAATATGTCTTTTCTTTCGAAAAGAGGGTTGTAGAATCGATAGGCTCGATCCGGACATCAATTTCTTGAGTTCGGCTCCAGTCCAGGATTGTGAGTCCGAGGTTCTCTGAGGTTTTCTTTCCGACGTCAGTCATTTGCAAAACCCCAAAGTCTACTGCATGTGACGCCGGCAATTCTGAAAGCACATTTTCTAAAGCTTTCGCAAGAAATGCTCCAGCAGGCTTTTTTGGAAATTGCAAGGCTAAATGTGAAGTCTTGCTAAGTAGCGTCTCGAGGGATTGAACTTTGGAGTAGGGCGGAAGATTATCGATGATGCGGCCGGCAAAAACTGAATCTTCCGAGAAATTGACAAAAAGCGTCAAATCTTGGGGCAGTAGTGCCTTGATGGTGCGATGCGGTGCCTGGGGGTGAACGTGTGACCATGAAGACTTATCGGAAGCCGGGGAGGTCGTGAGAAACTGAACTCTAACTCCAATCTCAGCTGCGAGTTGAGAAAGAACAATGCCAAAGTATTCGTTCGGATCAAGAACCACGATAACGCCGCCGTTAGAGACTTCTACAAGGATTCTTGCCGCCAAGATATGGTGAAGCAGTCTTCCAACAACCTGCAGTTCGTTCAGTGTGGGCGAGATTGGTACAAGGTCGTTCTTGGGCACCCGCAATTTGGATTGGAGATTTGGTGACAGAGCAACGAATGATTCTCCAAGGCTGTTGTTGCCGAAAATAAGAAACAAGTGACTCCCTTGGGGGGTGCTAACAGCCTGGATAGAGGAGAAAGTCACGTCGAGATCGACATAGACATCTTGGACATTGCCGATAGATATCCATTCTGGCAATGCGCGGATGACATATGCCGATCTTTGCCACGAGACTGTCAAAACAGATTTGGAAGTCTGAACTCGTGCGGAGATAGGACGTTTCGCGGAATTATACCGGGCATTTCGAGATGGATCGAGCTTCAAACGAGGAACCAATTGAAGACCATTGTCTAAGGCGAGTTCGGGCTCCAAGGGCCAAAGTGCGTCAAGTTCTCGTCCACCTAGCTGCCATGCACCAACTGCCTCAGAGCGTAAGAATGTTTCCACAATACCACGAGCATCAACTTTGTTGGGAGAGCCCAGATCCAGAAACTGGAGTCTTAGATGAGGCAATTCGAGAAGCAAGGTCCTTCCAAACCCAATGGTCATGCTTGAAAATGGGCTGTCACTTCTGGCTCCCCTTGTGACCCAGAGAACAGATTTCGATTGCTCAAACACCATTTTCACAGCTTCCAGTTTCACAGCCGAGATGGATTTGAAAATCGGCTCATCCAAATCGATCAAGCTGATAACAGAGCCTTGCCGTGGCAGCTCAAAATGAGCGACTGTGTCCAGAGTATCGATGCGGTGGATATTACCAACAAAGTGACTTGTGAGACCGATGATCTCTCCGAGTAACTGCAGCGAAGATGAAGTAACCCCACCAAGGAGTGTCAGATGCGGAATTTCAAAGTCGAGCTTCCCCGATAATAACGGTTGACGAAGGAACGTGACTCGATCATCAATTGCCTGAGCAGCAATTACCGACAAAGGGTAAGGTAGGGGGTCCAAGTCGGGAGTAATCGTCTCGATGCCAGCAAATCCAGTTTTTCGAAGGAGTGCATCCCACTCCGGTGCGGTGATACAAGGAGACAAGATACGCCCATCGTCTCGTCCAAGCCACCACCCAGGAAGCCCGCCAAAGACAAACCCGAGTCGAGCCTGACCATTGTTCGTAATCTCCAACATGATTAGGTGACCTCCGGGCTTCAGCAGACGACGAGCATTTTTCAGCGTCTCCTCGAGATCAACCGTCGCATGGAGGACTAGAGATGCTATGATCAAGTCAAACGAACCCTCTTCGAAATTTTGCAATGTGGGGTCGTTCTCAATGTTCAATGTTTTGAAGGCAATTTTCGATGCAAAGCTTTGGAATACAATCTGGGCGTTTTCGAAGAATCCGCTTGATATATCCGTAAAGACATAATTAGCGAAAGTCTGGCCCAGCTCTCTGAGGATCGATTTGGTAGCTCCTCCAGTGCCAGCACCTACTACATGTTAGACCCGAGACCCATACGGGATAGGGCGCCATACCAATTTCTAGGATTTTCAGGTCGGGTTTAGAGTGAGCGATTTGGCCAACCATTCGGGCGAGATATTCTGTGTACTCATGGAAGCCAAGAGCATTGATGTAGTAGTCATTCAACATATTGTCTTGTAGCATATGCTCCAGAATGGTGGTTTCACCACGAACAACTGCCGGGAGATGCTCACCCACCGTGTGCATGATACGCAAATCTATGCTCTCAGGGTGACTGAATTATGTTAACATACAATCTGAATGCTGTAACGAACTGCTTACCTCTCAATCAGTGCCAAAATTTCTGCATGTGAATCTGAAGCCCATTGCTTTTTAATGTATTGGTGCTTACCACTGGCCACTGTTGACAAGACGTAGTCTACAAAAGTGAAGAGACTTTTGTGATGCGCCTGAAAGTTTACCCGTAGATCATCGGAGATCGCTTGATCCAGCGTACGGAGATAGTAGTAGGCAACGCGCTCAAAAATGTATGCCAATTCATAGTGGTCTGTTGTCGCTCTTCCGTCCCATGCAACGGCATCCCCATCGGGAGAAGCTCTATCCCAAATCATCTGGGAGAAGAGGTGGAAGTCATTGGCAGCGGTGGCCTCTGAAAAGGGTTTAGCTTGCATGCCTTCGAGCTGAAGCATTGTGTGTACTCCGTCAGATGTGAAAATGTCAACATCCCCATCAATCACTGCTTGATCGTTGCTGTCAATCGTCGCATCGAATTGAAGATACTCTTCAGCACTAGGAGCTTTCAGCCAAAGTGCAGGATTGACTCGAACACGTCTGATGTTGGTTGGTACATGGATAGACCAAAGTCTTCCATCTCCTGGCCAGCAGAAGGCAAGGATGATTGACTGAATCGCTGCGTCTAAGGTTGCGGGGTGTACCAAGAGCTCAGTACTTGGGTTATTGCTGGCCTTGCATATCTCACCAGTCGCAGCACCTAACTTTCTCTTCAGAGAAGAAAGAGCTTTGAATTTTCCAGAGTATTGGTACCCGACGTCGTCCAGCGACGAGTAGAATCGGTCAGGAGGAACATCGGTGAGATTGAAAGCTCTTTCAGAAGACCTCGGGGGAAGGGCGTCTGTCGTTGCATCGCCTAAATCGTATCGTAATCTACCACTGCAGTTCAGAGATAGGTTCTGAGAGTCGTGACCTGTGTGTGAGTGGAACGAGAATGCCGCGGATACACTGTCCTTATTTCGGACAATGCCGGTAAGTGAGAAAAGCGTTTCCACGCTTGACTCCTCCTCATTGAACGCTATTGCTTGACCAATATCGATATCTTCAAGCTCGATCAGCTTGATTTCATTGGTCCCTTCAATGGCGCGTATTGATTCGAGGGCAGCTGCAATATAACCTGCACCTGGAAACACCATTTGACCCTGAATTCGATGTCCAGATATCCAAGGAATCTCTTTAGGGCGTAGGACATTGTGCCATTGTACTTGATTTTCGGCACCATCTACCGAACGAGTGCCGAGAATCTCGTTGATTCCTTCTTTTCGTGTGCGATATGCTTTAGAGACTCGGGATTCATGCCAAAAGACACGATCATGATCCCACGAGTATATTGGCAGATTCTTCAAGAGCTTGCGACTCCCGTAAGCAGAAACGAGGTCATCGTAATCAGAGAACGACACAACAGATTCTCCAAATAGCTTCCACAGAGACCCCAAGGAGTTGGCAAGCGCATGGATATCATTTAACCCACGCTGTAATGTACCAGTATATGCAAGGGCATCCCCAGAAATAGCCTCGATGGTTTGCTTGACAGGTCCTTGTAATGCAGGATGCGGCCCAACTTCAATCGCGACATCAAAGGGTCCCAGCTCAGTCACAGCTAATTCAACAGCCTGCGAGAACAAAACAGGATTGACCATGTTGTCATTCCAATAAGTATCGGAAAGATGTTTTGAGCCGCGAATTTCTTGCACCGTCACACTGGAAAACCATGAGCACCGAGGATCTGGCGAACTGAATGGCTGGATACCACTGCTTCGGAGCGACGCCAAATACGCATCAGAGGCCCGTAGCATGTGGTGCGAGTGGTAGGCCTTATCGATTCGCAGACGTCTAACGAATTTTCTCTCCTCTTCTAGGATTTCGAGTGCCTCTTGGATGGCATCCTCATCTCCAGATAGAGTCACACTTGCTAGCGAGTTACTGGCAGCCACCGTGATTCGTCCCTCAAAAGCTGGCAGGGATACCAATTCCTGGGCATCCTCCAGGGAAGTCCCTACAGCAATCATGGCACCTTGTTGTCCAGCAGGGCCTGATGCCAACTTGGAATGGAAGCCTCTGTAGTAAGCAATGACTATAGCGTCTTCAGGGGTTGCAATGAGTCCAGCTGCATACGCAGCGGCAATCTCTCCCGAGGAATGACCAACAACTGCCTTGAACTTGATTCCCGCACCACGAAGGAGTTCCACGAGCAGAACTTGTATTGCGGTGCATAATGGCTGCGAGATCGCTGCTTCGCCTACACGTGATATCGACCCCTCGGCTTGCAACTCTTTGAGGAGTGACCACGAAGGTCGATCCCCAGAGGGAAGTCGAGCAAGTCTCTGTTCCAGGCGGTTTATGAGTTTCCTGGCGAATTCTGATCCTAGGACTAGAGCTTTCCCCATGGTCGCCCACTTAAGATTCCGGTTAGAATACTGCTTCCAGATAAAGAAATGTGTGAAGAATGAATGCCTCAAGATTGGCGAGAAATTTGAGACTAACCTGGGCTCCCTGTCCGGTAAATATTCCAATAATTTTTGGATTCGCACTAGCTGAGTACCGCGCGGTATGCTCATCGATAAGCTTGCCGGAGTTCGACTTGGCAGCTTTCAAAGTATCGCTTATTTGAGTCACAAGTCCATCGACTGAAGAGGCAGCGAAAATTATCCTTGATGGCAACGCTGATCTTCTGGAGCTCAAAGTCCAGCTGAGGTCCCGGAGGTTAACATTTTGATTGGCCTTCAAATAGGCGGCGTAGGCGGCCAGGTTTGCTGCAAGAGAGCGCTCTGTAGTGGCCGAAAAGGCGAATGGGGTGAAGATCCGAGTATCATGGTTGAGTCGTTTCTGCAGAGTCGTTTCTTGAGGCTCATATCGCTCGAGGATTGCATGGCCGTTAGCGCCTCCAAAGCCGAAGCTGTTTACACTGACGCGACGCGGTCCGCCGTGAGTGTCGGGCCAATGTTGAGCTTTTGTGGGTATGTGAAGATTCTCATAGAAAGGTGCTACGGCAGGATTGAGATTCTCGAAGAGCAAGTTGGGCGGCACAATACCATGTTGCAAGGCTAGCGAGGCCTTGATAACAGCTGCAAGTCCAGCAGTACCTTCCGTATGACCAACAATTGTCTTGATAGAGCCTGTTGATCGAGATCTCGGAGTCAGTTTATCGCTTTTGTATATCTTGGTAGCAGGGATGCATGTATTAAGAGTGGGCTTGGACTAAGGAACCTAGAGGTAGCATGAGGGTGCAAAAGTTCTCCAAGAAATTGATACCTACCAACGTACAGAGTTTGGTGACCGTCCTTTCCATCCCCGAAGAATGCCGTGCTAATAGCCTCGGCCTCGATTGGATCTCCCTAGATAGCGGGGCCAGTCAGCAAGTTCTCCAAACCGATTGATCTGGGAGACTTTGGGCATCTCCTCCTTGAAAAATCACAAGGCCTTTTGAAATAGGAAATAAATTCTCCCCAACACTTACAGCAGGTGTACCTGTGCCGTGGGCTTCAAAAAATTGAGGCCGGTCGCAAGGTTTGCTAAGGTCCAGGTTTGCCTTGGCATAGGTTTCTCTGATCAAGGCGGCCTGGGCGATGGGACTGGGCATCGTAATGCCCTTAGTACGACCATCTTGGTTGATGCCAGTCTCTCGAATCACGCATTCGATGACATCGTTCGCCGCTAACGCCTCACTCAAAGTTTTGAGAACGACGCTCGCGACTCCGTCGCCTCTGGCATATCCATCGGCATCTCGGTCCCACACTTCAACATATTAGCACGAATTATCCTGCAAGTAAGATATCTGAGCAAAAATACATGTTTTCAGAGCTCGAAAACAGCACAGCGAATAAAGGGGGTAAAAAGATGGTTTAATTACTGCGCGAGCGGCCATTTGGGGACAGCATCTTCAGTTTACTCTCGGCAATATACTGCTCCGGTCCGAGGATCAAGTTTGTACCGGCAGCAATGGCTACCTTGCAATCACCAGCACGGAGTGCTTGGACTGCTTGATGTAGAGCAACAATGCTTGAGGAGCAGGCAGTATCGATGGTCATTGAAGGCCCATGCCAATCGAAGAAGTACGAGACTCGATTCTATGCGACGAGGTCAGTGATAAGGTCATCATATTGTAGATCGCCAATGCATGAGAGTGCTTTTTTTCAGGAACAACGTCTGGTTCTTGAGAGTGGAGTCATGGATGTAGCTCTCTCGGGAATTTGAAAATCCCAGGCCACGTGAGACGGAAAATGAATCTTGAATGAATTTCAACTGAAGAATCAGAAGAATGTTTCGGGAATCTGCGAGGCTCCCCTTGGAAGGCAACACTGAATATGGAAGGCAATACAATGTAGGAGCAGGGGATGACGAACCGAGAGGATGCTACGCGCGGTGCCAGTAGCGAAATAGGTGGGAAATGCATTTGAATCTCGATTGAGCAAGTCTGCATAATCGCCGGACATCAATCCCACATATACAGCAGTATTGGAGCCTTGTAGTCCTGCAATACTGAGACCTGCGGATTCGATGCTCTCATACACGGTCTCCAGCAGTAGGCGCTGTTGAGGGTCGATGGAGTTAGCCTCAACGGGCTTGATGCCGAAGAACTGAGCATCAAAGCGACGATGGTCTTCTGACAGGAGATAAGAGTGTTTGACGTTGCTGGTTCCATGATGCAGGCCGTCTGGGTGATAGAAGCTCGTCGGGTCGAATCTGGATTCCGGGATGGTGGTGAGAAGGTCGCGAGGTTCACGAAGAAGTTCCCATAACGAGCTCGCGTCGTTAGCGCCTCCTGGAAAGCGGAGCCCAGTTCCAACGATTGCAATTGGCTCACGGTTGGGTGAGGAAGACATCTTGATATCAAAAAGGCACGTTAAGCAGGTAAAGTTGCCTCCTTGGTGACAGCGCCTGTTGACGGCGACAACGATTTATTATGGCAAAAGTCTTCAGTTCTTGATGTTGAATGCGATGACTGATACCATCCATTTCCCATTTCAACTTTGCTATATCAATCAAGCACTGTCTTGCACTTTCCGAACCAGACCTGAGTCGGGTCGGGGGACGATATCGCCATGCCCGATTTCCGACTATATTAGGATGGCCGAAGTGCGAAGTCGAGGGTTCAAATTGTGGAGTAGTTGTTTGAGTTCCTTTCACAACCTCACGTGCGTTGCAATGATCGCATTAGTATCGCAGTGTAACCTTACCTGCTTGGAACTAGGAAACAATAAGCTCTACCATGTCACTCCATGCATAGTATTACTTTCCAGCTTTACCTATTATTCTCAACCTCGAGTGTGCCTGCTTATCTCTTCTGAACCGAGTTCGCATGTCTTCGGGGTCTCCGAATTTCGGGCTGCAAGCACATGCAGTCAAGCCAAACGAAGCGCTCCGAATACTGTCAGTCCGGAGATCTAATCAAGCCAGTTGCGTCCGTATCTAAACCCCAAAGGTTTAAACGACTTTAAATGGTGTTGCGCAATCGCATCCTTCGGGTGCTCATTCCAGCAATTTACCCGTGGTGGTGGTGGGGTTGAGGTCTCACTAGTACAGCGGAAGGTCGCTGGAGAACCCCCGTGCAAAATGCAGGGCTTTAAGAGGGTAGTTCGTGGAGGAATCTCCGAGAAGAGAGATCTCCCATTGTACTCCTTCTCCATTTGACTGAAAATACTCTATCGGCATTCTTTACCTCTTCTCACGGACGTGCAACACGACCTTAATGGCGAGCGACCAAACTCTAAATTGCGCCTCGTCCAGCGTGCCTGCGGGTGCTTCCATGCTAATGCGCTGCACAGGGCCGCCAGAGGTGCATAAGTGGCGTGGACGTGGAGGTTTGTGTGCTTGAAAGCACTACCACCACCATGTGAGGGACCTTACATATAGTTTGGTACTACTTGTCCATGAATCGTTCGGGTTCTTCCCACTGCAGCAGGTACAGAAAACCAATATCTTTGGGTTGTCACACGCTGAGCTATCCGCTGCGAATCAAGTGGCCCCGAAAACCCGCAGGCTGCCTAAGTCGAACTGCATCTGCGGCGAACCCTTCAAGGAATCACCCCTCCTACCTGGCACAATTACAGAGCACCTCGAACTAGAAGATGGAAGAGCAGTCGCGCCGCTTTGCTTGTGACCGATGTCGTGGTCAGAAGGTAAATCAACGGCATAACTCAGCAGTATGAGATCTAACTTCTTCTAGTTACGATGTGAGCGTACTCAGGGTGACACCGGAACATGCAAACGATGTATGCGGGCGCGAGTCGAGTGTGTAGCTAGTCCCTCTGGCCACCGTCCCCCTACGAGCGATAAAAGAGATCTCGAAAAGCGCCGTCGATCAAGGGGTGGAGCGTCATCACAAGCATCATTCATCATAGCCAACGCAGGCACAATCGAGAAATCTCCAAGATCAAGCTATCCGTCAATTGTGACCTCGGACTTCAGTGCAGACAATGGCGAATATATGCAAGCTGGGCCTGATAGTGCTGTGACGCTTGACTTTCAAAATTCGCTGGACGGACAACACCAAGCACTCCTCAATCGATGGCGAAATATGAGCGCAGTTCCAACCCTCCCACCTGTATCATTTCCTCTTGAAAATGGCGGCAACAGTACAGCTGCGACCAGCTATCAAGATCCTGATGGAACTCCTCTTACTAGTGGCTCACATATCAACGTTTTCGAGTTCGATCCGTTCTTTGCGAATCAAGACAGCAGTGGATCTGGTGGTCTTACGGAGGCGATGACATCTGAAGATTCTATGGACTTTACTGTTAATTCATATGAACCTGCTCCTCGGAACTTGAACGAAGAATGCCTGCAAAACCTTTCGGATCTCAGTGCCAACTTACTTCAGGACCTAAAACGAATTCGTGCTGATGATGCAAGGGCCTCAACTCAAAATCCTATCTCTTCTGGGATACCTCAGTCTCCAGTCAGTAGCGCGGGGCATAATGTGGGACGAATGCTTGAACATTCAGAGCGGTTTCTGGGCATCTTACGGCACATAGGAGGATCTGCATCAGCAGAGATTGATGCGTCGAACCCAAGTCCAGCCGCATCAAGCGTTCGATACTTCGACTTGAATGCCGACGATGCCCACCAGACATTCGGGACAACTTCTAGAACAACATTGTCTCAACTGCTTGGGGATGGAATGGCATCGCCACCGGGCATTCAAGCTATTCCAGTTCCAGGTCCGAAGGTCAACGAACTCATCAAGCCCGACATACCAACCATGCTCGCAGTTCTCACTTGCTACACATGCCTCATCCGCATTTACGACGCCGTCTTCTCTCATATCCATAAGTCATTGACGGCTGACCCGGCTGCGCGTCGTAAGCTCTTACCACCACTGCCAGGCCTCCATCTCTGTGGCTTCAAACTTGAACAGCATCATAACCTCCAGTTGGAGATTTTGGCAAGGGTCAGCCTACATATGCTGAGCCGCTTTGAAAGGGTCCTAGATGAGATTCGCAGCAGTTGTATCAATAGTAATGTCCTTGAAGAATCCATGGCCGCTAACCTGTTGACAACGATAGTCAAGCAAGGTCTTGATGCCGGCGAAGGTGGGCAAAGCAGCGAAGAGGGACTGTTGAGAGATATCACGAAGAGTATTCGGCAGCTACTGGATTTCAAGCTAGCCGCAGCTTGATCGATATCTGAGCATCAAAGCGGCATCGCATGTGTTGGTCCGCAAAAGATAGAGAATCAATATACCGGTATGCCTTATGACCTACTTAAGATTCGGAAATGATGATTCTTTGTCTAAAGTTGGGGGATTGGTAGGATCTTTGGGTACTCGCTTTGATCAAGTCATTAAATGGCAGGCATCTGCCTGCAATGCTACTCTCACAACTGTTGAACAGAAGACTCAACAAGTGGTCTATGTATTCTGTTCAAAGACTTTGTGAAGGTGAGATCATGAATGACTCTTACCTTCAAAATGAATAGAAAATCTCTCTTCAATCTGTCCCAAATTGTTCTTTCCACCATGGACTTCGTCTCTCAGGCCCCTCCCTGCTTTACTATCCCCAAAGTAACCTCTCCTCAGCTTCACACCTTCGCACTTCCATTCACAGTCCCATTATGCTTCCCATGAACAGGTTTGAAACTCACCCAAACCTCTGGCAATGTCAAGAACCCTTCCAACTTGATGTCTCTATACCAATCAATATCCTTCCCATTTTTCAGTTCCCAATCAAATGTGTACACCAGCTTCGCAAGTATGATCCTCGCTTCCACATATGCCAATCGCATACCCAAGCACGATCTGGAACCAAGAGAGAACGGTCGCGCGGCATTGCGATTGTCGTTTGAGAAACGCGGGTTGTAGTATGCGTGGCTTTTGGGGAGCCAGCGCTCGGGATGGAAAGCCTGGGCGTCAGCGAAGAATTTCTCTGAGTGAGACGTTGTCCAGTTTGCTGTCGATACTACAGTCTATTATAGAAAGCATTAGCACTCATTCAGCCCGAGTTGCATATCCTCCTTGTCAGTTGCATTCTCAAGGTGATACAAAGCGGCGCGAGATGAGATGAGAGAGAAGCATACTCCCTTCGGAATGAACTGTCCATCTACAACCGCACCAGGACTAACCCTTGTCAAGCCAAGAGGAATACTAGGAAGGAGCCTGAGCCCCTCCTCAATGACCGCAGCCAGATACTTCAATTCCAGCGTAGCAGTATTATCAATCTCCTTCCCATCATGAAAAGCTCCCCTCACCTCCTCCTGTAGCCTCTTTAAGCTCTCAGGATTGGTGAGCAGAAAGTACGTCACGCCAGTCAAGAACAACGATGTTGTATCAGACCCGCCGATGACCAGGAGTGTTGCTTGCGCGAGCATGAATTTCTCAGACTGGTCCCGGGATTTCTCACTGAGAAGATTCGTGAAGAAATCTACATGCTTGATCTCGTTTCGGCGCGCGATACGGGAACGGACTTTTTCGCGAGTAAGAGCTTGGTGCTTCTCAAATGCTGTTCGGAGGTCTCGAGGCGCGACGAGGAAGAGGAGAGGCCAGAGGACAGGATAGCGCCGGAAGATAGCTGAGATCGCCCAGATGTGACCGGTATCATGGATCAAGCTTATCCAGAAGTGGTTTTTAGCTGACATTTGTCAGTATTCTGAAAGCGCGGTCGGAGGAGAGAGTTTTATACCAGCATTTAGAGCACCAAAAGGTTCGCCGAAAGTCAATTCTCCAGAAATGTCGAAAGTCAGGTATTTATACCACTTATTCCTTGATTAGTATAGCTCTCGACTGGAAGTGAAGAAGGAACTTACTTCTTTTACGTCAACAGGTTCTTTGACCGCCAGCTTAGAAAGTTGCGAAATGAAGAGATCCACGTATTCATGGATGATCCCTTCTTGACGTGCCAGGGCTGCTGTTGTAAAGCCTGGTGCTAGAATGCGGCGGATCTCCTTGTGTTTGTCGACATCTCGCTCCGACACAATGGTGAGCTCTTTTTCACCGACGTCGTAGAAGTCAGACTTGATGAATGTGGCATGAGTATTTCTGCCAACCTGGCCATAGATATCTTCAGTCTGATCAGCAAAAATCTCACAAAAAAGAAGACTAGGTGAACTCTGCATACCGTTGAAGCTCTGAACAGTTGCGATAGATAGTTCGTTTGGTGCCGTTCGGACAAAATCGCCTAAACGAGCAAGGTCAACGCGGAAAGGCCCAGGAGATATCTGGGGGACATTGGCCATACCATATTGCTTGTGGAGCTCTTCGATATCTTGGAAATATTTTCCATAATACCATGATCGAGCAAACCACAATTGAGAGACCGCAGCAAGTCTTGGCCCTGGGAACTTCGCGAGGGGATGAAAGTAAAGTCGGTATATGGTACGGATAAAAAGATATCCCAAATACTATCAAATTAACACAAGAACATGCTTTGCGAAGGAGAAACGGACTATGGCAATACTATAGACGAAACCCTTGGTAAACGGGGTCGAAGTCCATGCACTCTTCACGATTAACTTCGTCAACTGCCATCTCGAGAGCCGCAATCTCCCAACAGCATTCCGAGCAATGGAGATAGATTCGAAGAATCCAACAGCCATGATTGTAAAATTGAATACGAACTTGTGACTTTATCACCGTCGCGGACCTGACAAAAGGATATAAATATATATGAAGTTCCGTCGGGTGCAGGCCCCGAAGCCGAATATTGTCGAGGCTCCGAAACGGTACAGCAAAACAATCGGACTGCGTTCTCAGGAGCTGTAGGGGAACGGAGCTCGAGACAACACGCCATTCTATCATTTGGTTCAAGTAGATTTCGGCCGTTTGTGGCACTGTCTGAACTTACAGCAGCTGCGTTGGGCTGTTCGCTATGTATTCGCAGGGAATTCACAGCAATCCCTCAAGAACCTTAGGCTAATTCCATGGATCATAAACTCAAGGCGGCGATGTGAGCTACGGCTGTAGAAAGCATTTAAGTATGATCATTGCCATATGATTGCGTTCGACGTATAGTCATAAAGGGTGGTGAAGGGCTCAAGTGTGAGAATTTAAGTTTTAAGACGAATAATTTTAAGGTTTATAACGAGGGCTCAAATGTACGGCTCTAACAGTATAGCTCAGCATAGTCCTTCCTCTGAACTCCGTCACTATTATTAACTCTACAACATCGATCACTCCACCTTGATCTCCAGCGATGGCGATGGCAATGGCAATGGCAATCCGACCGTACTTTGCGGAGCAAAAACCTTCTTGACCCAGTCTCTTCTCTCCTGGTTCTTGCTGATCCACTGCTTCGAGTATCCTTCGATGGGTGGCACCCCAAATACTGCTGCATCACGATTCACCCACTTCACGATTGAGTCAACATACTCGATCTCACCGTCCTTGAGCACATGGAACGATCTTCCCAAGCCTTTCATCAACACGCGCTGCCGATATTCCTCCCTCATCTCCTCCGCGATAGGTAACGTGGCCCGACCAGAGAAGACTGCAGCCACGGCGATCGCCTGAAATTCGAAAAGAGAGAACGAAGACACAGAATATGCGGTGCCTACAAATGCCAGCGTAGGGTCGGGGATGTAGAAGATATCTTTGTGCAGGTTGTGTGCCTGGGTACCGTCCGTTACCAGGACCTTCTCGTCCGCCGCTTCAAGAGGGACATCGTCGCGATGAAGTGCCTGGAGGAATGGATACGAGATGTGGTAGCCTGTGCATATCACAATTCGATGAACGTCTTTCAGCACGCGCCCATCATCGAGATGTATGGCAGCTGGAATTGGCTCATCGTCTCTGAGTTCGACAACAGCACCGCCCTGTCCGGCTCCTTGCAATGTCGCGGTCTCGAACGATGCGATCATACCCACTCTCTCTGCGTTCGCTGGAAGGAATCGAGCTGGTATATCATACGGGCTGCTCCGAGCTACCTGGTATATTTTGGATGCAAAACCACTCGCTTCATTTGCAATATCAGTTGACGAGACGCCAGCTCCGATCAGGAGGACATTCTGCGGAAGCTTGAATTAGTCACTATAGGGAGAGCATTCTCGGCCAAGCCTCACCTGGCCTCGAAATAGCCTGGGATTTCTGTATGTTCTCGAGTGAGAGATGCGATCAGGCCATCTCAACTTCCATTCTTGCAAACCAGCCAGGTCGGGAACTTTGGCAGCGTGATAGTGACCTGAGGCAACAAGAACTGCATCAAATTCCTGAAATTCTTAGCAAGAGAATTTTTCGAATCTGTGGAATTTCTCACGTCGGACTTGTACTCAAGCCTTCCACTATCGATGCTTTCTTTGACCAGAGTCGAAGTTTTCACTTGCCACTTCTCTCCTTTCTTTGCTAAATCTTCAACCCGCGTATTAAATTCTATCAATTTCTCAACGTCGTTGTCTCTAGCAAAGCTGCGAATGTACTCGAGAATGACTTCATGTTTCACGTAATCAGGAGTTCCCTCTTTCCACGGGCTTCCCTTCAATCCCAGAAGGGACGTTGGTATATTGTTCATCAACCCTTCGTATGCTGGTCTTTTAGTGTTTAGCGAACTCCTATCCCATTTCGATACAGGTCTACTTACCCTGGTGGAGCATGTTGCAATTCAAAATCCCTGATGTCTTTGACAGTCTGCACTCCCATCGTTTGGCCGTCTACGGCCAGCAGTTCGTCTGTAATTGGGGCGAAATCTGCAACGGATGGTCGAAGTGACGGATACCCAGGCTCTGGTGCTATTCTCTCGTCGTACGACCTGAAGCTCTGATCAGTGGGTGTGGGTAGGCCTTCTCCGGGATACGAGCTGCGTACCAAATTCCACCAACTGTGGAAGCACGCTCATACACAATGACCTTCAAGCCTGCATTAGCAAGGGCTTTGGCAGCAGTCACCCCGCTGACCCCCGCTCCAATTACTGCAACTCTTTCAACATGCATTCTGGTTTTACTCTGAAGATCGCTGATGAGAACGATTGAAAATTGCGGTCTTTAAGCACGCAAGCAGCTAGGGTATTCGGTCCTTGGCACGTTATGCATGTACCCTCAACACAGAAGACTACAGATTCGCCGCTGCATTGCATACTGCTTAGGTCGCCCTGCGTGTTGATGTTCGGAACTACAAGGTACTGCGCTTGGTCTCCGACCCCGAATCCCACTCCGAATAAACGCCTCCCACTTCCCGATTCGCTTTCTAAGAAGTTCGGGGCAAGCCACCCCACAAATCATGAACTGTTGGTAATCACGATCAGAAATCCGTGGTTCGTCCTAGCGACCCGAAATCTCGTCGAACTGCCTCTCTGAGGCGCAGCTAATCTAATGATTGTTTGGGCAGTTGCTAAAGAGAATTCATTCTGCTTTTACACTGTTTAGATCCCTGCTTGTTCAGCGCATTTGGAGCTGCTCCAGTTTCTAGATCAGATCATCTTCTTGCTTTCTATCGAGCCTCTAGCAAACCCACATGTCTCTTAAAGCTGAGCAACTCCTGGCCCTTGGCAAACCAGACAGAGAGTTCGAGGAGGTACCAATTCCCTCAACCCCAAACTTTTGATATTGGCTTAATGTTTCCGTAGTTGCTAGCAAAGCGGGAACCCTATGTTATTCTCGATGACGACTTCAATGTTCCCCGGCTACGCGAACAAGAGAAAGCATATATGAAGTCAGTTGGCGCGTTATCAAAACCCAAAGCAGACATCATTGAGGTAGAGCGCAGGATACCAGTCAGAGATGGGACTTCAATCACAATCCGCTTTCACAGTCCTCGTGTGCCTCCAGTGTCTGGAAGTCCTATCTTCGTGATGCTTCATAGTGGGGGCTATTGCATTGGTGGACTAGACAACAGGATTGAAGACTGTCGTATGTTTGTGGAGAAATGGGGCTTCGTGGTCATCAACGTGGACTACCGCCTGGCACCTGAGCACCCATTCCCCACCCCTGTTTATGATGCCTATGATGCCGTCAAATGGGTAAGCTTCTATTCCCTTTCTCATGTAGAGAGGGACTACATCTGACGGACCCAGGCGGCCGCTAATGCGCATGAGCTCCGTGCCAACCCTGTTGCTGGGTTTATAGTGGGAGGCAATTCAACTGGTGCAAGCCTCGCTGCCTCCGTTTCCCTTCTCGCCCGGGATGAAGGGTTGTCTCCGCCACTCACTGGAGCCTTGCTCAGCATCCCAACTGTGGTGTATCCCTCTGTCCTTCCCGACAAGTATCGTGATGTATATCTCGCTCGTGGGCAGAACGCGAATGCTCCCTACTACTTGACGAGGCTCAATGAGGTCTTTGAAGGTACGAGAACTTTGCATACTTCTTTCCCCGTGCCTCATTTGCGAGTGTTGGCTAACGCCTACCAGCGGCCTTTAAGCCTGATATCACATCATTCTTGGCATCACCGCTCCTTCATCCAAAGGGCCACCACAATCTTCCGCCGGCCTACGTTCAGATCTGCGGGTTGGATCCAGCTCGTGATGACGGCTTCATTTATGATACTGTTCTCAGAGAAGCGGGAAACAAGACGCTTGTGGATGTTTATCCCGGCCTTCCTCATGCATTTTGGGCTTTCCTCCCTCAACTGTCTACTAGCAAGAAGTATGCAGAAGACATGAGGAATGGGATCTCGTGGTTGCTGGCTGAGGGAAGGTTGACGAATGGACATTGATATTATTTCCTTCGAGTCAACTTAACATCAATTTTTACAGCTGGAGTGCGTATATACGTCGCCTCCAAAAAAATTTTCAACGTTCAATCAATCTTGCCAAGCTGTTGGTTGCTGAATCTACCCTGAAAATTTCCATATTCGGTAATAATTATTCTCTTATCAAGTCGGAATCCGGCTTGCATTGAGGATACTCTTTGAGGTGGATAGAAACTGCGTCACCCGAATGATACCATTAACATGTGTGACTGGTACAGGTCCTGGATGGGTACATGTGTGTGTTCTTGCGGAATAGTAAGGCTTTATTATTCATGCCGAGAGGAAATTATGGTCTGCCAATTTAGTCTTCAAGTCTTGACTCTAAGTCAGTCTCTTCCCAAAATACTTTGAAATCGTCCTGGCACGCTATAACAATAACAAACCCTGGATAATCTCTTCGCCTCTAAAAATGACAACAGTAGTGGTCCCAATATCCCACAGTCTAAACAGTGGAAACGGTCTCCGACTCCTGCTCTCTCAATCTGTCCTGAGCTTTGTTTCTCAACTCCCTCTTCCACAGCCAATTCACAGCCCAGGCGAGCACAATTTGCAGCGCGAATGCAACACAGCTCCAAATCCAGCCCTTGGTAAATCTCGGGGATGCAGTTTGAGGATAAGTCAAGAGCGGCAACCAGGCATTAAATGCGTAGCCCATTGCGTTCATGATACCGATGACAATGGCACGTTCTTCGGCGTCGCCGCCACAGATCTCGTTCGTCCAGGTGAGCGCGAGGAATCCGAAGGGAACAGATGCGCGGTTGAGGAAGAGGGCGAACCATTTTAGTCCGCTGGGGACGACCCACTAGGAGAAGGACGAGTCAGCAATTGTCCTTTCCTGAATGTCTCGGGATTATTTTTCAAGAGCAATATCATGAGACATTCAAAAAATAGAAAAGTGGTAGATCCCCGGTTTACGTACGATTGCCAGGACTATGCTGGAGAAGAGACCTAGGCCCTGGAGCAAGATGCGTTAGTGAATGGAGTTTTTTAAGCGGAAGGAAGAAGGGATGGGTAAGACGTACTGAGACTAAGGACATGACTGCGGGCCTGTTGCGGAAGAAATCACTGAGTATGGCGAAGACGACCGAAGCAACAAGTTGGACGCCGGCTTGTGCTGTAGGAAGAAGATTCTACCAGCAAAGTAAGCTATTGTCCCTTCTTCCTCATTTTGGCGCCAAGGACGACCTACCAACTTAGTAACTGACCAGTTCTCGGACTTCAACCAAAGCGTGAGAGGATTGACACTGTTAGATGACCCATTGTTGGAAAAGATGATATAGAGTATCGTGAGCGCATAGACGCGCCAAGTCGCAAACACCCTCCTCACGATACTCCATCCAAACTTGGTGAAAGGCTTGCGCCCCACATCTACCATACGTTTGATAGCAATAGCTCTGTCTCTCTCATTCAAGTAGAATGCCTTCGTGGTTTGAGGATAGTCAGGAAGAAGCCAGAATCCCGCCAACGCAATAGGGATGCTAATAACTCCATCCATGATAAAGAGCCACTGCCAGCCAGCTTTGCCACCTACTCCGTCAAGCGACAACACTGCGATCTGGAGGTATCCGGAGAACATACCCGCCGCTGATCCAACAGCATATAGGATTCCAGCCCGCTTTGCCAATTCAGCGTTGGTGTACCTACGCCAGCGAATTAGCAATTTAGAGTCACATATTTGGAGAGGGGTCCAGAGCTGAGAGCTGTCTCAGGAGCTATGTAAACGGAGTGTCTCAGATCCAAAGGAAGCCCCCAGCTCCGAAGCTCCCTTACAAGAAAACAGCAATTCAGTAAGGAAATAAGCTTACCAGGACCCGAGAACAAAGTGAGCTGCGGGGTAGAAAATGGACCTAACCCGGGTTCACAGAGTCAGCATGCTTGTTTAATGCGGCTCAGAGATCTCAAAAATAGGAGGACACAAGACGGAAGGGGCATCATTGTGGGCGAGAACGTAAGACTTACTCCGCAAATCCAATCAAGAAGCGAATTCCAATTACCTGGCTAGATGTAGTTGCAGCAGCCAAGACGAACGTGAGAATAGTCCAGAGGATTTCACATGAGGGGATCCAGATGCTCGGGCGGACTTTGCTGAGGATGATTTGAGACGGAATCATACCAACAATGTAACCTTGGATTATTAGCAACGAGAGTGGGACAGATCGGGAGGAGGGAAGATACCGATTGTCCATGAAGTGTCGACCAAGTTGAGTTGTACTCCATACATGTTCAAATCCTCCTTCATGCCACTCACGAACGCAGTTCCGATGTTAGCTTGATCGAGACCTTTGCAGAAATACCCAAGCGAGAGCATGGTCAGGAGGTAGAGGTCGAGCTTCTGAACAAATCTTCGCTCCTCTTTAGATCTAGTGGGATCATAGTCCTATGATCTGGTCAGATTGTGTGTTCTGGTATCGAGGGTAACAGAATACCTACCCAAATGTAAGACCACCAAGGTGCACTCTTGACAGTGCCAAGACTATCCTTTTCATCGCCAGGATCATCGTTAGTGATGGCAGAGATTTCGATTTTGTCATCCGGTAGAGCTTTACTGTCGATATATTGATTCTGTGGTGGCACAGGAGTACCAGAAGAAATTGCATTTGGCATGATGTTCGAGAGAAATGGAGATGATGCCCAAGAGTTTGGTTGCTGGAACCTGTATAGAACCAAAAGCTCGCGTAGATGCACGAAGTAACCTTAATGTGGTGAATAAACGAGGTCCATTCTAAAGTCCTTGTACTTCCCGCGTCCCAGGAAAAGCCCCCCTGCTGCAGATATTCGGAGTCTCGAAATGGAAATGTTCGGACTCAGCCACGAAATCGCGACTCCGATGTCTGCGAGCACGCAATTGCCGACTACCGAGTTGAGTGAGCG
Organism: Acephala macrosclerotiorum; assembly: GCA_014904845.1. NCBI lineage: Eukaryota > Fungi > Ascomycota > Leotiomycetes > Helotiales > Mollisiaceae > Acephala > Acephala macrosclerotiorum. The sequence continues at coordinate 133,596 of MU119277.1, forward strand.
GAATGGGATTTCAACGGAGAATCAATTGATTATGCAAGTTGGAAATCCACATTAAGCTTCTGATCAATGATAGACCTCGGCGGGGGTAGGGTACAGAGTCGCTGAGGATCCGGTGTTGGGGCCAGCATAGCAGCGAATTGCAATACTACATACACCAAGTGATAAAATATCCCCAAAAAGTATCACTCCTAAAGTCCAAGATTCTCAGAGGCTTCCACAACTTCATAACGCATGCCAAAGATATAGCTTTGAAGTATATGTGGCAACTGATGGCTTGCCAAAAGCACAGAACTTGTTCGAGCTCTCAAAAGGACACCGCAAGAAACCCTACAAGCATAATACCATATGAAACCCGTATTAGCGATTTCCCTGTGGTTACAAGAGGTGATATGAGAAGAGGAGAACAACGTGCGTACAATGTGCATGCTGGGAGACAACATCGCACCGGAGCTGAGTAGAGGAGAACACAACTTCATTTAGACTCTGGAGCCAATTCCTCCAAAAATGATCTAAAAAAACCCTGTAGCCCTGATGCAGCCACATGGACGTTACAGCTCGTCGGCATAGTTACTCTTGAAAAAGGGCGAGTCTTTCGGAAAAACAAGCTGTTCCACCAACGCAACACCAGTATACTTCTCGCCATCAATCTCCCCACCACTGGCGCGAGCCGCAAATCCTGTTCCTCCAGATCCCTCTCCCAATGCGAATTCAAAAGAAACAACACTGTGCTCGAAGATAAAATGCCAATGCTTGCCCGTTTCAGGCGACACCAGATTCAGAACATGGCCAGTTGCTCGATCCGCCAGGGTTCCAGTGATTTTGCCGTTGTATGTCTTGCTCAAAGTAACGTACTCGTTTGTTTTAGAGACATGCCCCAACGTGGCTGAGAAGATCTTCTGTCCGTTCTCCCACAAGATGACGGAGGGATAGGTGACTCCAGGAGTCAAAATATGGGACTTCAAGGCTTGATAGGTGAGTTGATAAGGTCCCAGTTCACTGCGGACAATGCTCAGCCCTTCCAGAACTGTAAACCAGCTAAAGGCTGTCCACATATGCTCATGACCGCCTAGACCAGTCCAGACGTAGGGTGTTCCCTCAATCGAGAGGTCGACGTTGATGCTACCAGTAGGAATAGGTTCCAACCAATGAAAGAAAGGCGCAGCAGCCGTTGTAGAGTTGATCGCTCCTGGAAATACCGAACCATCAGGGTAGCGCGCTTGTGAGGTCGACTCGATTTCGAAGGATCCTTTGAGAAGAGGGGTATCGATCTCAACGTTGGCGTGCTTGTGGTCGTTCGAGACCTCGAAGGAGTATGTGATATCTGGGCTTGACCAAGTTCCAATCACGCTATTCCCGCACTCCTCGACTACAGAGTGTGCTACGTGGTGATCTTGCGAGTAGATTGTTCCATTCTCAAAAACAAGGTCGAGCGAAACGCGGAAGTTTCCAGTGCCCAGAATTGCGTAGTTGGGGTCGCGGTAAACTAGTTGATATAGAGTCAGCAATTCCCTTCCCAAACACGACTTACGGACAAGAGAAAAGTGCCCTAAGAATTCTCGTTCACTCACAGCCAATTACCAACCCAGTCTTCGAGTCACTGCCGATGCCATCAAATTCCCACTGCTCGCCAGCAGTCTTGTTCATCGGATTCAGCTTAGGCGCATTGAGAGGGTCGAGAGGAGAGGTTCGAAAGTCGATCAACTGATCGTATGTTTCGTAGGCTGTATAGTGAGATGATTTGCAACCATCGCGGAGTGCGACTTGCAAGTCGTTCCCATTTCCTCCCCATGGCCAACTGTACCCGAGGCTGTGTTGAACCAGCAGCGAAGTAAAAAGGAAGACATTTGCAAATCTAATAGACGTAGACATTTTAAAAGGTCGAAAGACGATGTTCATCTCAATCATCACTTTTGAAACTTTTCAGATACATCCCTCTCGCGGTACATGTATGAGTCTGTTTATCCTTGGCGGGCATTCGTGAACCGAGTCCGAATGCAGTCACTCGGACGCCCGATACCGACAATGCATTCCGAAAAGAAGTAAAGGATTGAGATTTCAATTGCACGCAGACGTTTTAAGAACAGATGACCGATATAGGTAGATAGACTTGCATGTGCTTTGTGATCGAGGATCGTCTGCTTTTTGTTCGAAGTACAACCACGATCATCTTCTCGCTGCAAGCCTCCGACTACAGGAGCCAAGGATGACTTCATCAATTAATCGCAACGAGGCGGAAATACTTAACAACCTGCCACAATTCCAGACAGCAATAAAGCAAGGCCCCGAGGGACGTCTCTACATCGAGCAGAATGCTCCAATTCCTCATCTCTCACCTGACCAGATTCTCGTCAAAGTGAAATTCGTGGCCCTCAACCCATGCGACTACAAAATGGCTGAGAGGTTTCCATCCGAAGGCGCGACTGATGGCTGTGACTTTTCCGGGACGGTTGTTGGCATTGGTTCCGAAGCAGCTCGGGACTACACCTTCAAGCTTGGTCAGCGAGTTTTTGGTGCGGTCCATGGTTCCAATCCAATTGACCATGAAGCTGGATCGTTCGCGGAGTACGTCGCGATCGATGGGGGTTTCCTGTTCAAAACACCAAGGGAGATTTCAGACGACACAGCGGCGGGTATTGGTGGTACTGGATTGGGGACGCTGGGTCTGGCACTTTTCAAGACATTGGCCTTGCCAGGAACGCCAGACAAGCCAGCTCAGAACAGCGAGGCGGTCCTTGTCTATGGGGGAAGCACCTCAGTTGGCACACTTGCTATCCAACTACTCAAGCTGTAAGTGAACAGATGGCGCCTATAAAAGTACATTGGAGCTTACCACTTTATTCAGATCTGGCTACCGACCCATCGCAACATGTTCACCAAAAAACTTCGACCTTGTACGTTCATACGGTGCAGCAGAGGTATTTGATTATCGCGATCCTGAGGTGGCAGAAAATATTCGAATATATACCAAAAATTCACTGCGGTACGTGTTGGACGTTATCACAGAGGTGAAAACGATGAAGCACTGCTATGCAGCGATTGGCCGTGCAGGAGGAAAATACGCATGTTTAGAAAACTACCCAGAGCACCTCCATACACGCAGAACGGTGAAGCCGGAGCTTGTAATGGGCATTGCGATTCTGGGAAAGAGGATCGCACTGGATCATGGCTATGGCAGTGATGCCAATCCGGAGTTGAGAGAGTTCGGAGTTGCTTGGTATCAAACTTTGCAGAGATTACTTGACGAGGCCAAGATAAGATCCCATCCCATTAAGGTGTTACCAGGAGGGTTTCAGGGAATCCTAGAAGGACTACCGCTGCTGAAGAGCAAGGCCATTTCTGCACAGAAACTCGTTGTAAGAATCCCCACCAATTAGTTTTCAGGTAGACTTCGGTAGAGAGTATTGGCAATTGCCTACTATTTACTGTAACTCACAAGATCTCATGACCATTCGCTACTGCAAAAGCTCCCCAACCAGCTTGAACATCTTTCATGGACTAGAACTTCCCTAACGCGCGTTTCTAAAGTTATGTGTCCTTTGAATGAAAACTCTGTCGCTCAATCTCGAATACACTATCAAGGAATTGAAATGTTCGCTCCGCAGAAACGCCAAACGCGCCAACTTTGGCTTGCAACCCTCCATCGCCAGGAGCTCCGGGCATCCATACTTGTTTCTCATCGTCCTTGAGACTAGTCAAGTTATCGAAAATTGACATGGTATGATAGACAGGATTAAAGTAAAGGGAATGAGCAGCCCCTGAAACAAGCACGGGGCAGCGAACTTTCGACAAAAATCCATCCTTCAAAGTATATTTCTTCATCTCCTTCAGTGTGGCGGATGGCGTCTCCAATCCAAAGAACCAACCCTGTTCATCAAAAATGGAGTTAGTCTACTGAATTTGTACATTTCGGTAGTGCAGAGCATTGCTTTGGAGTAGCGAATTTCTCGGGAAAATTGACACTTACAGCGACATTGACCTCCCACTTCAGCTGATATGCTACCTTCGACAAAAACCAAATCGCCCTGTCAACGACTGCATCGCTGATCCATCCACTCGTCCAAGCACCAATGAATGCTGGAGATATGTGGTGCGTGGCGAATTCCCACATGTCGTAGAAGGGGTCAATGGACACGCAAGCCTTGAATCGTGAGTCTGATGCACCACGAAGAGCATAGTAGCCACCCATAGATGCACCAGCAATAGCGATGCGATCGAGATCGAGCTGAAGTTCTGGATGCTTCGCCGAAAAATCGAACAGATGGTCAATAACTTTGCTCGTGACGTACTCCCAGTCGGGTTGCATATGAAGCTTGTGCCGTCGAAGGACGATTCCTTGGCCGGGGCCTTCGAAAGTGAGAACACCGTAACCAAGGGCGGGGCCACCAACTCCATAGATGTAATAAAGCTCTTCCTGGACTGAGTCGGCACCGCCAGTGTTCACCAACAACGGAATTTTTCCAGACAGCTGATCCTTCTTTAGAGGGAGATAGAGGTATGCTGGCAATTTGTAGCCATTGAATGGGATTTCGAGAGTATGAACCTCGCTGTCGAAGAACTTGGTGGCATTCTGGAAATTCTTAATCACTCGCTCCGCATTGGGAAGAACTCGAGCATCTGGACTTTGCGGTCGATCATTGAACATATAACCGCTGGCTCTAAAGTAATTCGAGGCTCGCAAGAAGGCTCGGCGTGCCTCTACTTTGTTCCCTACTTTGCTGGCATCTTCGGCGAGAGCCTCCGCTCTTTCTGCCTGTGCAGCCCATGCACGATGCCAGCTGTTAGGATCGTTGTCTTGAATCTGGCCAATGGCATCAAGACATTCAGCTATATCTGCTCCTCCAAATGGTGCTGTCCCCAAGATGCGCACAACCTCGAAGTTAAAGAAAGTGGATTTGAAAAATTGATGCATTGCGTACGAGTAAATGGAATGCAATTGAGTTTAAAAAGTTTCATGCTATATTCTAAACAAAGCAGACACAAAAATATGGCCATAGTAATTCCAAGCGTTGATATTCTGTGCCGTTCTGTTCTTCCCTTCGCAGCCCCGAATCGGATACGCCGATTCGGGTTCGGTCAGGACTTCCGACGATGACATGGAATGGAAGTGACCTGTGTAGTAGTGCTACCTAATAACCCAACTAGATTATATGAGAGCGTTTGCTAATGGGTAAAATAAAGGAGACGAGCGAGTAGAAGATTCAACTGGACCGAGCATGCATGGTTCTCTCCTACAGGGACGACCCGCCTCCTCCACGCATATTCCAGCCGTGCCGTACACTCTTGGAGTGTATTCGCGTGGAAAGGCTATTGTTGCTTCACTGCCCCGCCATGGACGATCCAGCCCATGTTTCCTAACCTTATTGAAATTTGATGTTGATATTCGTCCTTTTTCGCGTGCCTTGCCCATTCGATGTAGAGATTGAAAGACGCCCGAGATCGTCGTCTCGTCGACTCGAAGGATTGATTCCTAGGACGTGATGCCACCCTGTAGAGTGTCTCCCTGCTCTTGGCCAGCTCACATCACTCTCATGCCCGCCACCTCAACAACAATATGATGATGATTGGGTATGATGCAAGGTTCGCTGATGGATTGGAAACATTGATAGTAGGTATGGAGCGCTGGGGCAAGGGCGTCGCGTTGAGTCGCATTATTTGCAGGGTCTGGTTGCGTGTGGCTTTTCTTCAAGTAGTGGATGGGGTTCAATTGAATCAAAGAAGTTGGTGTGGACGTAGGCGTAGACGTAGATGGAGAGGGAGAAGGAAGGAGAAGGAAAAGTCTCCCAGTCGCTGGAAATTTCAGGCGCTTCAGGCCATGCATGACGGGTCAGGCCCTGCCTTCCTCAGGTTCCTGAATCCCGTTTTATACATTTATACTCTCCGTCAAACCTCCTCATAATTTTTTATATTAATAAAGTCTCGCTGCGTTATCAATCGAACGACCAGGATATATAATTTGCGAAACGCGTCGAGGAGCCTGCGAGTTCGTGTACAATCGGTTCCCGGGACTGTTCGCTAATCACGTGCAGGGGTGTCCTATTACTTCAAGCACTTATAACTCAATAACTATTAATCCGAATTACTCTATTTCAAGCTCAAATTGAAGATATACTAATACTTAATTAGTCTTTTTTTAGTTTTAATACATATATTAATCCGTTTTTTTATATTAGTATTTAGCGTTTTAAAAGTTTTAAATTTAATTTAAAATTAAACTTTTTTCAAAGTTTATTTTATATTCGCGATATTTTTAATTTAATGTTTTTTTTTTTAATTATATTTTTAATTTGCTTTTACAAAATTTTAATTAAAAAAAGATCGAATAATTATATAAATTATTATAATCGAGTAATTTCTCGTTAATTTATATATTTTTTTATTATTTTAATAATATACTAAAAAAATTTTTTTTTTTATATTATTATTTTAAAATCGTATTTTTGAATTATTTTCTTATAAAAAAAATGAAATATTTTTTAATAATTTTTAAATAACGTTTTATAATTATACGTTTATTTTTTTTAATAATTATTAAAAAACTTATTTTAATTTCGTAAAAACAAAATTAAATATTTATAAATATACGTTTATTTTTAAAATTAAAATTAAAAATTTTTTTTAAGTATTTTTTCTTGAGTTCGCGAATTATATAAATAGTATTTTTATTTATTTTTATATAAAATATAATTTTATTATTTTAATAAATTTTTTTATAGTTTTTTTTTTTAATTATTTTTTATTATTTACATTATATTAAACGTTTAATTTTATGTTTAAATTTGAAATATAGTTTTTTACGAAATTTACGTTTAATTTTCCTATAAATTTTAAAGATTTTTCGAATCGTATTTCGATTTAATTTATAGATCGATTTAAAAAAAATTGCGAGAATATAAAAAGTATTTTTTGGATTTTTATTAGTATAACGAACAAGTGTTTTATCGTTTTTAGTATTAGTTCTTTTAGTAGATTTATTTCGAGACTTATTTTTAAAAATAATATCGCTAGTTTTTAGTCTCTTCTCGATAATACTACGAACGGTAGAATAGAAAGTATTTTCTAACATAGAAATTGCAATGTATTTATATTTATTATAATATCGAGTTTAAATTTAAATTCTTTCGACTAGTTTAAACTTTTTTCGAAAAGTTTTCCGTTTTCAGCTTATAATTAAAAATGGATTTTTTAATAATATAAAATTAAGTGTGTGTGTGAGTTTTTAAAGAGGGCTAAGTAGAGCATTTAAATCTAACTTTTTTTAAAAAAAAAAAAAATTAGCGAACAGTATAGGGAATCGATTGTACAAAGTCCACGGGGAGCCAATGACTTGAGATCGCTCGCACTATGACCCACAACAACGGAAGTCATTCAACCTGGAGTCCCGTCCAAATTAGCAACGTCACGAATGATATTGACGCTGTATTGACGCGAAATGCGGCCCAGAACTCCTCTGGTGCATCATTTCATCATGCAAGTCATGAGCCAGATGCCCCATCACGTGCTGAGGCTGTCTCAAGCTCTATGCATCCTATTGGACTTGCATCAAGCAGGTTCGGGAGCTCTGCAAGCTTGCAGCGATATGGAGCCAACGTTGATGGTATGTCAAGTCCAATGGTCTGAACGAGTTATTTGATTTTCGCCCTTGAAATTTATATGTTCCAATCTATTTAGTTCCTATCCTCTTTAGGTATTGCATCAAAGACGAACTCAAAGTCAGACCATTCTTCGCACGAAACTCGGAATTCATATATCAAGGACACCTACTACAATGCTCCACCATACACTCTCTAACTCATTCCCTCGCCCAAAACTGGTCGAAGCTTCTCGATACACAAAAGAAGCGAATCAAACGATCGAAGCTCCGACAGGACGTATCAAAAACCACACAGTTTCACCTATCTCTAGTCTCGATATCTGATCATCAGCACTTGGCTGAGAGTCACTCGGTTGTCGCTTAGAGAACACTCGCAGTCAGCCATGGCGATAACAATGTCTTTCACGCACTTCCCAAAGCTTCCTCTGGAACTCAGGAAAATGATTTGGGAGCATACTCTGCAACCTCGATTCGTGTACTTGAAAGTGCGTTCCAACAGCAACATAACATGGTTTAGCGGCGGGTTAAACTATGACGATGAAGGAGCGATTCCAAGCGCCCTTCAAATTAATAGGGAGTCTAGATACAGCTTCATCGATCGATACCCAACACCATTTGAAGGCAAATATAATACCCAACCGCTTACTGGGACCTATGGAATCTATAAGCGTATAAAACAGGACCACAACCCTAGGGGATTGAGGTTCAACTAGGCCATAGATATCCTTGTTTTCAATAACTTTTGGCATCACTGGAAACGAGATGTGCTTTCCTTTGGCAACCCTTCCTTGGCGATATTGTCTTTATGCGTTTCCAAAGAATATCTCGCTGTGATACGCCGTATCGTCCTTTCCCGGAATGCTTGGTATTCCGTACATATGGCCAAGAGTTACGAGGCTTTCAGTCGTATGGGTAGACTGGAAGCTATTTATGTAATTGCAAGGGGCGTGGTGCCCGACGAGATTCGGGATCCTTATCTGAGTAGCACAAGGAACAAGAAGTTGACTACTGGCAAAATTATCGACTTCAAGAAGTGTCTCGAAATGGAGTCGCAGGATTGGCTATGGAAGGATTCTTTCTCTAATCGAAAGGCTCCTACGCTCTGGAATATTGCAGAGGAGAAACTGGAGGAATTGCTGGATAGCCAACCGGCTATCTATTAGTAGGATATAAACTAGTCCATAGGCCAATATATACTCAACCTAAAAGCCTATATAAATCGTATTAAGTTAGTCTCGCTTATTCAGTTCTTAGCTCAAGGCCAACATTGGTCGGCACTTGGCATAGAAGAGGAGTCAGTCATATAAGATACCCAAAATAATACCGCCCGACCAGTCCCAAATTCTCGAAAAATTGTACCAAGAGGAGCACACATCTGCAATGTCGATTCGATCCCGTCTAGACGATGATGCGTGGGACTTCTCAAAGGTCTTTCGACTAACAAGTCGTATTTATGAAATGATATTCATTTGCAGTGGTTCTTTTCGATTTCCATAAGTGTTTGAGGTGATTGCTGCTTTCACGTGAACCTCACGTCAATGATGGTTCTAGTCAGACAAGTGTCAGAGGTAGAGTGGAAAACAAGTATATTTCGATCAGTCAATCCAAGCTAAGCTAGATATCTAGAAATCTGAAGCTCACGCAATAAGAAAAGCAGCTAAGTTTGTTAAGAATCTTTGTCGCGGTTCGTCCGATTGCCTCAAGCTCTATCTTGGCCAGGTCGAAACCGTTACTTCCGAGAGACAGTTTTACGAGAGAGAACCATCGTCTATGATTTGCCGTAGGGCATTCCAGCAAAGAAGTAGAGAGATCAACCATGGTTGAAGGAATATATGCGTACTTCCAAAGAGGTGGAGGTGGAGGTGGTGGGGACAAAAAGAAGAGCTGCGAGATGACGACGCAGATTGAGAAGAGTTTGTGGAGTAGTGGTAAAACACACTAGAGACTTGCGCGAGCGCTGAACCACGTAAAAGTCTACGCATGAGAGAAGTGAATTCAAAAGGAGTGAGGATGTGGGAAGTGTTACCACCTGATCACCTGATACAGAAGCGGCACCTGCCTAGTAACGCGATGTCTAAAACGATCATTTCTCTTTTAATGCACCTGTCTGAGCTAGGAAAGGGCATATTTCTTTTGCTAGAATTATTACATCGCCTTTCGAATGCAAGAACGATGGAGGGATATTGAATTCGAATAAACCGACGACACGTGGGCAAGCCCAAAAAGCAAGGAACAATCCGAATAATACAATGATGCTGCACTTCGAAACAGCTTCGGACGTCCGGCATTGAAACCCGTTTTAGACATTGCAGCAGTAAGTGAAAATATAGTTCAGGTATCACAACGTTCCTATTGACCAACACGACCCCTAGAAAATCTCCGGTTGGTCAACCCCGCAATACGCCGAAGGAACAGCGAAATTGCTCCCTGTGGGGAAAAGTAAGTTTCGGCGACTGAGCCTCAGGGCCTTCTAGGTTTGTTCGGACCTCAACAAAAGTGTGCGCTGCGCATCGGGTATGCAACTCTGCATCTCGGGTTCCAAGCTTGGTGCACCTGACGTGCAGAAAATTGGAAAACACAACACAACTACACAGCACGATGATCAACGAAGCTCCATTTCAGCTCATCTTTAATCCTCTCACCACCTATATCTACGATCCCCTCATCGCTCTCAACGCTACCATCAAAGTCAACCCAATCTATACCACGGACATGCAATATAACAACCCCGCACCCGGCCATGCATCATAACGTCGTGACTTCCCTTTCCCTTCCGATCCTTTTCCAGACCCATCTAAGCGCTCCAACCCATTATAAGAGAAAAAGCAGACCCAGACCCAGACGCAAATCCATGCTGTGAAGGAAAGACGAGAAAAGGGAAGAAAAATGTACATGTATAATAATAACACGAATTGAAAACTCCCGATTCGAACTCTCTATCCCTATACTGTAGGGAATTTGTGATCTGGCCAGATCAAGTAGAGAGCGGTGAACGGAAAAATACACGCCTAACACCTTGCTTGCTCCCTGCCTTTCCTCATTCTCTAGCCCGGTCTCAAATGCAATTTATATCCTCTCGCCTCCGCATTAACGCGCGCTGCCTCCACGTTCAAGGTGGACGAAGAGCTTCGTTGAAAGGCAGCTGGACTTAAATAGCCCAACTACCTCTCCTAGCTCTGACGCCCCAGGCAGCAGGTCCCATCGCACCATTACTCATGCTCGGATGCTGTCTCGCCCACTCGAGGATATAAATCCTCAATGCCTTCCACCTTGCACAATGCTCTTCCTCTTTCTCGACCTTCCCATCCGTTGTATGCCCATTTGAAAGTCCAATATGCCCCTTGACATTCTTCTTCTGATCATCGAATCTCAACTCCGTTTCCGAGATCCTGCTGATCCTCGCTAACTCTTCGTCGTATTGGCGAGCTAAAGAGGGGTAGCCAAGCGAGAGGTAATTATACACCTGCGTCACGAACGTATCGTCAAACTCCTGCAAGAGCGCCTCTTCCATCTTACTCCTCGACGCCTCGGCCTGCAATCTCTCGTCCAGACCAGCAAGCATGCGTAACCCACCCGCATGCGCACGTCCATTCGTCTTTTGCGGGCTCTGAGCTCCCGCTCCCGGGATCTCGCTAGCGAGCACGGAAGAAAACGGGTCAACGGGAGTCTCACTATGCGGGGTCTGAATAAGCGCAGGTCCTTTCATGGTGTTTGGACTGAGGAACACGCCAGGTTCGTCTGCGACGCAGTATCCGCCCCAGAGACCGCCGCCTGTCTCACTGCGATTGGGTTGGATGTCCATTCGCTGGTCTGTCTCGAACTTGGTGGCTTTGGGAGACGGGCACATCCGGAACTTGAGATCTCCTCCGAGCATGGGCGGTGATGCTGCTGAACGCATGCGAGCCAGCTCTGCTTCCTTCTGGGCGTCATTTGGGTCGTCTCCACGTGCAAATGCTGCGTTCTTGACGGTCATTCCGTTGGTCCAGAAAGGATCCTTGAATGAGGGTTGGGCTGCCTCGGCTGCCACTTTCTTGTGTGTTTCGTCTTCTCGTAGTCGATTGAGCTTCTCCTGGTGCTCTTGCATCTCTTTTGCTGCCCACCCAACTTCTGTAGACTTGCGCCGTATGACTTTGAGTTGAGGGTCCTCAAGCAAGAGGCCCACACCCTCGATAGATTCCTCATCTGAAGCACCCTCTATCTCCCGGTCGTAGAAGTGTTCCACTATCTCGTGCATAGACTCGTTTGGGAAGGCAGCCAAAGCTTGTTCCCGTAACTGCTTCTCTGCTGCTTTTGCTGCAAGAGCAAGCAAGTACCCTGAAAATCGATCATCGCAGCTTTCTCTTGTGCGTGCCAATTGTAGTCTCATCTGGGAATCTTCGGAAGATCCGTATGATCCTGTAAGTGACGGTGTCCCATCCTCGTAATCTGAATTCTCCTCGTCTGAATTGGGGTTTGGGGGTATAGCTTCCAATTCGGGTTGGAAGGAGTTTTGTCTTGTGCTTCTTCTTGTGTTCGGGTGGGGTCGCATGGAGGGCTGTCTTCGAGGAGGTAACGGGGGTATAGTGTGAACAGCAATAGAACTCGTGTTGGGAGTATTGACGGGAGGGATAGGTACGACGGGAGGGCGGACCTTTCGTTTTGGTCTTGTGTATATATTTGGCACTCCAGGAGTGAGGTCAGTCTGTTGGGAGCACCGTGATCAGTATACTGGAAGATATATGCAAGCTCGTGTTACGCACCTTATCTGTGGGCAGAGTAGCCGGTCTTGCGTCACCGGCCTTCTTGGATCTCTTGGATGTCTCAATGAGCTCTGGAACAAATCTTCTCCCTGGTTTAGGAGTCTCTTCGGGTGGCGGCTCTATAAGAATTGGGACGGGCGTAGGTTCTGGGGTAGGTAATGGGTCGGCAGCTTGTCTGTTGCTCTTAAATGTAGTCTCGACCGGCTGCGGCACAAAGCGCCTCTTCGCTGGAGCAAAGTCCGTCTTCTCGACGGCAGATTCATTCTCGACTTGGGCCTCCTCTTTCTTACTGCTTCGAGCTGTAGTCTCCACGGGCTCAACAGCGAATCGTCGAACCTTCTTCACCGTGGTTTCGACGGGGGTGGGTGAGAATCGTCTCGATGTTGGCGGAGGTGAAGTTTCCGTCATTGTGCAACTCATGAATTGAACGAGAAACCAATCGTCTCTGGTCAATGTCTGGATTTTCGTGAATAATTCGACGCATTCCCTTGGTAATAGTTATTGAACCTGTGGCCAAAGAACGGTGAGCTGTAGTTGCTCGTGCGCTCTCCCTGGCGGACCAGAAGGTGACGCTCCAATCCGTGGACTTTAACGGCGGGACGATGACTGGTTCGGAAGGGCCCAACCGGTAGCGCAATGCAGCAGAAACCACATGTCAACCCTCAACCACCTTACGAAGATTGAGGGACTGCGGGGACGGGTATGTAGGTACGTAAGAGGAGCAGTAAGTAAGGGACGCAAGGCAAGAATTTGTTTATCACGCGGAGGAGGCTGTAGTCGTGGAAGTTGGAGGATGTCTGATGTGGAAATTGACCGATTTGACTGTAGCGTGGAATTGACCGTGCTTCGTATCGGCGGGGAAAGATGAGGTGAGGGTTTTGGCAGGCACTTTGCATAGACTTCGTTACTAAAATCAGATAGAGTTCAAACAACCAGCCAGCAGAGGACAACTATTTATCAATAGACAGCGAGTGCATCTGCAAATCTACCGTAGAGTTCAGTTCCATGGAATTCAATATAATTTTCAATAGTGTGTGGAGCCGCTGTTAGTATAAATAGCTCCAGCTCGTTCAAACCCATGGAAACAGGTTCCATATATTCCACCATTTCATTTCATTTTGAGACATCTACTTTGAAGAATTGGAAAAGACCCGCTCAAAGCTAGTCACAACATGTTTCCCCTTTTCAACGATTGATTCGAAACTGTTAGGTCAGTGAGTCTCGAACACCATCACTGTTACATATCACGACATGCAGTTTTTTGACTAACAATAGCCAAGAATCACGAGCCCATGTGATAGGATACATCAACCACATTATTATTTATTATGTACTCGCAAAGCCTCTCAGGGCTCCACGTCATGACGGCAAAGTTGCCTCCCAATTGTCAACGCCATCCCTTCAAGGTTCCCATGACTGACAGCGGAAGCTAAGAGATGCAAGAACGAACGGAGAAAAAAATATGCAACGAGTCCAGGCATGCATACCCCAATAAAAGTACAAGAAACGAAACTGCCGAATGCTTCCATCAAAAACAAAGAAGCCTCTTCCGCAATGTACGTAAATGCAACCCTAAACCCATGTGTACTGGAAGAGAAAGTCCGCAGCATAGAAAAAAAAAGTGTCAACCGGTTCCGCAAGCCGGCTCAGTTCACTGCTTCCGCTTTCTTGGCAGCCCAGCTGCTCTCCTTGCTGCGACATCGCCTTCAGCCAACCATCTGCTGGCTTTGACCAATTGTACGACATTGATGAATTGCTTCATGCCCATAATTGGGAAGCTGATGCCAGCTATCACCCAAGGCACAAATGAATCCATCTTGTTCGCCCTTGCTAATTCCAATGCAGCCGCACTGTGTGGGTTCAAGAAAAGCGATGCTCCGGGTTGAGCAGGGCTTCCAGGCTGGAGAGATGCGCCTGTAGTTCCATTGTTCGTGACTTGTAAGAGGGACGGCGAGAGGAAGGGCGAGGAGAAGGAAAGGAGGTATAGGGCAATGAAGAATATTTCGTTCAAGGCGCAGAAAAGGAACAGAACCGTCTGAGCGCATCTGATTAGCCTACGATGCCAAATTTCCAATAAGGGTATGTCCGTACCTTGTTTGTGTAATACAGATTCAAAATCCAACTCCTGCTCTTGTCGACGGCCTTATGACTCGTGTCTGATCCACCCATTGCCAAAGTCGCATACATATGAACGTAGTGGCTAGCCAAATCCAAGGAGATGAGGCCCTGGAAAACGATTGCCCATCTGGGAAAGGCTGAGCCCAAGAAGACCAGCAGACAGGCGGTGGTGCAACGATCAGTCACCATGTCCAAGACAGCTCCAAATCGTGTAGACTGTTCGAAGTATCGTGCGGCATATCCATCCAGAGCATCGAGTAAGCAGGAAACGCTGTAAAGTATGGAGCAGGTTCGCGGATGCAGAGGCATGTAGTATAAGGACGCGAATGCAAGGACGATTCGAGCATACCCTACAATAGGTCAGCATAGTTCGCAGACGTCCAAGGCTTTCGGAAAATACCAATCAAGTTGGGCCAGAAAAGAAAAATGTTCTCAGGATAATTATCCTTGGCAGACCTGTGGGCCTTCCCATTCCCGTTCATGATGACTTGCTCCTGTCGAGGAGCTGGTGAAGGTGTCGCCGGCGAAGAAATGGCCGCTGCTTGCCTTCGGGTTCGCACACTCGACATGATGCTGTGATCTTCCTCCTTTCGAAATCCTCCTTGTCCGCTGTCGCGTGTCTTGCTTTGGCTGACGAAAGTGGTTATTTGTAGGCTTTTGATTTGCTTTCGTCGGAACGTGGAGTTGGGACGGTCAAGCGGTGTCTCAAATGTCCCAGAAACGTAGAAATCGAATTAAAAGGTCGAAAGCAAGGTTATCGTAAGCAGAAGTTTAAGGAGGGTGGTGAAGTTGGATCGCGTGTGACCATTGCTTGTCCTTATCGCTGAAAGAGGTGCTCAGAATTATTTGGCTCCGCCGGAGCATTCGGCAGCGGCCTAAAATCGGCAGGGGTGCTGCGTAATCTTCTGATTGACCACTTCTGTCCGTAACACCACAGGTATCACCACACCAAGAATCCTTCGCCTGATTGTTTGTATGCTTTGTTATAGTTTTTGAACTCGATTTGGAGGCGGCATTTGAGTTTCTCGAAGCTGTTTCATCTGAAACATGGCATGATGTCAAGTGAATCACGTGCCAGCTCGAGGCTCATGTCCATATATAGTACCTAATTCTACGTTTGATAGAGGCTCAGATCAAAGCTTCTTACTTTCAAATGTGTTTCAGGTGCTCCTTTCTTTAATCATATATTGAAACAATGGTGGTGTGTCTTTTTCGGTATCCTTTTTCGCCGAGCCGAAACGATAGTGTGATATATCGTTCCTCAAGGGTTTCTTACTCCGATGACCTTTTGCGACATGGATGGTAGAACTGCCAGTTGGCGAAGGAACATTGATGCGCATCTCAGCACAGATAGCGAGCAAGGAGCGGGGTTCTTTCCTATTGCCCAATGCTGGCCCTTTTTCCTGCTATACATTGTTTGCACTGATAATCCATAAGCCTTCTTGTGCTACTTTATTTGAATTAGACGGAATCCTTCCAGATACGGCTGAGATCCCAGTTAGCTTGGCGGCTCTTTGAACAAATCCTGAAGCTTAGATACCGTACCTTCATCTTGACATTTTCTTACAAAAATGTAATTTCTTGCATTGTACAGATACGATCGTGAGGCTTCAAGCACTAAGAATGTGTAAGGTTATGGCAGAATTGCAGCCTTATGACGTGGCAAGCAGTGTTACACAAACCACCGCCCAACTAACTGACTTGAGGGCCTTCCCCTCATCTCAACTTCGACTTTAACCCAACCCAGATGAGAAAGAAAAAAAAAAACTCTATTTGGTATCGTCAGATCAGGAAAACAATTAATCTACGTCCATTCCAGATCCTAGCGCGTCTCCGTCGTGCCAAACTTCTTCACTTGCCAAAGCAGGCTCCCAAGCCAAAACCTTCACCCTCGCACCATCACAGCCTCACCCACCACCAGCATGCCAATGAGAGAAGGCGCCGATCATGATCATGGCGACATCGGCATTCCCTTTATGATCCTCTTCATATGCGCCATAATAGCCTTCATTATCTACGAAGGAATAACCCATCCACTCAGCATGGAAATTCTTTGGGGCATCGTTCTAGGAATTGTCGTACTTCTCTCGATCATAGGTGGGATTTATTGGGGTTTGCAGAGATTCAAGATAATTCCTACGATGGCTGAGTGGTCACAGGCTCTCAAGGAGAGGAAGGAAGCTCGGCGTGTGGAAGATTTGGAAAGGAGAAGAGTTGCGGCTGGGAATATTGATGTGGAGGCTATCACTGTTCCGGAAGAGATGCATTTGAGGAAGTGATGAGAGGGTGGGATAGGCCTGGTTGTCTCCTGTTTCCGATCTCAACTTGCTATGGTTTGAGACTGGAGTCGGGTTTTTTTTGGAGTTGATTTATTCTATTTCCAGTCTGACTTAGTATATGAGGGTTCAATAAAAGGGCAAGGCTGCGAGTCTGCGATGGTGGCAGGGCTCGGTGAGCGTACGGGTTCTACGCCCGACGAATTTAAGTCGACATATTATCACTCTTTCCTCGAGATGAATACGTTCAACTAATGTCAAGCAATTCAGATACAAGAACAATAACTGTGACACCCTCTGTCCATGTTCGTCGCATCCTCAATTGTTTTCTACCTTAAAAGTCAAAGCGGCTCGAGGCACTCTTGGGTTTTGACACAACTCATACAAGGCTCCACAGCCTCAACCTTGAGCACCCCTCAGTTTACATTCCACGCTTAGAAATTCGCCATGTCACTGTACAGATTCCTCCCACATCTTCTCCTCAGCATCCTCCTTACAACGACTGGCACTACCTTAACAACCTACTCAATTACCACCAGCTATTACCACCTCCGACGTCCCCTCGCTTCCGGAATCATCGGTGGAGTTGGAGGTCTCTTGATCTTGATAGGGCTTGGCTACGTGCTTTTCAGAATTATCCTTGTTCAGAGCTCCAAGACTCGCAGGAGAAACGAGAGACGATCGCAGAGAAGCCGAAGAGTGAGAGGGCATGAGGCCGTTCGGCGTGATCGTGATCTCGAGATGGGAAGAGGATTTAGACAAGGACCTCCAAGACCAAGACCGAGGTCAAGAGGTGGAAATGTAGCTGTTGAGGCGAGAGTGTAGGGCAGAGAGAGAACCTCGGATGCTTTGGAGGAATCATCGTCGCCTCGCTCGTCCACAGCGTCTCACTCTCATTCCTAGATCTCTCCCGATTCAGCTCCGTCAAATTTAGCTACAACACTACAGAAGAAGAAGAATTCTATCGAAGGCTACAACTGGCGGGAAGGAAGTGGTGGAAAATTTATTGGAACTCCGTCAACACTACCCAAAGCGACTTAAAAAAGATGACACCTAAAAAAGAACAGGTATTATATCTAGAATGACTGAAAACCGGCAGCGTGTAGGTGATTAGGTTGGAGAGTAGTTATGTCTTCTGGGAGGGGTTTGAGAGAGCGAGGAATGCGCATACGATGGAGGAGAGGTCTATGGCGTTGGAGATGCCTGGGCTACGTTCTTCGAAGATCCAGACGATTTCGAATATGCGAAGCCGTTGTTGGATAGGTTTGGAGAGAAGAAAGACTTTGTTGAGGTTAATCGAGTGGTTGAAAAACTTGAGAATCTTTGACGGAATTCGTCGCCGAGAATTGATGCGGTTCGTTTTTCCAGAAGTTCATTCTTTCAACTGATACTTCGAGAAATATACGTCTAGAGCGAAAGGCAAAATTGGCGTGCAATGAGTAGTAAACACCAAGCCGACATGAAATGGACACTGCTTATTTCACTTCTCTGTCACTCACTTGTAAGATTCGAAAGCATGAAAAGACTTGCGTTGGAACCTAGTTTCTAGATATGTCTCATCAGGAGACCCAACTTCAGAACTTGGTCATGACGCAAATGTTTTCAAAGCCAATAACGATACAATCCGAGCTATCCCAATGCTCCCTTGAACGACAGTATCACATCATCATAATCATCCCTCCTTCCTTGGGCTTCAAAAACAACCTTTCTTAACATCACGAAATCCCAGCAGGCGAGTGATCTAAAGTTACTCGTCTCGGACCCAAGTAGTCCTGGCTAGAAGCGCCTCTCAAATAAGGTCCATAGCCTGGGTGCCTGCCATCATTCTGCATACTCTCATCGTCATATGTGTCAACACCACAGCACACAAAGCAGAGGCAGCTAGCCCAGGACTTGCACCATCTATCAACTTTGTTTCCTACTTTCCCAACAGCACACTTCCAGCAGAAGGGCTCTTCCAGTTGCGGCCCAATCGTCTGAGGCGTTGCGATACGTTGCACAGTCGATCCGGATGGGGATCTTAGACCGCCTGACATGAGATAGGCTGTGGATGAGAAAGATGTTGCGCGACTTCTTTCAAGATCACCCGTGACCAGGCTTGTGGTGCTTGTTGCTGCCAGAACAGAAGTTCTGGGAGGCTTGGATGGACTGGGCGGCGTGATGGTTGGTGCTGGAGTGACAGTGACAACGGGCATAGGGCTGCTGGATGTGGCTTCCAAATGTTGCAAGAACTCACCACTAGCCGGAGTTGAACTTTGGGGTCCAAGGCTCATAGCCCAAGGGTTGAGAGTTTTGCGGCGTTTACGACGATGTGGACACCCTGTGGGTGAGAATTCGATACTGATTGGGCTCGCATGCATTGGGGGACTAGGGAACAACGGATGTATAGCTAAAGTGCTTGTTGACTCTATAGCGGCTTGTAAATACAGTATCTCCGAATCTCTTGCTGTGGCGGAGGGTGTGAATCGAACACGTTGTAGCTTACGCCTCCCTTTCTTGGGACGGGGACGGGCCATCGCTGATGTGGATGCAGACCCGGAGCCTTGTGTAGGACCTGCTTGAATTGTTGACTTGACCTGTGCAATCGGAGCGTTGGCGAAAGGATGTTGATCGATGGGACCATAAGCGCTCCTTGGAGGTCGGAATCTAGGCGCCATTCGCCCTCTGACTGGTGCAGACACGGCACGATTTCGCGGCTGTGTGCTTGATTGTGGCATGCGAGTCAAGAACGCAATTCTCGCTGTTCTCGTCGCTGGGAGCCCGAAGAATCTTTGGAATGCATTTTGTTCAGGTCTCGTAGTAGCTGGACGTGGGGCGTTCTGAGCAGCTGTCCACGAAGGCATGCCATCAGGAGTAGGAGGTCGATCTGGTGGCGCTCGAATGGGCTCCTTGGGTTCAGCGTAGACTTCGTTGATGGGTAGCTTGAATATCTCTCGTTCAATGGTGGAACATGCCTCGTGGTAAGACTGCTGAACTTTGACGATATCGTCAAGGCTGAAAGATGCTTTTCGACGGGGACTCTTGGCTAGACTGAAGCTGTCACGGTGTCCTAGGAATGGGATACTAGGAATACCATCCGCTGACTTTGGACGACCCGCACGACTCGACGTCCTTGCGGTTCGAAGTGTGGTGAAGCTCTTCTGCTCTGTGATCGTCTCAAGAGGTGTGCCCCATCCATATCGAAACTCGATGTCGTCGATTGAATGTCCCCGCCCGTCAGAGAGCTTTCTGTTCTCGTCATTGTGTGCGGACCTAATGACAGTACCAGATCTGCGAGGAGGTATGTCGACAAGTTCGATTCTATTGCCACTTGAATCGCTGTTCGTGCCTGAAAAGTATACTGCTTCGTATATGGAATCGTGCGGACTAGGGTAGTCTTCGGAGGAATCGGCTCGGCGGATGAAGGAACTCTTGCGGCGAATTCGTTTCGGTACTGATAGAATTGGCGAGCTCGTTCTGGGTTGTAATGGCTCTCTCGATGTCCCAAGAGCATCTGGAACAATGCCTGTAGTCAATGCCATCGTTATATCCAAAGTTGCGCAGCGTTCAAAGAATGCTTGCGTTGAGAAGGGAATACACAGACATAGTTGTAGCAGAAAAGTTTAAGCACGCAAGGAAACCGATAAAAGAATGCGCGTCCCCATGCTCTGTTAAATCATGCTTGACTAGGTAGGTGCAGTCATCCTGCCTCGTTCCTTCCCCTTCTCGCCATGTTCGAAAAAAGCGACTCACCAAAGTACTAGAAATTCGGGGGCATTCATCCGGACGAGAATTCCGAGGCGAGCTATCAAATATTACCCTTTATGCTCATTCCCAATGCCCCACCAATTTCTGGAAAATGACGCTTTTTTCGCACATCGGGGGCTTCCAGAACGCCATCGCTATGATACAATATACTAAGAAAATCTGCCACCTTTCACGAAATATCCACACCCTCTGCAGCCAATGCCTTCCTATATTCCTTTGTTGCTTTTGAGAGGGCCCTGATGGTTGGTTCCATCATTTCTCTCACGACCTTCTCTCCGCCACCAACAGAATTTGGGTTCCACTGCATCTTCTTTCCAGACGATGCATACACATCTCTAATGTGTTGCTTCTGCTTTCGTATAATTTCATCTCTTTCCTTCTCTGCATCGGCGGCCACAGCGTTGATTCTATCTAGAGCTCTGTCTAGCGTCTCAACCATTCTTGCAAGCTCGCCTGCTCGATCCGGGTCACCAGAAACAAAGACAAGCCAGAAGTGATGGAGAAACTCAGTCGTGGTCGCTTGCGTCAATGTCAGTCTGTCGAACAATTTTTGCGACAACCCAGAAAGTGATGATTGAGCACTGGAGCCTTCAAGTTGCAGGCGTCGAGCAGCAATGCCTTCTAATATTTGTTTCTGGGCATCTGCAAGACTCGACTTGCTACCGACATGACCCACTTTCTCTTCCTCGTCCTCGCTGTCGCTATCGTCTAAAACACCGATAGCAGTTCGCAAGTCTAGGCCCCCATCGTTGTCGCTGTCCATAAGAGTTGGATCGATGTCCGTCTGTAAGCTAAACAACACTTCTGAAGGTACTTGTTTCGCATATAATGCTGCCTCAGCAGATATAGCTGACTTTTCATTCGAGAAGAACCTACTTTGCTCCTTGATGTTAAGCATGATTCGGTTCTCTTCTTCGTCGCCCTGTAGATCTCGGAGAGCAAGCTCGTTGAAGGTCGCTTCATCCATTCCAATTGGAGCCGCTGGATCGATGTCGGATGGGGCAACATGAGCCATGATCTTCTCACTCAGACTGTTGAGGGTTCGGATTATAGGTACTTTGGTCGTTGATCCTGGTCGCATCGTGAAATCTTTTCGGTTACCACTTTTCGCGCCTCCCTGATTTTCTTCGTTTCCCTCGAGATCAATCATATGTGGGATATGTGCTGTGAGTAGTCTCCGACTAAGACCATCATCGTTGTCGGCATTCAGATATCTGTCGAAGGTAGGATCCGTACTATCGGTTTCCAAGATGCGTTCTCCTTTGAGCTTCTTGAACAAGCGACTCAAGAAAAATCTAGACCAGAACTCAGACTCATTGAGTTTTGGAACGTTCTCATCGTATACCCGCTTGACTAGTGGATGCTGACTGAATATCAATTGGACTTGCTCCGCGCTGATATTCAACTTAAGCTCCCCATCGACCCGGCGTGGCTTTACTGCAGAGAGAACGTTGTACGAGCCTCGCTTTTGATTCGACTCGACGGCATGTGCCCGTAGGATGTTGGTTCGTGTCGACCAAAATTGAGAGTTAAACTGCGAGTCCGTGATGGTGTCGGGCTTCGTCCGTCTCGACTCCATGTAAGTCCGATGCAATGCAGGATCTTTCTTCATGAGTGATTGCTGTAGCTCTATATCCAACTTCAGCTGGGCATCATCGTACCACGTTAGTGCGCTGGTAGTGGGCCTTGAAGTGACAGCGCTAGCCATAGCCATCGCTGCTGATGCTGGGGCAGCACCGTTCGGTTTTGGAACGGTAGCGTCGTTGGCTTTCGCGGCTGTGATGAGGTTCGTCAAGAGGTCCTTGACAGCATTCGCTTCTCCTCGGGGATTTGAAGGAGAATTGAAATGGAATAGATGTGTGACTGCCTCGGGCGCATCAGGTGATTTCTCGAAGATCTTCAGCATCACCTTGGCTGCGGATTCAGGGGTCTGTTGCAGATCTATATGAAGTCAGTTACCTAGGCTGGGCATACGATCCTGCAACATACTGGTGATATCTGCAACCGCGATGGCGACCCCCTTTTCCGCCCCGAGGGGTTGCCATAGAATCGACTTTTGGTCTTTCGAAATAGTCAAAGTCCCATCTTTCTTTTTGTAGGCTGCGAGCCCTTTGACTGATGGCGCCATCTCTCAAGGTTGAGTGTGTGATGAGTCTATCATTTGGGAGAGTAGACAGCTCCTTCGAGGAGCTTTGGAAAGGAGCTCGATCTCGAGGCAACCGGCCCGGTGTGGAATTTAATTGCTCATGTGTCTTCGTGCCGCAACTCCAAACGCTGATATATCCCCTTATAGTATGTTCTCTGCGGAAACACAAGCCACGTTAGATCTCCTGCTATCCTACAATATCAAAGGAGAGTTGTGCTGATATGTGTCTGAAGTTCAGCCTGTGTGAAGAAGGTCGCGTCGTCGACTCTTTTGGCTGACATAACACATTTTCTGCCATTTACACCGCCCTCGTGACTTAGCGCATCTAATTTTCACGATGAGCTCGGCGGCCAATCAACACCTCGCGGGTTCCCCGGCCCCCTGTCATGCGGACGGTTTCGCAACGCCCAGATTTGCCGTCACTCTGTCCGTTCTGAGATTCTTGTTACGCATTCAAAAAGAAGACTTACTCCGCCCTTCCTTTGCCTCTCTCCAAGTCAATTCCACTGCTATAGGTGGCATCGTCTTGGCCTTAAGCACGTTGATCGTTCCTCAATCCTTTCCTGTATTTTAGAGCACAATGCTTCGAACTTCCTTGCGGCAAAAGAGCTGCCAGCTCCTCAAAGCTGGCAGCTCGGCGAGATCTCTCTCTACGACTTCACGAACATCTCTAATCACCTCGAATACCTCCTCGAAGTCGGCTTTATCCTCGAAACGACGCCCTCTCGCCGTCGTTACGCAGAAACGATGGTCCTCCGCGACATCCTCTGCCCCAGACCCGAACGATAGCTTCTTGTCCGGAAATACCGCAAACTACATCGATGAGATGTACATGTCGTGGAAGGAGGACCCATCGAGTGTACACAAGTCATGGCAGGTCTACTTCAAGAATATGGAGAGCGGCGATATGCCAATGTCTCAAGCATTTACACCTCCACCAACATTGGTCCCGACACCGGCAGGAGGCGTCCCAAGCTTCCTGCCCGGCCTGGGTATGGGCGGACAGGGCTCTGATATTACAAACCACTTGAAGGTCCAGCTGCTTTGTCGTGCATACCAAGCTCGAGGTCACCACAAGGCCAACATCGACCCGTTGGGCATCCGTCGCGAGGCTGAAGGATTCGGGTACCACACCCCCAAGGAGCTCCGCCTAGAGCATTACCAGTTCACTGAGAAAGACCTTGACACCGAATACACTTTGGGTCCAGGTATCCTGCCACAATTCAAGAGGCCAGGACGAGAGAAGATGACCTTGAGGGATATTATTGCTGCATGCGAGAACATCTACTGTGGATCATATGGTGTCGAGTATATCCACATCCCAGACAGAGAACAATGCGATTGGCTTCGTCAACGTATCGAGGTCGAACAACCTTTCAAATACACTATTGATGAGAAGCGCCGTATTCTTGATCGTCTAATCTGGTCCTCCAGTTTCGAAAACTTTTTGGCTACCAAATACCCCAATGACAAGCGTTTCGGTTTGGAAGGCTGTGAGACGCTCGTCCCTGGGATGAAGGCACTGATTGATCGGAGCGTCGACTACGGTGTCAAGGATATTGTTATTGGCATGCCTCATCGTGGTCGTCTCAACGTCCTCAGTAATGTTGTCCGAAAGCCCAATGAGTCAATCTTCAGTGAGTTTGGTGGCACCGCAGCTGCGGAGGATGAGGGATCCGGTGATGTGAAATACCATCTCGGAATGAACTTCGAGCGCCCAACACCCTCGGGCAAGCGTGTTCAACTGTCCTTGGTCGCCAATCCCTCTCATTTGGAGGCCGAAGATCCTGTGGTTTTGGGCAAGACCCGAGCCATCCAACACTACAACAATGATGAGAAGAACCACAAAACTGCCATGGGTGTCCTTCTCCACGGCGATGCGGCTTTCGCCGCTCAAGGTGTGGTCTATGAATGTTTGGGATTCCACTCGTTGCCGGCTTACTCTACTGGTGGCACTGTTCACTTGGTTGTCAACAACCAGATTGGTTTCACCACCGATCCTCGATTCGCCCGCTCTACTGCCTACTGTACTGATATTGCCAAGTCTATCGATGCTCCTGTCTTCCACGTCAACGCTGATGACGTCGAGGCTGTCAACTATGTTTGCCAATTGGCTGCTGATTGGCGTGCTGAGTTCCAGAAGGATGTGGTCATCGATCTCGTCTGCTACCGAAAGCATGGTCATAACGAAACTGATCAGCCTTCTTTCACCCAACCCCTGATGTACAAGCGCATTCAGTCGCATGAGCCGCAAATTGATATATACATCAACGAGCTTCTGAAGGAGGGCAGCTTCACTAAGGAGGACATTGAGGAGCACAGAAAGTGGGTCTGGGGTATGTTGGAAGAGAGCTTTGCAAAGAGCAAGGACTACCAACCAACCTCGAAAGAATGGACCACCTCGGCCTGGAATGGATTCAAATCTCCCAAAGAGTTGGCCACTGAAGTTCTTCCCCACAATCCTACTGGTGTTGACAAGCAAACTTTGGAGCACATCGGCACTGTGATTGGCACGGCACCAGATGACTTCAATGTTCATCGTAACTTGAAGCGTATCCTTTCCAACCGTGTCAAGACTGTTACTGAAGGTAATAATATCGATTGGTCAACTGCGGAGGCTCTTGCTTTCGGATCTCTCGTGACTGAGGGCCACCACGTCCGTGTTTCAGGGCAGGATGTTGAGCGTGGAACTTTCTCGCAAAGACATGCCGTCTTCCATGACCAAGAGAACGAGAAGACCTACACACCTCTCCAGCATATCAGCAAGGACCAAGGCAAATTTGTCATCTCCAACTCATCGCTGTCTGAATTCGGTGCTCTCGGATTCGAGTACGGATACTCTCTTTCCTCGCCAAATGCTCTCGTTATGTGGGAGGCTCAATTTGGTGATTTTGCTAACAACGCACAATGCATCATCGATCAATTCATCGCCTCTGGTGAAGTAAAGTGGATGCAACGATCCGGTCTCGTCATGTCATTGCCCCACGGATATGATGGACAGGGCCCTGAGCATTCCTCCGGGCGTATGGAAAGATACTTGCAACTCTGTAACGAGGATCCCCGTATCTTCCCTTCTCCAGAGAAGTTGGAGCGTCAACATCAAGACTGCAACATGCAGATTGCTTACATGACGACGCCTGCCAACTTATTCCATATCCTGCGCAGACAGATGAATAGACAGTTCCGCAAGCGTAAGCTTCTTTTCCTCTGGTGACCAAGATTCATGCTAACTCGCGCAGCTCTTATCATCTTCTTCTCGAAGTCACTACTCCGTCATCCTATTGCCCGATCATCGATTGAAGAGTTCACAGGTGACTCGCAGTTCCAGTGGATTCTCCCCGACCCAGAGCATGGCAACACCATCAACCAGCCAGAGGAGATTGACCGTGTCATTCTCTGCACTGGTCAAGTCTACGCTGCCTTGCACAAGTACCGTGCCGACCAAGGTATCAAGGACACTGCCATTACCCGTATCGAGCAATTGAACCCCTTCCCATGGCAACTACTCAAGGAGAACCTCGACTCGTACCCCAATGCCAAGACCATTGTCTGGGCTCAGGAAGAACCCCTCAACGCCGGTGCCTGGAGTTTCACCCAACCAAGAATTGAGACCTTGTTGAATAACACCGAGCACCATGACCGCAAGCACGTCATGTATGCCGGACGTGATCCAAGTGCCAGTGTCGCAACTGGTCTTAAAGCAAGCCACACGAAGGAGGAAGCCAGGCTATTGGAGACTGCTTTCACCGTAACTCAAGATAAGCTTAAGGGAGAGTAGATGGGCGTGTAATGATAAAAGCATTAGTTTGTGATGACATGGAGTGGTTGCGTTGCATTGCGTATAAGCAGTTGTATTATTGTATAGAATTGGGGGGTCGTGGCGTGTTCCTCAGATGGGCAGCAAGCACAGATGGGCCGCGAACACGGAAGTCATGTATCGAAGCGTTTGAACCAGCTTTCTTCATCAGGCGTGCAGTTGTGTGCTAGTAGTATCGTGCAATGAATGAGTATGAAATTCGTCTCATTGTCCGAGGTCCGGCTGACTAATATGATCTTTGAAGTGCTTAGTTAGTACCCTCGATGTCGGGGTTCTGAGGCAAAAAACAGTAGCTGAAGTAAAGTCAGCAAACGACATGTCATCGCGATGTACCACAAGTGTCGGTTTTTAAGGTATTCAATAGGACTTCTAGCCAAGTGGTAGCCATTGTTGAGATAGGAAAGCTTGCAAAAGTAGGATATAGAAGCATCAGAGTGACGGATTGCTAGTATGCACTGAAAACGGATGGAGAAAAACACAGAGATGCATTGTTTTGTTGAAGCACAAGCGCAACAATTGGAAAATAAAATCGTGGCTCGAGTCTGGATTCTACGTCAAAGTGAAATGAGAAGTGCCTGTAAGTAGCTGGAAAAGGAAAAGTGACAGTCCGAAGGAATCCTAATGGAAAGGCAAACAACTATGTTACCAGACAGGATGAAATACCTTCTCATAAGCAGTATCCCATCCATCATGTCGACAACATTGGCAACCTCTTGGACACAAAATAAATCCAATACAACAACACCACATCGCTGCTCGGAGTCCTAGCCCAATACCAGCAATAGCAGCGAGAACCCAATCGCAATAAAACGCACCGAAGAGTCCAAACACCGTAGTCGCTATCGCAAACCCGATCGAAGGTTCCAAGACACTTAGCTCGTGTCCTTTGAAGTTGTGCTTCAAGCGCCATTCCACCTCAGGTATCTCATACAGTTTCTGCAGGTAAAGGGAGAAAAGGGTGTAGGACCACAGCAATTGGAGTCCTGCTCACAGAGCCTGGTAGCAGAGAATGGAAGAGTAGAGGAGTGCGACAATTGTTCAGAGTGCAAGGGGGATGAAAGCGATTGATGCGAAGATGCCGGTAGTGATGCGGATGTCGGCACGTTCGTGGAAGAGCTGTACCACGAGAGGCATGAGGCCGGCCATGCTGACCATTGTGCCGATGAAACATAGGGACAGTCAGGCGGCGTGTGGAGGAAAATTCTCATAGAAACGTACAAAATTGATGAGGAATAGCCTGAATTGTTTCGCGCGCGCCTGAAGTTGTCTCACTTTCGAAGGGGGTTGGTTCGAGCATGAGCTACCTGGCGTTCAGGTTACTCCGAGTTACAGCATGAGCTACCTAGACCCCAAGTAGCTGATCAGAGAAAGTATATCCTGAGTTTTGGTAGATGACAAAGCATTGATGGAGATTGATCGAGCATAAGGTGAAAGACATGGTGAGTTTCCAGATGCCAATGCACACAAATTGCCATCGAAATCGGCAAGCACTGATATTCAAGCCGGCAATGACCACGGATCCAATGATACCGAGAGTAGCAAGCAGAGTGTCTCGACCAGAGTTCCATAGAGGTAGAGGAGCACCGGGTCGTGGCAGCAATGGCCTCCTATTCAGAACCAACATTATCACAGTGTAATATGTGAGAAGGTGCGACGCGAACCTGATACCTCTGTAAGGCAAATTGTAGCAATTGATTCCCCTTTGCAAGATTGTCCCAGGTTTTGGCAGGATTTGACCGTGAAGCCAGTCGGAGAAGTTCGACGGAATGGTAGATGCGATGGCTCTAGGTACCATCCAGGAAATGGAGACTAGGTAGAAAACCCAAGGTTTGTGCCCCGCTTGGAAATGCCATAGACTCGTACAGCAACTTTGGCTTCGGGAAGCTAAATACACGATCGAATCAGCACTTCTGTCTTAGCACTCGAATACTCAAGGAGCAACCAGATACAACCTTTGCTGATGCCTAGCCGGAGGGCTGCTGGCCTAGAGATTGTCGGCATGATAAGTCTGCTAAAGTATAGTAGCTGATGAAGATGTAGAATTTGTATGATAGAGAGAATAGGTTCTATTGTGCTTGGGGTCGAGGCGGAGTTTTGATCCCATTTGTAGCCTGCCATTTCACCGCACAGAATAAGAAATGTGAAAACGTGAGGCAAAACAAGACACACATCCCACTGAGGTCGTGTAGTCAAGAAGCGCAGGTATTGCACTCTTGTGGAATGAGAATTGAAAACACAAGGCGAAGCAAGCCATAACTCAAACTCCAAAACTCCCCTGTAACCTGATATTGTGAGTGTCATTAGACCTGAAGGGGTTGATGAGGGTGTCGGAGAAAAGGGGTTTAGGCATACAGGAGCAATGAGTGATGGAAATTTTGGAAACATCAAGACGTTTCTACGGACAAATGACAAATGTCAAGAATAGGTTAGGTGTGGTAGAGCCGAGTGTCTGGGTCAAATTGTAAAGTTGAGAAGCTGGAAGAAGAGTTGCACCTCCGCGACATGAAGCTCAGCATCCTTCCAGGTTTCAAAATAAGGTTGTCACGTGAAGCGTGCCCGTTTCGCGGGGCGGAACCATGACGTAGCCAAAGAACTCCCTGAGCAGCTGTGCCAAGGTACTACAGAGCTGCTGTGCAACTAGAGCTTCATTTCTTAAGTATAGATTTTTATTCTCATATTCAGAATGATAATAATTCAGTAACTCCGTTTGTCTTCCAAACCTTCTCCCTCATACTCATTTGCTTTCTCGGATCTCCAGAATGCGTCCCCCTGTCTATTTGCAAGCTCCAGTGAGCGTCAACATTTCAGCGCGTAGTCCCTTTCAACCTCACATCATCTCGACCTTCCGCAGTAGACCACAACCATACCTCACCTCTGCCAATGCTCTGCGATATCCTGTTCGAACTTTCTCTGTCAGCATAAAGAGATGGAAAGCAGACTACGCGAGACAGGCGAAGGCACTGAATCAGAAAGGGCTGGATGAACAAGAAAATGGCTTCAACAAACAAATCAATAACGCAATCGGACAAGCAGAAGAACTGCAGGCACGCACACCATGGCACAGAGAAGGAAGTGACAAACCACCAGTAAAGAGGCCCCGGAGCGCTGGAGCAATGACCAAGGGTGTGTCTTTTCTCCTCTCCACCGCCTCCACACCAGGAGTACTAATATCAGTCCCAGGCAAACTCCTCACCACACCCTCCCGCCTCCTAAAACTCATCCTTCCCCTAACAACCCTCGACAAAAACACAGACAGAAAATCAATCGAACCCCTGGCTTTACTCGTCCACCCCCAACAACCCCTCTCCTACCTCGAGCGATTGATCCAATCCGAATTGCCACAAATAAAGTCCGGAGATGGGAAATACAAAGTCCCGCAAGTTTATTTCCGCGCAGAAGATAGTGCGCAAGATGAGATAGCAGCAGATACTCGAGACGAGGAATTAGAGAACGAGGAAGCAGAAGATGGAGAGGTGCAGGGGAAAGAAGGGGAAAAGGAACAAGGCAGCGATGAAGAAATGATTGATGGGAAATTGGTCAAGTTGGGAAAGATCGAAAAGTTGTCAGAGAAGAAAGAAGATCAGGATTCTGGCCGTCAAGTCTCTGCCTCGCCATCTGATATCGAGAAATCGAAATTGGAGAAATATATGCGTGGTGGACCGGGAGAGGGGGGCGTGGAATCTTATTCTGGAAAGGGACGAGAAGGTGCCGATAATTCGGATCGGAAATTCGTGCGCTGGTCCTCCTCTACTGAGATAGGGGATTTCATCCGCGATGCTGCTCGAGGGAAGGAATTCGCAGTTGAGATCGAAGGCGCGAGCAAAGAGATCCGAGTCGGAGTTCCTTCTTTCAATGATCGAACGCATTATCTTCGAGTTCGATTAAGAAAGACGAGTAGGAAATTGGCAGATTTGGCGAGCGTCAAAAAAGAATGCGATGGATTAGCTCATAGGAGCGCGCAACGACTTGCGATGGGAGGTTTCGCGGTGCTGGTCAGCTGGTGGGGAGCCATTTATCATTTCACATTCCAGACAGATTATGGATGGGATACTATGGAGCCTATTACTGTTCGTCCCCTCCTCATTTTCTCTCCCTGTTTTCCCTCCCTCCAATCCCCCCAATGTCCGTCTCCATACTAACAAGAGAAAAGTATCTAGCCGGTCTCTCGACAATCATACTAGGTTACCTCTGGTTCCTCTACCACAACCGCGAAGTCTCCTACCGTGCAGCCCTGAACCTCACCGTCTCCCGGCGCCAAAACACCCTCTACCAAGCTCGCGGCTTCGACGTCCAAAAATGGGAAAATCTAATAGAGGAAGCGAACGCGTTAAGAAAGGAAATTAAGCAAGTAGCGAACGAATACGATGTGGAATGGGATGAGAGACAAGATGAGGAGAGTGAGGAGGTACATGATGCGTTGAAAGAGGAGCGGAGGAAAGGGAAGAAAGCTGACCATGAGGATAACGATGATGGGGGAGAGGAGAAACCCAAGAAGCAGGGGAAGGGGGCGGAGAAGGCGACGAAGGATGATTGAGTGAGGGTAGCTCGTGGCAATTATGCTATTCTATGTAGTCAAAATATAGAGATCACAAAATCTGTCGTCGGAGTAGAAGGCAGAACACGTGCTCTGCAGGAACAAGAAACTCAAGATACAAGCTCTCAGGAGAAGGTTTCCGCTCATCTTCTTTTCTCGCCCCCACTTTCGTCATTGTGCATATCAATGCTTGTAGAAATTCCGTAGACAACTTCTCGCTTAAGGCTCGAGAATAATTGGCGCCGAGGTACTCGCCGCACCCTCAACTTTACTAGTAATTTTGCACTAAACGGTGAGGCCCATCGAAGTACTTTTCTGCCAACTGGTCTTAGCCCCTCACACGTGACCATTCTCCCACATAGCTTCGACATTCGTAAAAACATCAAACACTACCACTATTGTGAACTTTTATCAACTCCACTACTCTCAACGACCACATTATGGTTACTCCTAGTCATCCTTTGATGGTTAATCCAAATGGACTCGAAGATAGACGACAGCAGCTCTTCCATTTGCGCGCAGGGCCTCCATTTATGCCCTTGGAGACGGTTGGAATGAGCAGAAGCACCTACGAGAAGGTATGGCCTTATATGACCAACGTTTACTCTAAAGTCAACTTGAGAAGATATTCTCCGCAGAATAAGGAATAGAGGACATACTACAACTGCAGATGGAGACGTACTCCCGACGACCCAACTCCATGGATACACAAGAGTGCTGGTGCGCCGAGAGTCTTAGCCAGTGGAAGATGCCATACTATTACTTCATGTCCTATGACGTTTGTAGTTCGAGAAGATGAAGCAGAGGAGAATCTCATATTCTGGGCAATCCATCGAGAAGAACACACACACACGCTAGATGATATGGATATGTGGAAGCAGAATAACGCTGTTAAGATGGCTATTCAAGTAGAGCTACGAAAGGGCTACAGTGCTGGCCATATTACTAATATCTTTTTGTCAAAAGGAAGAGATGGTACTTGGCCTGCTTTGCAAGCTGCAAAAGGTCAGTATCTCAATCGAATTACTGTACAAAGCTGGAAGAGATCTGCTGGCATTATAGGTGCTATCAACAACCTCCGATTGACTCAAACCGGCGTTACATGGAAACAAGAGCTTGCCGCCGCAGAAACTCAATGCATTGATTTAGGTCTTCGTCATAAGATTTTACACGTTCAAAATCAAGCTGGCGCTATAGTTCATGGAATTGTCTGGGCTTCGAATCACTGTCTTCGCGTTCTTGCAGCTCGCGGTTATTTAACTCTACTCGACTCTACACATAAAACGAATCAGAAGAAATGGAAGTTGTTCACATGGATGGTTCGCACGGAAGTAGATATGAGGTTGTCTTGCGCAGGAGCTTTGATTGATGGAGAAGATGGAAATACAATCGGTCAAGCTATAATCACATTACGCCATTGGATAGAAGAGCTTGCTTTAGTCTGGCAGATTCATTACGCGTTGACAGACGATTCTGCGGCAGAACAACGAGCTTTTCAAATCGGCTTTCCTCCTACGAATCCTGGCGTTTATGGCAGAGTTATTCATCTCTTTTGCCGTTGGCATTTCATGCAAACATGCGATCGAAAGCTCTCTGGCGATCTACTTCGAGATGCGAATAAACACATCAAGGCAGCGTTATTTGGAAGGAGATCAGAAGCTGGTTGTATCGAGTCGATTCAAGCTGCGCTTGATTCTATAGCAGAGGGCACTATAATTCGAAGAAATGGTAAGGATTGGGACTTAAAGCGATACATTAGAAGGGAATGGATGCTTACAAGGGCAAATTGGGCCAATTTTGCTAGGCAACACGAGTATATCCTTATGCAGATTGGAACAACTGGTATGAACGAAGGATGGCATAACGCGTTGAAGACTGCTCTAGGATTAGCTCGCGATCAAAACTCTCATTACTCACTTGCTGGAGTTATTGAGACCTTCGAAGACTGCGCTCGATATGTCGACCACGCGTACGCCAAAGCTCAAAGCAAGTGGAAAGTACGGCAGCTTGGTTTAGCTTTCGAGCAGCCTTGGTTGAAGCTATTTCCATTTCCTGCGCAGATTATTCTCGCAGAGAGCTTTCGAGACGCCAAATCCCACCAATTTGATGTG
Source organism: Acephala macrosclerotiorum (assembly GCA_014904845.1). Taxonomy (NCBI): domain Eukaryota; kingdom Fungi; phylum Ascomycota; class Leotiomycetes; order Helotiales; family Mollisiaceae; genus Acephala; species Acephala macrosclerotiorum. The sequence continues at coordinate 166,675 of MU119277.1, forward strand.
CAAGCTCGATCTTTACGCCCTCTTGACGAGAATGATGAATGCTATTGTCAGCACTTCCGAAAGTGGAATCTGCCTTGCGATCATATGATGGAATTGTGGTTATTTAGCGCCCAAGTCAATCAACAGCTCGACGACGCGATGGAGCCTAATTGGGAGAAGTATGCTGCAATGTTTGGAGACTAGCAATTCGAAGTCTACGAGAATAAACGCGTTGATCAAGCTCTCGTTGTCGCAGGCCAGGATGAACGGGGAGTCCATGTGTTGAATCGAACGCTCGCGCGCAGTCGAGTTGATATGGAGGAGATTATTACGAACGTTCGAGACCGGAGATTCGAGTTCGAAGCTGGAATTAGAGAGCGTGGAATATCAGCAGAGGTTGCCCAGCGAGCTATGGAGGCGTTCAATCAAGCTTACTCTGTTGCAATGGCGCGTATTATGACGCTGACGCTGGAAAGGCTAATGGGCGGCGAGAACTAGAATAAGAGCAATAGAAAGCGTGTTGTTGTTGTTATTATGGTTTAGACGCGAGGGCGGAGAATTACATCTCCGAGCTTGTACTATAAATATCAGGTTGGGTACGCTATGGGCGCTTTTGCCTGCTAAATTGACCCCAAGTGTGCAGAATGATACTTATGCCGAGATGCCGTGAAGCGAGAAGTTGTCTACGGAATTTCTATTTCGATATCAATCAGTCAGCTCACATCCGAGCCAGCGTTTCCCTTATACCCCCCTGTCCCCGCACTTTCCCCAACCAGTTCTTCCGTCCACCAACCATTTAATGATTTAATATTGGGCAGGAATCATATTTACCAAAAACGCACATTTTTAGCGAACCCACGAGCAGGGGAGGATTTCATCGCATTTCACATATTCCGCATTATCAATTCCCTATCCTATCCTCCACACTTCCGGAATCCACCTCCGTAATCCAAATATAGCCACTTGATGGAGAAAATGAGACCACACTTTTACATGATTGATGGAATACCGTGTGTTGGGATGGTGAGATGGAAGATGCCGTGGAATTGTCATTGATTTGATTTGATGTGATTCGGGGTATTATTGTTCTGTGGTCGAATAAATGGTGAATTGGTGGACGGCGAGTTGTGAGTGGTGATCAGTGATCACGAGGTGGGAGCGGCATGCTGGTACTGGGGTGCGGCCGGTGTGGTGCTGCTTTTGTGGTTACTGTGTCAGTCGGCTACTGGTTAGAGGTAGATTTAGAGTTTGTGTTGGGTTTAATGGTCTTTTCTTTGGTCGGGACGGCGTCGGGTGACTTGGACCTTGGGAGAATGTAATTGGAGCTAGTGATAGGGAGATGGGGTTTTGTGCGGATTGGTGGATTGGTGGGATTGAGTTGGATTGGTGGGGGAGTGGAATGGGGCTCTGCTGTTAGGGTGTGTTTTTGTGTCTGGTTTTGACGTCGAGTGAGCTTGTGGTTGAGGTGAATTTGAGAGATCGTCTGAAAAATGAAAGAGTTGGCTGATTGTGCAATATGTTTGCGACCTGGAAGGTTCATTGGAGGCTTGGATCGTATTCCCTTCGAGAAACAATGCCTTGGGTCTTTGAGAGGGATGGAATATTTGCCCATTTAGTCTGGAAAAAGAACATGGTCGACGTGTACTTGAACGATAGGGGATAAAAACGGCGGCTCTTGTAGATGAGACCGGAAATGACGAATGCAGGTATTGTCAAGAAAAGATTGAAGGGATTATCTGATCTGACTGTACACTTGATACCATATCTCTTGCATTTGAAATTGAAACTAGAATATTACCGAATCAATGCAGTATGTAAACCCCAGAATCTCTCTTCGTAACCCGAAGAAAGAGCCAATGCTCGAACAGAATCTAATCAGAGCATAATTATCGAAGCGATCAGCTGTCTCGGAGCGCTTCGATTCCCGTGTCTGTTCGATCGATCGATACGGATTGAAACCTTAAATTTGACGATCTCATCGCCGCCCACAACAGCCACAGCATGCAGCCTTGTCGTATTTCAATCCAGGACGGCGCCCAGGTAACACTGTGGCAAAAATCGTGGCTGAAGAAAATAACCCACGCAAAACCTTCAAACGCTGGCAACGAAACAGAAACACGCGAAGATGCAGTCGTGCAACAATATAAGCTTTGAGAGACGACGCCTATAGATATGATTTTCTTTTGGCTGAAGAAAAACCTCATGGGGACAGAAATGACAGGTCGTGTCAGGCAATGGGACAGAAGAAGCAGGAAAAAACAAGATTCTAGCACCGAATGGCCCTCGTAAATATGCATGCCATCGCCGTCGATCGCGAACGTGTGGTGAAAGGGGGGACTGCATGAACAGCCAAAGCAGTCTTCCATGGGTTGAATCGTCAGCCGTGGGCTTATTCATGGTCCACTTGGAGTCTAGCAGATGTTTGGGATGTGGAAAGGACTGGTGAAATGACACATGCTGGATATTTGAACGCTGGTTGAGACGCAAGGCTACCAATGGATGTATTTGTTTCCCTTTTCTCCCATAGGTATATAGGTATATAAGTTATGATTTGTTGTGATCCTTGTTATTATGTACTCGAGGTCTTCGGTACCCGTAGGAAATCTCTTCTTTTTCGTTGAGACGCTTCTGTGTCTCCGCCATCTGGTAGAATATGTTGCGTTTGAATGAAAATGCGCAGCCGAATCATTCTAGGACCATTCTGCCTGTACGCCTCATATGCTGCGCGCTTCGAGCTTCGAGCTTCATCGTAACTGTCCCAGACACCCTTTCAACCGTCTCTGTGGGCGTCTCTGACCGGATCATAGTAGCTTCCAGCCGGTTGACTATCCGCTGCAGGAATATCATAAGTCTCGTAGTCCTGAGAAGGGTCGGTGTTGTAGTTCGTAGTGCCAGAGGACGAACTTCCTTTGAGGAGCTGTCAGTGGGGGTTAGGGAGAGACGAAGAACAGCAGCGGACCTGGTGCATGATATGAGTTGCTTGTACCTGCGTACTGTTAGATTCCGTATGTATTTATTGGGTTCAGGAGAGCAGGGTGCTAGATATGCACTAGGGTATGGCTTGCTTCAGGCTCGTAAGAGAGAAAAGTTTTGGCGACGAATGCAGGCAACAAACGACATGAACTATAGGGGGATAACATACCAGTTGTCATCGACTCTTCGGGGTAGTAGTAGTCGTCTTGGCTTGCATCTACACTGCTGTGATGGCCTCTGGACTTATGGTGCCTGCCCGACTTGGATTCGTGGTGGCGCTTCTTCTCCTCGCTACCTTTGGTATGAGTTCTATTCCTCCCATCACGGTAACGGAATTTGTGATAGAGGAACCAGCGAGCAATCCAGTTGGGACAACCGCCACCTGTTGGTCCTGCAAGTCGCCAATAATAGCTGGTGTACTGGTCCCCGCCCTTGGCTATGGCGGTCATGGCATCATCTTTTGACTTCTCTTGGATATCACTCCAATCGTAAGGCGGCGTACGCTTGCAGTTGGCTTTCAGATGGCTCTTCTCGGACGTTAGCCAGATGTAGACTCGATCCGTCTCTTTCTGAAAGGTCGGCAAATATCAATCAGTAAGCGCGTTCCCTGGAAATTAAGGTTGAAGTGTGGGCCACGCCGCAAGCGGGAATGGAAGGATCTGGAGAGAGAGCATGAACTTACCGCCATCAGAGCATAAGTTTCTGAGGGGAGATTAAGGTGCTTGAGAAGCTCATCCTTAGTGGAGCTCATCGCCAACGCTGCTAAAGAAGTCATGCTGCTGAACAGGAGAGGAGATTACAGCTTCTCAACGCAAGCCGCTGGCGAAGAAAGTGAACAGCGTGCGTGAGAGCAGATGCCGTGATGGTAAATTCGACCAGGGTGAAAGGTGGGCCTTACGAAGACATGGGAATTATCTTCAACAACATCGACGTTAATGACGACCAGGGTATTGATGGGGGTCGCTGCCCTATACCATCACGCAATTCGAGAAAGCGTTATGAAGGTGGTGTGATAAACGAGTTTGGAGAGCTCAACATGTGCCTCTTTGCAGAAGTGCGCAGTTTCGTGGTCATAGGGAATAGGTCTACACATATAGCAAGGATCTGCCACTGGCGCCACGCCTCTGGAATAAGAAATCCGATTTAGAAAGAGGGCCCGAAGGACGTATTGCAATACATGAATTGTTTATAGGCGACTGTGTAAAACCTAACAAATCAAGAGCAAGCAGGTTCACCTCCCGCGGAACTTGAAGTCCAATCAGAGAAGCAAAGGGGTCGTTCAATGCTCAGGATCAAGTTCCTTCAACACCTACATGTTCTCGATTAATATTGCCAAGATATGTGTAGGGATTGGAGTGAGCTATCAAAGCTCCACAAAGTGTATGGTAGATTAACCCAACGAAAGTTCTGTCGTAGCACAGAGGACCCTGCATGAAAGAAGGCGGTGCGGGTGGATGCGGGTGTGCAACATCTCCAATAGCTTTTGCATTAGCCTCAGGGATGCGGTGCCGGTATCGTCACTGGAACAGTGAGGGGGTATTGGCCTTATATTAACTCGTTGAAGGTTGATGCATTCAAAAGCGGCAAGTATAGGGCAGAGGATCGAAGGCTGCGTGCTGCATGGCACATGGAGCTAAGAGAGGACGAGACAGCCCGTAGTTGCCCTACATACAAGAACGATGTGCAGGAGAGTTGATATCAGCAGATGAAAACCACCCCCCATTCGAGTCGTTCTGAGTGGCACGCTATTTCAGCCCTTCAATGTGGGAGTAGGGGCATGCCAGTGTGTGGATAGGCAAGACCCCACACTGTTGATGGTTGCCCATGAGCTGTCCTGTCCTTGCGATGGCCTGGTGATATGACCCTCGGAGATGCATCCATTGCCGGATTTTGGATGAAACGGTGCTCGTCGCAGATCAGACACATTATACTACGGAATAAATCCGTCTCCGCTATGTTGGGATTGGGATGGGGATTGGGACTTGTCCGAAAAATGGTAGGGGCTGTGCTTGAGGAGGGCAGAACGGAGGCATGGCCAGATGGTTGGCTTCGAATCAGGTCCTCCGGTGCCGGTGTACCGGGTGTAGGTAGAGTCGACGAATAGATGGGACGAATGTCAGCGTCGTATTTCGCACAGTAGGCACCTCCGTAATTTCCTCGCATTGCCAGCCTTCGTCTTGTCTTGAGGAAATGATTCCTCTCCACCACAACCTCCTGCGAAGGACGCGCGATGGCCATGCAAAGGAGGGGCAGGCACTCGTGGCGCGTTGGTGGCACCAAGACATGCTTGATGGAGTTGTTGATGAGTGGATCGATGGCAGCGAGATCTCCTGCTGTGATCCTCAAGAACGGCTAGGATGCAGAGTTGAGCAGAGAATCTCTGGACAGGGGAAGACCACTCACCATCGCATCGGAACGTTGGTCAGATAAGATTGGAACAGCCAGCAGGAGAGGAGGGTTGGTGATGCAGGCGCAGGGCAGGCATGCTGCTGTCGAGCTGCAGGATCACCTGATGAGTCCTCAGTAAGTCTCGAGAGTCCTTGCCTCTGTCTTTCTGAATTGCAATAAGTAGTCAAGCTACCTTTCCGCTGAATTTTTTTTTCTTTTCCATTTTTTGAAATCGTCGGATGGCAGTCGAGTTCTGGTTCTGGGATGGATTGGTGGATGTTCTTCATTCTGCCATTCGATAGCTGGACGATAAAATGACAGCTCCGTTGGTACGAAATTTTGCCAGCCAATCAAAAGGCGCGTTCGTCGTCGCCCCCAAAGTGGAGCCACGATCAGAACTCACGTCAATAACAACCTCCTCACGATAGCATCTGATAGACTTCTCCAACACCATTTATTTTTCGAACTCAGCTTTATTGTCCTTCCTACGCCCTTCGACCACCCGAACAAGCAAAAATGGTCGACTGAAGCCCACAGCCTCAACTACGAGTCCGCGAGCGAAGGTCAACCGACAGCGCGGGGCAGGTACACCAGCAAATTCTGCATCGCACGCACTTCCTTGACGTCGCAAGGCCATCGCCGCTCCGAACAGCACCAGTATATCAGAGATTGCCCACTGGGGAATGCCTACGCCCGATAGAGTTCCAGTCGTCGATATATAGAGACGTCTCGCAGACTCTCTGTCCTCGTCGAGTCGTACCGCGCTAAACAGCCCACTTGCACGACGCCCAGCTTGTACTGCACATCATGGCCCCGACGCAAAACATCGTCCACCTTCCCAATGGCCAGAATCTGACTGTTATACCTGTCTTCGGAGGCTTTTTCTTCAAATCTAATGACCTGAATATCCACCACAATGTCTTCCCAGCTGGTTGGACGGTGATTTTGCAGACGGAAGACGATGCCGACGAGCACATGCGCGACCCAGAAACACAGGATGAGCTCAGCGGCATGCAGAAGGAGAAGAAGCGCCACATACATCCTTTCAAGCAGCCGACGCTGTGGAACGATAACCTTTTCATCTCTTCGATCTCGAATCCATCCAGCAACGACTTCAAGAGCCCTTCGAGTCCTACACGGCAGATAGCAATGATGCTCTGGGCCTCTTTGTACTGGTACTTCCACCAACACGAGCCATCGCCGTACCTCACCACCGATGCATCGAAAAACACACCAGACGAAGGAAAGCCAAGAGGAGAATGGCGTATAAACATTAAACGCGAGGGCGTGTTTCGAGGTCGGAACTTGATACAAAAGCTGGAAAGGATGGGCCTGCTATGTTCCGAGGACTCGAGTGTGGGCGTCAATCCTGAAGAGAATACGCCTGAAGGGTGGTCAGAGATGTTCACTACTCGGAGAACTTACTGGCAACTCTCTGCCAAGTTGTTCCTCTTCACTTTGACTCCTACTGCAGGTGGATCCACGTTCCCGGGATCTCCATACAACAGTAGGCCAAATTCACCTGTTCGTGGTGAGAACCGGAACCCCTCTCCGAACTATGGAGATACTTCGGAGTCTGTTGTTGCACCTCCCACAAGTCCTGGTCTATGGAACTCCACGGCTCCAGGACCGTTTTCATCTGGTAGCCATCTGCCTACGTATTTCCCTCCGCCACCGCTGCCGTATACGACCACAGCCAGCGTTCGCCATCCAATGCGCCCCAAACCTCCGAGGCAAGGAGAAATATTCTACACTCGGTTTATCCCCAGCATAGGGCAGTATCTGGCATTCCGAACAGCTTCCGCCTCTCCTCGACCTGTTGCGTATAACGGCCCGACTACCTCATTGAACCCGCCTAAACATCACCAAACTGCCTCACTTTCCTCTGTACCAGCACGTGTTTCAATTGCATCAGTCGCAGATGTCACGCCTCCCTCACCTACCGCGGAAACGCAAGACACCACGCTATTGACCGATCTTCAGCTTTTGAACAAGTGGATGAACGATCCACGCGTGTCAAAGTTCTGGGGCTGTTCAGGGCCTCAAAGTACGCAAGAATCTTTCCTCAAAACTAATCTTACCTCCAAGAACTCTTTTCCTGCAATCGGTCTCTGGGACGGGAAGCCATTTGGATATTTTGAAATTTATTGGGTAAAAGAGGACATTCTGGGCAAGCATTTGGGCGATCGAGCTGGTGACTACGATCGAGGTGTCCATGTGTTGGTCGGCGAGAACGACTTCAGAGGGAAACAGAGAGTTAAGGCTTGGATCACCTCCTTGGCTCATTGGGCATTTATGCAAGACTATAGAACGAATGCTGTAGTTTTAGAGCCAAGGGTCGATAACGAGAGGTATGGCTTGATATCTTCCAAGTTTCACTAACTCACATTTTTCAGATTCATCTCCTATCTCAACGAGGCCGGTTTCCTCAAGGAAGGGGAAGTCACTTTTCCGCATAAGCAAAGCGCGTTTGTGAAGTTACGAAGGGAGAACTTCGAGGCACCTCTTTTATAATCTCACGATATTTATAACTGAAAAAGGAAAGTAACTTCCAGTAAATATATCAATCTACTTGCTACCAACTCTTCATGTTCCCCAATCATAAAGAGCCCAAACGATATAATATTTCACCAACTTTGTAACCCAAAAGGAGAATTTATTCCTCTAGGCTGCTTTGATGAGCCGGTGGCACTATGAAACAAATACCAAATTTCCATGCAAACCACGCGATGGGGCTAATGAATTCTAGAGATATTGAAGATCTAAAATGACTGCTTGACGCCACGGTACTAACTTTAACAAAACGCTGTTGGCTTGGAAGTGCGTTGACCGAATCTGAGCAAGTGTGGTTGGAGGCCAAAATTCCTTCCAACCTGAATAAACATTCACCTGCCGGGCGCAGGAACGATGCCACTACAAAGTGACGCCTAACGCGTGAGAACTGAGGCGTCAAGACGGCCATAGCCTTATTGTCAGCCGTTTTTCATACATTAAATACGAAGTGATCCAATTGTCGCTTCGAGTATAAATTCTCCTACTAGTTCTTCCCAAACCGCGTTTCTTTCTCCCACTCCACTTCCCACCTCCAAGACCTTTATCACTCCCTCTTCTCGAGGATTCCTTCATCCTACTACACCTTCTTTGCAAGCAAAGCATAAACCTCACACCGCCGGGCAAGATGCTCTCCATTAACTTCACTGTAGTGCTTCTGGCACTTCTAGTGGTTGACAAGGCTCTTGTTTTCCCTCGTGAGGTCCGCCAAGGCATCAATCGTACCTTGGCTACAATTCCTCAGCATGATGTCAATTCTTCGTTTCGTGCTCAAGGCATTGCCTTCAAGAGACAAGGTTGGGTTTATGGTAAATTCACATTCTCCTTCCTTCCTCGTCGACGACGCTACCTCGATTGCGATCTCTGGTCTCACCTTGCGAGATTTGCAATCGAGCGGTCGTCTCTTCTTGGTCGGCCACAGCTACCAGGCCAAGGACCCAACAACAGCCGGCCGTTATGGAGGAGCTTGTACTGCATACTTCTACATCAGCCCATCATCTGGCAACATCCTGCCCCTGGCCATCAAGACAAACACTGATGCTAATCTGACTTACACCCCATTAGACGCTGTAAACGATTGGCTTTTTGCCAAGATCTTGTTCAATGTCAATGATCTCTTTAACCCAGGTGGCTTCTTCGACCAGGGCTTCTTTAGTAACAGCACAGGCGCCGTCCAGTTCGTCAACGACCACTACCCCACTGCTGGCGCTTTTCAAGTCCATTTCCTGGAGAACAACCTTACCGCTCGCGGACTGATCAACAGCGCGTTCGGACCAGCATTGAAGAACTCTTCCTCTACATGATGCCAAGGCTATCAAGAAGGTGATCACTAACTTGTAACGAGCTGGGCTTTACGGGTTTGTGCGCTCAGGGTATTTTCGAAGAAAATAGGGAATAAAACCTCGAATTATAGACGATTAAAGGCTTGAAAACGCAATTCAACTAAAATGAAACCCGAAGTTAAGATTTGAGATAAATTGAAAAAGTAGTGCTTGTAAAGTTTTAAAGTGATAGTCATGACTTTTGGAGTTTGTAAGCCAAAAAATAGCTCGCTAAAAGCGAAAAAATGCCCTGTGGAGCACGGACCCGTAAAGCCCAGCTCGTAAGTATTGTGCTTCTATGTTCATCCCACTGCTGGAACAGCCACCTTCTCAGTTTCTTCGACTGCAGCATGCAAACTTTCATCGACACTTACTACGCCAGCAACGCCGACATATTAGCAGACGCATCGTCATCGACTTCCCCTGCGTTGTCACCAATGGTCACGACTAATCCAGAAGGCCGGATCTCGTCAACATCTTGACACATTTTGCCTACCTCACCGGTGTCGTGTACGTTCCCCCTTCTTTGCCATCATTGTTTCATAGTACTGTCTTCAACAAGCCATCACACCCTCAACACAGATGATCCCGTCGCCTCCCTCGGCACATTGCTCTTCCACCCTATGGCCTTGTACGCCCACTCGCAACAACCAAGAACCTCAGCTCAATCCTCCCCTTCCTCCCACCCGTCCCACAAGCTCTCTTCAAAATCTTCCTCTTAGCTGGCTTCAACCGTCCTCAATTCGACTCCCAGAACCGCACTTTGGCCTATGCATACTCCGATCCTACCTTCTTGTCGAATTTTGGAACTGGTAGTGCGGTTGCGAATGCGGCAGAGACTTATAGGCAGAAGATGTTGAGTATTAGTGCGGGTGTTAGGGCTAGGAAGTTTGGGGAGGATGGGTTGTGTTTGGGGATGCCTTTTGTTTGGCGCTCTCGTGAGTTTTCTTTCTTTTCCCTTGCTTCAATCCTGATTCCTGAATTTCATTATCCTCCTCCGATGATAATGGCTAACGGTTTGATAAACAGTTGATCCAGGAACCATTCCTTTCTTCTTCGCCGTCTGAATCCTTTGACTTCGATTTCTCGTCCTCATTCTCTCACTTGGACTGAACACTGATGGAGTAAATATCGATGGTAGTGTTTGGCGTGGTAGGTTGGCTTAGCTTTTAGGGTTTGGAGTTTACACCGTTTTGCTTCTTGCTCTTGATTCTTGCTTGAGCCTAGATGCATGTGGTTTAGAGTGGTTTGTCTAGATTCATGGAGTCTTGATTGGTGTGATAATTGGAGAGGGGGAGGCGATACCTTGCAGTGGAATGTAAAACTTTTGCAAGCAACATTTCGTTGATGGTTTCCGTGTGTAGTAAAAGGGAGCTTGCGTGTTGCGAGGGAGATGGTTGGCAAGTGCTACCTACGCCGAGGTTGAGTTATCCATCAAGTACGGCGCTCATGTTCGAGCGGACAGTCTTTCGAGAAAGTTCCGATGCGAGAGCTTCGGTGGGGAATGTGTCTGGAATCTTAGCTGGTCTCGGCTTCTCGTCTTCAGCTTCATCATCGTCCTCGGCAGTGACGATCTCTTTGTTGACTTCTCTCTGCAGCATCCTCATTTTCAACAATGCTTGGTGTCGCAGTCGAGAACGTGGAATATGGTTGAGCGTTGTACTTTGAGGTTTTGGAGGCTGTGAGGGCTAGGCTGGCAAGTTTGAGTGCTGCTGGTTGCTGCACATCTAATAACGCCAACAAGTTTGGATTCATTGGACTTGATGAAGTAGAAGAGTTCTTTTCTAGGCCGTATCAACCTTTATCTCTAATGGGGTCACCTCTTTCCCACCTTCGTTATGTCTATTTCAAAGCGAGAGTTAAGTGTTTTATATCAAGCTCTCATGCTCACAAGAAAACAACGAGGAATGAGATCAGGATCGAGAATCGAGAATCGAGACCGAACCTCGAAGAATATGACACCAAGCTGCATATCTTGCGATAACAAAACCGAATCTAAACCTAAAGAAAGAGCAACGAAGCTACACCCATGCATCAACCCCTTCTCCCGCTCACCTCGCCCTATCCTCGTCCCCAACCCCTTCAACTCAAATCCAACCACCTCGCTTCTAATTGCCGTCCTTCCGCCTCCTTCAAACCCCTCTTCTGCACCTCTCTCAATGCGGTGACGTTCTTCCCGCTAGCGAGTGCTTCGGCGTAGTCTCGGATGTGGATATCGAGCATGGCGTTTGTGGCTTCTATTTCGAGGTATTCGCGTTCGGAGATCAGGCTTAGGGCTGGTTTCTCTTTCTGTCGTTTCGACACTGGGAGGTGTTACTGTAGTCTTGAGTTTTGGGGGGCCGGGTATAGGTGAAAGCGGATAGATATTAATGTGGGGGAGGATGAGAGTGGGTGAGGGTTTGAAGATGGATGGAGTGAGGGCGGGAATGTAGATGGAGCTTGAGGGGGAAAGGGGAGGTAAATTACATGCGCAAGACTCTGCAGCGGCGCTATTGGGGTTGTATATGGCGTCGGGTGGACTGTTTTCAAATGGGCGTCCCCAGTCTCATAAATCGTCGGGCAGCTACTGGCGTTGGAATCATGGCGACAGAGGTACCTTTCCGGCATATTATTAGCACAGTCTGAATAGAAGAAGGGGACGTTTGGGGGGAAGGGTGAAAGAAGAAAGACACCTACCAAAGTTCTTCAATCTGGACCTTGTCGACGTGTACTGGCGCAGGGGAACAGCTTATAGCAAACCCCTGACCATAATTTTCGCCATAATTATCGCAATGACAGGGATTGACATTCCAACATAGGAGCTTGGAGTTGCAGCCAGAGTCCGCTACGGCCCATCTCCATTGATATTGCATAACTCCCGAGTTATTATCAGCCTACAAATTAAGGTTGAAGAACCCGTAGTTGTAGCCCGGGCAGATGGCGAAACTTAGACGGATGAGGAATGGGAATAGGACGAGGATGGGGATGTACATAATGAGTGTTGTGCGTAAGGTTTGTTGAAGTTGTAAGTTTTGGGTATGTAGGAAAAGCTTTGCTGAGTCACACTACGCTGCGCTGACGAGGAAGGCAATACTTCATTCTTGCCTCTAAAATAATTGACTTCCAGGTATAGTAAGTTGGGCTTCAATTTGAGGCAGCAAAGTAAACTGACTAGATTTGCCACTTACCTGCGGAGTTGCTATACCTGATCGCACTTATTCTATTTTCTGATCTTTAAAACCATAGTTGGATGCAACTTGTACTCCTTTTCAATACAGGAGAAGGGTGAGGGGTGGTTTCCTAACTTATCGAATCCCCTTTACCCCACCTTCCCTTTTGGGACAGTTCTTGGCAGCGTCTCTTTGCGTTCATCTGGTCCTCCATTCTGAAAGAACTGCAGCTGCTTAACGAACTTCATCGAGGATGCGATTTGATATCAGATATAGTCTCAAAGTCTCGTAAAACCCATGCATGCCCCATACGCTTCAAAAGTCGCGCCTATTATCAAGAAATGCTCTTCTTTTCCTTCCACCTCCCGATCCTTACCCCTCACTGAATTAGACAAGGTCAATATCTGCCCACCTGGCTGCCAATTGCATCTTCTTAGCATCTTTCAGTTCTCGCCTTTGTATTTCTCGCAAAGCAGTGACGTTCTTTCCGGTAGCAAGTGCATGTTCATAATCGTGTTTATGAGTATCAAGCATTGCATTCGTATCTTCAATCGCTTGATACTCACGCTCGCTGATCAGACCTAATTCGAGATTTCGTTTTCCGTCGTTGCGGCACTAGAAATCTATTAGTATCAGATGAAAAGCAAGACTGGTATTGATATCTGAGGAATCTGGGAATCGAGGGTGAATACGTACACATGATTCAACAGGAGTCGGAGGCGAGAAAGTTGCTAGGAAGGAAGTATCAATCCACACCGTCGGACAACTTCCGGAATTAGGATCTCGACGACAAAGATACCTTTTTTTATGCGTTTCATTAGCAAACAATAGGAAAAAGTAAGAGGAAAGGAAAAAAGACCCACCAGAGCCCATGAACTACGACTTTGTCAACGTGCACATCTAGCGCAGCGGAGCAGCCCATGCCATCGCATTGGGAACAAGGGTTGGTCCCCTTGTAGCATGCATCGACAGCGAGCCTGCAGTCATCGTCTGTAATTATCCATTCCCATAGGGTTTTACCATCTCCAACGAAGTTGGGATCAATTGTCCCGTCATACGTTATGTGAAAAAATGCGTAGTCAAAGCCAGGGCAAATAGCTCGAGCGAGGCCGATGAGGAGGGAGACAACTGCGAAGTGCATGATGGACTTAGCTGAAGGTGGTGGGCTCGATTGGCTTGACTGACTTTTGTGAGGCGTATAAAAGAGTCCTGTTGAATATTTGAGACGAGGTAGGAAGTAATTAAGTGTAAGATAGACGGGGTTCTAAAGAGTTGATGTGGTAGGAGAGGATGAAACAGGAGGAGGTCAAGTTTGAGTCTTAAATACTTCTCAGCTTGGAGTATCTTGACTCAAAAGATACAGAGAGGTTTAGGGCCATCACGTTGTGATTCAGACATAAAGCCATTCCGTGACTCAGGACGAATATTGTAAAACTCATGCACTTTTCCAGGCAGTTTACAACTGGCAGTCCCTATCAAAACATCTCTCTCACAACCCCTCCTTACCTCACCTACGCCAACCTCAGGTGCAGATCCATGTCATGAGTCAAGATGAATTCATATACAGTTCTGAATCACGAGGGAAATTTACCAGTTTTTCAAGGTTGAATGCCGGCTTTCGCGGCCTTTCTGGCGTCTCGTGGGTCAAAGGACAGCAACCTCAACTTACTATCTCCCTCCACCATAATTCAACTATCATAGCAACCTGTTGATTCTTTTGCACCCATTACCATTGCGTACTACCTCATCACAGCTTTTTCGATACCCATTACAGCTGTCCTCTTAACTAAATACTAACAACGACTGCCACTCCGTTAAAGTTTGCAAATAGGTGAATCCCTGCAACTGGTTTGGGCTTGGCTGCGCCCTTCCTCCAAACGTTCATGTTGGTAGTATCAACGTCCGTGGTCTCTGGTAAGTACATTTTTTCGCTCACTTTCAAGGAGTCAGGGTGGTGTACGTGAGTTGAAGTACGTAATGCTAACGAGTGGTGTTGGATAAGTGTCTGTGCCGTCCAGGCTCTAACTGTTCAATTTATTAAATCTATATTTGACTTTTTGATGATGCTTCTTCTTGCGTTTTCATTGCTATGAGTCTTGCAAGATCGTTTGTGCGACGTTGTAAGCTGACTTGGTCTTGGTTCTCCGAGCCGACCCCGCACTCTCAGGGGTGCCAAGACACTAAGCGAGAACCCCTTTATGGCTTTGGAAAACGACTTTTCTGGGCACTATTGCATTTACTCGTAATCAATAAGTACATTAAGCTCTCCTACAGCCAGAAATATCTAAATAAGGTGTTGATAGGAGTGAGATATCGAATACATGGTTGCTGTGTATGAGAAGTGCAGTTCGCTTATGAAAACCGTAAGAATCAAGAAACGAAGGATCTTGCAAAAGTTAGAACAAGTTCTGCGTTTCATTTGCAAGTCTCCGTCTAGTATTTAATATCATGCACGTAACGCAGTTCTATAATACAGCTTTCTAAATCCCGCAAAAGCCAACCCCTCACTCATCCCCGCACTCGAACACTCTCAGCCGAGAGTCAGTCCCAAGCCTTTCAGCTCCTTGCCTCATCTATATCCAACCACCTCGCCTCCAACTGCCTCGCCTCAGCATCTTTCAATTCTCGCTTTTGAATTTCGCGCAAAGTTGTTATGTAAGTGGTGTTCCCACTAGTAAGTGCATGCTCGTCTATCATCTGATTAGGACTTTACCTGGACGAAGTGATTTGATGGGGAAGAGTTTCGAGGTTGCAGTCATGAAAAGAATATGTAGGAGCTTACAATTACGCTTG
Organism: Acephala macrosclerotiorum; assembly: GCA_014904845.1. Taxonomy (NCBI): domain Eukaryota; kingdom Fungi; phylum Ascomycota; class Leotiomycetes; order Helotiales; family Mollisiaceae; genus Acephala; species Acephala macrosclerotiorum. The sequence continues at coordinate 181,829 of MU119277.1, forward strand.
TGGATGTCGAGCATTGCATTCGTTTCTTCGATGGCTTGATATTCCCGTTCGCTGATTAGGCCTTCGGCGAGGTTACGCTTGTTGTCGTTGCGACACTGACTCTGATTAGGCTTTGTTCTATATTATGGCTTTTGAAGCATGAAGGATAAGGTGAAAACGAAGAGGAATTGAGTAAAATTTGAGGCGGGGGTCTTACACATGACTCAACATTAACTCCAGACTCGTGACCCTCGAAAACCATGCTGTTTGGTTGAAACGTTACACAGCTTCCAGCCTTGGAGTATGGTTCGCATTGATACCTGTTTTGATTAGCTACCATAGATAGTCAAGACTCCATGAAATATTGGGGAGCGAGTATTAAAGAGGGAAGTACCATTGACTCCAAATCGAAACTTGGTTGACGTGTACTGGTTCAGGAGAGCATCCGAGTTGGGGGCAATCGCAAGGATTCGCTCTGGCACAAGTGTCGGGTGCTATACGGCAATCATTATCCGTGGTCATCCATCGGTAATTGCCTCCAGGCCCACCACCAGGGAGGCTTAAGAATGCGAAGCTGTAGCCTTCGCAGACGGCGGAGATGAGACGTGCGAGGAGGAAGGAGACGAGAAGGATAGTGATGTGCATGATAATTTTGAGCGTGAGTGCTTATTTAATTTGAGTGAGGCGTGGTAATGAGATTGATTGAATACTCGCGATAAGATGGTAGAAAAATAGGAAAGTGGTTGCAAGAAGTAAAAGGCTTGTTGTATAGTTGATAGGATGAGAAAGAGATATCACGTTCGAGGCTTAAGCACTATTGAGCTGGTATCTTGGCTCGAAAGAGATCTCTCTCTTGACTCACTGAATGGCAAGAAACTGGGGTTGAGCCTTGTGGAGTCATAGATGGCAACTTCTCTCATTGACTCGCATAAGTGTTTCATGAGTGATTCACGGAGTAGATATATGACTGTAGAAGGCTTCTCAACCTCAACGTGGGAATGAACTTGCCACCCATGAGCTCCAAACCACTCTTCCATTGCAGATATTGCTTGACCGGAGTCTCACGATCAGTTAACAACAGAATGCTGATAATGTCACGGAAGTTAAGCTCTTACACATAAAATAATGAGGTCAAATCGCTGTATTTGTACTCTACATGAAACATAACATCATCTAATGTACAAGTCCAAACATCTAGTGAGCAGCGACACCATTCGTGTGGCCATTTACTCTGTTCGTACCATTGATCTTCGAGAAAGCCCCATGACTGCCCTTCACTGGCGCACCATTACTCTCCGAAGCTCCTAGATTACCATTCATCCCATTCGCAGCCTTCCTTGTTTTTCCCATACCGTTGTGGGTGCCATTGAATGTGAGATCAGCGATACCATTATATCCCTTGACACCGGTAGCCTTCTCTAATCTGCTCGCAAGATCCTCGCTGACTTCACGGAATATACCAATTTGGCGCTTGATGATCTCCTTATCCTTGCAGTTCTCCGTGTGGCCAGAGACATTCTTGATCCATCGCTCCTTGGCCTTGGCATCGAAGACCCTCTCCCACAAGGCGCGAGGGGCATTGAAGTCCTCCTCGCGGATCTCGGAGAGGAAGGTGATGGCGTTTCCAGTGAAGTGTCCATGGAACTTGTCCAAGCTGACAGTGCGTTCGCGGAAATGGATAGGCTCGATAGAGCTGATGTAGTTAGGTCTCGAGCCTTGGTTGAGGAACGCCATACTTCCGTCTCGTTGGAAGTTTGCGAAGCGGTAATTGGTCCGAGGAGCGTTGACGGGCAATTACTGGTAGTTGACACCGACGCGATGGCGGTGTGCGTCGGGGTAAGAGAAGAGTCGCGATTGCAAGACCGGGTCGGCGGAAGGTTCAATTCCTGGAACCATGTATGAGGGGTTGAAAGCCACCTGCTCGATCTCGGCGAAGTAGTTCTTGGCGTTCTCGTTCAAGGTGAATTCTCCGACCTTTCGGAGAGGGAACTGTTTGTGTGGCCAGATATGTGTTAAGTCGAAGACATTGATCTTCTGCTTCTCCCAAAGCTCTTCAGCCTCGGCTGCAGTAATGGTCTGAACCTCCAATGACCATTTGGGGAAATCGCCCTTCTCGATGGCTTCGTACAGATCTTTCTGAGAGTAGTCGGGCGACTTGGTGGCGGATTCTTCTTGTGTGAGGAACTTGGTGCCTTGCTGGGAGATCATGTGAAATTGGCAGTAGATCTATTCACCCTTCTTGTTAACGAGCTTGGTAGTGTGTCCGTAATAGCCGTGCATGAAGCAGTAGCCGTCGGGGATACCTCTGTCACCCATCAAGATCATGACTTGGTGGACGGACTCGGGGTTTTGAGAAAGATAGTCCCAGAATGCAGTCGAGTCGTCAGCGTGTGTGAGGTGGGTGGATGGGTGGCGCTTTTGGGTGTGGATGAAGTGAGGGAACTTCGCAGGGTCGCGGAGGAAGAAGACGGGTGTGTTGTTAGCGACAAGATCCCAGTTTCCTTCGTTGGTCTTGAACTTCACGGAGAAGCCTCGAGGGTCTCGGGCGCAGTCGTGAGAACCTGACTCGCCACCGACGGTGGAGAATCTGACAGTGACTGGGCATTCTGCTCCCTCCTTGAACATGTCTGCAAGACACAAATCCTCGAGAGAGTTTGTGGTCTTGTAAACACCATGGGTACCGGAACCCTTTGCGTGGACGACTCGCTCGGGGATACGCTCGCGGTCGAAGTGTGAAAGGAGGTCGATTAAATGGAAATCTTGTAAGAGTAGAGGACCATTCTCGCCCATTCGTTGGGTCTCATATGGATGAGGCATGGGAACGCCATTGCTGGTTGCGTAGACGGCGTCCTGAGACTTGGCAGATCTATCATCTTGATAGCTGCGGAGGCTGTCGCCGCCCGAAGTTTGCCCTGACATATTGAATGATATTGAGGTGTAAAGTGTATGAAATATACAGTATGGAAACTGGCTTGAACAGGGCAGGGAAAAAGACGACGAACGCCAAATTGATATACGACTGACGTTTGCCCCCATGTATCTATCATGATCTCATGGATGGAATATGCATTCCATCTGATTCGCGGAAATTGCACGTCAGTCTTGGATTCAAAGCACCTTGTAGACTAGTAGTTACGCTGGCGTCGGCTCTTCCACGCGGAAGCAGGACTAAGAGATCGAGAACATCGAGGTGAGTGATCTTACATAAGGAGATGGACGTATCAGATTGGTTGAGGATTGCCATGTCCACCCAGATTGAAGCGAAACTATTGTCTTATTCGTGTTCGTCCTGAGTGCCGCATTTGCCAACTTCGATTGAGGCTCCGCCGGCGCGTTCTGACAGCACATCTCAGATGTAGATGCGGTGGTAAGATAGGGATGGTGAGGTATAGTGCGGGTCATCGTATGGAATTCTTTGATCGCGTCTGCAAATTGCATAAGCAAGGACATGGGATTCTTCTCGAAGGACGTTGAATACCGAAACATATCCGAGAGAAGTCTCCATCGTGGTGTTGGTGGACATCGTAGCAGCCTTGTTGGGAGAGGGAGCTAGTGGGTTGGAGAGACGCCAAAATCGATGACGTCAACATCCTTCAGGGGCTGCATTGACTAGTTGAAGCCTAAGAATCCGGGCATCAACTATTCTCTATATATTTTCACACTCTCCTGCACTCTCCACAGTATCTTAACATGAATATACCAGAAACAATCGCACACATAAGGAGATTTGGGGGAAAGAGGGGGAAAGGGTGAAGGGATCAGGGTTGTAAATACGAGCGTGGTGTCGTTGTATATTAGTGGGAATATCCAGAGTGCGATTTATGCGGTAGCGAAGAAGGGGAGTAAAGGAGGACTAGGGGATTTGAGGATGTGTTTTCGATTGCAACGCCTGCAGGCTGCTTATTATCTCAATTGGTGGTTGGTTATTTGTCTGTGTAACGTTTGACGCGTCACGCCTCATTGCCCCAGCCCATCAATAATCTCGACGCCGCTTTAAGGATACCCCGCACGGCGGGAACACCCCTAAGGGCATCACCTAATAATGAAAGGAGGATAGGACCGTTTAATTGAAAATATAATGCAAATGCACAATGCTACATACTTTTACACAGCAGTAAAACTTATTACAAGCCTGAAAATACTCTTAAAGCTATCAAGATATTGTACTTTTGAGGCATGATATATCACGTGAGAGCTGCCCTTTTTGCAATATGTCAAAATGATTACTTTTTTGAGGCCAAAAAATGCAAAAAGTCTTTGATTCTATCAAACGCCTTTTTTACTTGGAGTCTTTCTATATTGGACGGTCTCTCGTTGAGAATGCATTAAAGGAGAGAAGTGCATTAACGGAGAAGTGATAAATTGCACCAAGTTTACTTTCATCGCTTTCTTTATTGAGAGAACCCGGGGGTATTTCCGCCTTGTCCCAGAGCATCCCTATCCCCTCAACGACGGACTCGACAGGCAATTTTAGCGTCTTGGCATGTCTTGGCACTTCTTATTCCACTCAAAAAAAAAATATATATATATTATTACTACTCTATTCCCAAGCTATGAAACCTATTAAAATATGTACTCTCTTTACAAAAAAAAATATCACATTGCTTGCAATTATATATAGACTTTTTTCTCTTTTTACAGTTCTTTTTATTTTCGTCCAATGTCGCTAAAAATATATTTTTTATTTTTTTTTTATATATTACACAATTTGATACTTTTTCTCTGTAAATAAACTTATAATATTTAAATAATATATTATTTAAAAACGGTTTCAAAGTATAATTAAATTTTTTCTTTTTATTTTTTCTGTTAAATCTATTTATATTAAAATATCGTATAACGATAATTTCTTTAAATACTTTATAATCTGTGTATTTGTTTTCTTTTGATACAAAAAAATAAAAAAATAGTAAATAAAAATTGATTAATATTATTTTCAACAATCAAATAATTAAAAAATAATAATTATTTTTTCTATAAATTTTTTAATAAATATACTCCGCTTTCAATTAATTTTTTTGATTAACAATACTTAATAATTATATTTATTATTAAAAATAAAAATGTTTAATAAAACTATAAAATTGTTTTCAAAAAGTGCTTTTATTGTTTTAGTAAATATTAATATCTTTAAAAATCGTTTCTTTTTTTTTTCTATCAAATCAAACTTTTTTTCAATTATAATTATAAACAAAATTAAAGTATTATCTTTCTATACTACAAATTGTATTTTTTTATTTTCTAAGAATTTATAAAAAAAAATACTTTACGGAATTTCATTTTTTTTAGTATTTTTTATTTTCATTTCTATAAACTTAATCAAAATATTTGATTTAATTGTACACGTACTAATATACTTATATTTTTTCTTTTTTATAAACTTTAAAAACTTGATATTAATAAACAAATTATCAAAATAAAAAATATTTTCTTTAGTAAACAATCTTTCAACCAGTTTTGCTATTACAATTAAAAAGTTGTTAGTATTAAATACTTTAAATTAACTCACTTTATAAAGATTTAATAGACTCCGCTTTTCTTTATTTCTAATCGTATTTTTACAATGAAATATCCAACTAAAAAAATAGTTTTTTTGTGCTATTACTCAAACTTTATAACTCTCATTAATAGGCTTTCCTAGAATAATCAGAATATCAAAAGATCTCTTTTTAAATAGGTACATTGCTTCGTCAATCGCAAAATCTCTACCAAGTATTTAAAGCTCTAAATTGACTTTTAAAAAATGAGAATTCAAGGGTTTAAACTACCACGTTATCAATATTACACTAGATATTAAAGCACAATACTTACTCTCTCAAAAACAATCTCAAAATCTGCTCCAAGGTCTGCAATTATTAAGTGCATTCTAATATAAATAGTTTCATATCTCTCTTTAGACATAATCTCTTTCAATAGATGAATTGACTGATTATTAGTCTTATAAAACCAGTAGTCCCTCGTACAAAGTAATTCATAGATTTCCATATAAATCCTTATGTCTATATAAACATAGATTTTTTCGACCGTGACTAAATACTAAAATTTCAATAGAGCACGTAGCTTTAAATTCTCCTTAGACAATTAATCTATTCGCATATTCGTATGATTAACAATAATAGCCACCATTTCAATGCTTATAAACAATCTAAAGATATTCCATGCGTTAGAAGACTGTACTATAGCTAAAAGATTGATATAGAAAGGGAAATCTGGTAATTTGAGCCCTTGAAAGCTCTGGCCCGCTTTTTTAGCAAGTGGAATGTTGGGTCTCTTAGTTGCAAGGTCTGTTAGATCGAATACTACATCTTGCATCACTTTCAGGGGCATTTTAAGTGCTGAATCATGTAGAATAAGGTCATAATTCCATTGTTTATTTACATTTAATGTTTTGGTGTTCTTGGGGATGTGGCCCGTGCGACGCTAAAATTGCCTGCCGTCGTTAAGGGGATACCCAACTTCATCAGCAGGTCAACTCGTTGGTGCTCAGTACAGCCCGTTTCCCCTATAGCATGGCTGTACCACGCAAGTCGGCTAGGCTCCGTGCAAAGGCGATGCTTGTAGAACCGTCACCAAAACCTAATTCGAAGCCTTTAGCCAGAGATCGGGTTTGGAAGAATAAGAGGCAAAAGTCAAAGGATGATCAGAAAAAGTCGAGAAATAAGGTCCCAGACCAAAGAGAGGACAGCAGCAATCTCAAAGCCGCGAATCCGTCAATACCCTACTACACTCATGAGAGACTGCCACCAAGGCGATGGATCCGACTTCTTCGTCTTTTGCCAGGAACTTTTGAAGAGAAGATAAGCTGTGAGCTCGTCCCAACTGAACTTGGAAAGGCACCGTCATTTGAACCTATATCGTATGGCTGGGGGTCCAGGGCAGACAAGAGAGAGATCACCTGTTATGGACGGCCGTTTTCAATTACGGTCAATCTCTTCCAAGCGCTGCGTTGCTTCAGGCTGGAGAAAGAGCCGCGATTGGTTTGGGCGGATGGAATATGCATTGATCAGACTTCGGTGGAAGAGCGAGGGCAGCAAGTTTCGTTTATGGACCAGGTGTACGCTCGCGGAGCATGCACGTTAATTTGGTTGGGCGAAGATCCCAAGGATATCGACATCGAAGGCGGCCTTTGCCTGATGAAAGAGTTCAATCATCATATGCAAACGGAAATCGACACCATGGACAAATCCGAACATGAGGATATATGGGAAAGTATTCATAGCATTCCTCCTCTCCCTGCAGATCATCCTATAGTAACTTGTGAGAGTCGATGGGACGGGATTCGCGAGCTTCTGGGTCGACCTTACTTCCGTCGAGTCTGGGTTATGCAGGAGCTGGGATTGTCCGGTCATGCGGAAGCTTTTTGTGGGAAGTACATGATCAAATTTAGTGAGATAGTAAGCTTTGTTGCATATTACAGTCATATGCAAAAGTTTATGGGTTGCAGAGACATTCCTTGGACCAATATTGTCAATGCATTGCAAGATATTTGGTCGACATATGGCAGTCTGAAATCCTGGATGAACGATAATGGGACGCTGGCGAAGATAAAAGCATTTTACCAGGAAAAGAACGTTAATGGATTTCTAGACATTCTTGATACTGGACGTGGTTTTGGGGCGTCACTAGATGCTGACCATATATATGCATTCTTGGGGCATCCGCTTGGGAAAGGTGCGGATGGAACAATGCATCTTATTGAAGTCGACTACAAGCGAACAGTTGAAGAGACATGCGTACTGGTGGCGGAGCAGATTTTCGAAACAAGCCTTTCAAAGTCTTTACAACCTCTGGCACTTCTATGCTACGTAGTGCACCTCAACGATGGTGATTCAGAGGATCTGGGGAGGCCTAAGCTTCCGTCTTGGGTGCCAACTTGGTACGAACCAAAGCTCTACAACTACCTGAACCCACACCCGAGCATTGATGCATCACTGCATGGGCAGGCTTGGAGTAGGAACAAGGCCATTTCTTTTTTTAAAGGAGACAACTGGCAAGAGAAGCAGCTGGCGGTGTCAGCCTTGTTGCTAGGCGAAGTGACCAAGTGCTCCGACTCCCTTCCTGACCATCCCGAAAAAGTACATGATACTGTCCGAAAGTGCTGGGAAGTTTATTGCACCGCCCCGAATCTCCTTCAATCTCGACCGAAGTACTGGCAAAATTTCCTCTGGAATATTGTGCGAACCTATCCACTCCCTGATCTCCTCCCCTTCGATTTCGTCGCTTTCTGTCGCCAAAGATCTCCCGACTTCTTACCACTCATTTCTAGCCGCGCTTATTTTTCTCGCGCCCTTCATGCCTCTCCCAACGCCAGCGCCAATAGTTTCGTCGACGAGGCAAACAGCGTGTGTGGCAACAAGAAATTCTTCGCCACCGCAACGGGAATCTGTGGAATGGGACTTCGTTCGGCTCACGAAGGTGATATCTTAGCTATCGTCTTCGGGTGCCCAATGCCCATCTTGCTGAGACCGACTAGAGACCATAAATTGTACAGCCTCGTCGGCCAGGCTTATGTCCAGGAATTAATGTACGGAAAAGCGGTTAGGGATTGGAAGAACGGAAAGCTACAAACGGATATCCGGGAAATCAATATAGGCTGATACAGTGTGTCAATTGAGATCTCGTAATTAGGTGGTATTGGTGGAAAATGGGCTGAGACAGTGTTCGATGTTGAAATGAAGTCTTACGCTCGATTGAGCATCGGCTTATATGGGTTGTCTCAGCTAGCCTAGATGTACCAGCGAATTTACTTTATTAAGGGAACATTCCCAGCTAATTAGATGGGCAGATTAGACATCACAATACCACCTAATTACGAGATCTCAACTAACACAGTGCTACTCCTAGGTGCTCTTTAGTGACGAATAATATTGAGCAGGTGATTTGGTGGGACCCTCGGGAAAGGAAGGAGATGCTCTGAAAGAGAAACTATAAGGACCAATTACGAGGCGTTTTGGATTATGTATCCGTTGAAAATGATATACCCCCTTTTTGTAACAAGAGAATAGAAGTGGCTTGAAGCTCAACGTCGGACGCTCGGATACCCAATCGTGATTTGATCGCTACTAAATTCTACTATACATATAAAACTGTATTCAGAGAGACCAACCCGGTTCCCAGAATGGGATAGATAAATAGCTTTTTTCGAAATATCTGCCGCCCAGGCCAAGAACATGATAAACGTGTAAAATCCGAGGTTTTTATGGTCTTTTGATCAATATATTGTTTTTGGTATTAGTGAATTGGGATCTAGAGGAAGGTATTGAATTGAATACGGAATGGAGGAGTTTTTGCTTTGATGGTTGCATTTTGGGTGGTCTTAGTACATGCCTAACAAATATACAAGACTCTACAACAAGAGTTGCGATGTTATAACACTTTCTTGCACCCATTGAAGAGATTAACCGTCGCTTCTTGATAAGATATTGGTCTCAAAAATCCTCTATCAAAACGCCTTAGTTGTTATCCTTGCGTGCACAATTCTTGTTGGTCAACCTCTGCCTTATAGTTAGATAACCATGACTTCTTTCATTTGAGGGCTCACATCATACCTGATACAGTCCTCTCCTGCTCGTCGTCCTTCGTTCTTGGGGGAAGTTTCAAGTTTTCAAGGCTGGCTCTTGCTCGAAATTGAAAGCTGTCTTCTGGACCCACCATTATGGAGCCCAGAAACAAATCGATCCCGGCCATGGATGGCATGGCTATGAAGAAAAATTCCTCCATCGTAACTCCTGCCCAAACTTGCAACCCTAATTTTATACCTACGAGTGTGAGGCACAACAGCTTATTTGGTGTTTCCCAGACTCTGAACTCGCTTGCTAGCCTCTAACCGAAATCCCGTGCAAAAGCACATCCCTGCCAAAAGCACACACCAAAAAAATCGTCAAAATACTCCACTATAATCATTAAACCATGGCTAGAGCAGACAAATCAGCACTTGTTACAACTGCAGTGGATGCGTTTCGAAGAGGAGATTATGCTTGATTTACTGCTATAGCACATGTAAAAAGGGTGCACTTTACAATTATCTAGCGGCGCTTGAATGGCCTTATTAAAACCCGCCGAGAAACCAACGCCTACTACTACTAATGCTTTACTAATACCTAAAAAAAAGCTGCTTATTTCTCGAATTAATAAATTAACCAATCGAAAAATATTTCTCACTAATTAAATTATTAAGAACTTGATAAAAAAAAAAAAATAATTAATTTTATTTTATTAAAAATATAATTTAAATTAAAAAAATGCGTATTTATATAATTTAAACAATTTGCATATATTTATAAAACGTATATTTATATTTATTTATTAAAAATTTAATTAATTTATTTAAATTATTAAAAAATATTATATTATAATTAATAATATTTATAATTTTAATAAAAAAAGTTTTTTTATTAATATAATACGTATAATTAAAAAAATTATATTATTAAAAATGTATAAATCGAATAAAATAACGAAAAATAAATAAAATAAAAATAAATATTTTTTTTTATTAATATATATTTTTATTATTTATTATAATATTAATAACGATTTATAAAATATTTAAATAAAAAATATACGATTAAAAAATAAAATATTTTTTAAATTTATAAAAAATAAATAAAATAATAATATAATTAAATTATTTAATTTTCGAAATATATTTTCGTTTTATTTTTCGATTAAATAATATTTAATACGATTCGTATTTCGTAAATATATTTTTTTATTTTTTTATTTTTACGTTTATTACGTTTATTTTATATTCGATCGAGAATAATTATTATTTTAAATTTATTTTAAATTTATTTAACGATTTAAATTTAAAATTTAAAATTTAAAATTTAAAATTTAAATATTTTATAAGTATTTAAAATTAAAATAATTTTTATTAATACGAAAAAAAAAATTCATTTAAAAAAACGTTTATTTAAAATCGAATAAATTAATAAATTAATTAAAACTTTAAATAAAAACGTATTTCGAATAAAATTTTATATTAAAAAAATACTTTTTAAAATTTTTATTTTTTATATTAAATTACTACGATTAATTCAATTAATTTTAAATAATTATTAAAATTATATTTATTAAAAAAATATTTTTTAAAATTTTTATTTTTTATATTAAATTATTACGATTAATTTAATTAATCGTATTTCTTTAAAATAAATTTTATCGAGTAATAAAAGTTTTTTAACGAGCGTAAATCGCGATTTATAATATTTTATAATTTTAATTTAAATTGTATAATAATTATTAATTTAAATATAAATTTAATTTATAATTTAATTATAATAAATTTATTAAATTAATAAATAAATAAATAAAATCGTAAAATTCTCGAAATTTTAATATTTTTAAATTCGATTAAATAATAATTTTAAATATTTTAAATATTATATTTTTTTTTTAAATTCGTTTAAATTAATTATTTTAATAAAAATTGAATGTAATATTTTTTACGTTTATATTTTACAAATTTTAAATTTATTTAAATTTTCGAATTTAATTTAATTAAATTTATAAAAATTATAAAAAAAATTAAAATAAATTAAAAGAAATTATAAATATATTTTTAAATCGTAATATTTTATTTTTAAACTTGAAAATTTAAACGAATAAAAATAAATTACGAAATTAAAAAATTTTTACGAGTAAAATTTTTTTATTTTATTTTATATTATATTAAATAATAAAACAATTATTTTTTATATATTAATATAATTTTTATTAAATAAATAAATTAATATAAAATTATTATTATAATTTTTTTTTTATATAATTTATTGATTATAATTTTTAAATATAAATTTATTTTAATTATTTATTTTATAAAACTCGATAATTTAATAAATTAATTTATAAAAATAATTTTAATATTTAAACGTTTTTTTTATTTTTTATTTAAAATTATTTAAAAAAAGTTTTTTATAAAAAAAAATATTTAATTTATAAATAATAATATTATAATTTTTAAATTCGTTTAATTAAAATAAATCGAAAATTTTTTTTTTTAAAATAATATAAATATTTATTATATAAAAAAAAAAAATTAATAAAAAAATTTTAAAAAAAAAAATTAAAAAAAATCGATAAATTTTTTAATATTTTTAAAAAAAAAATTATTAAATTTTTTATTATTTAAAAAAAATTAACGATTTAAAAAAAATTTTTATTTTAAAATAAAAAAAATATTAAAAAAATAAAAATTTAAATTTAATAAATAAAAAAATTAAAAAATTAAAAAATTATTTATTATTTAAAATAATTAAAATTATAAAATATTAAAATAAATTAAATCGATTAATAATAATAAAAAACTAATAAAAATTTTTAAAAAATTTATTTTAAAAACTTTTAAAATTAATATACTATTTATTAATTTTTTAAAAAAAAAAAAAAAAAATTTTAAAAGTTTAATAATTATATTAAAAATATTAATATTTAATTTAAAAATAATATAATTTAAAAAAAAAAATCAATTTATAAAATTATTATAACGTTTTAAAAATACAAAATAAAATTTATAATTTTTTAAAATAATTAAATATTAAATTATATTTTTAATTTCAAGTTAAAATAACGAGTAATTAATTTACAATAAAATTTTAAAATTGAAAATTGATATTTTAATAGAGTGTACTTTTAATAAGAATATACTTTTGCACGGGATTTCGATTATACTATAAAACACTCGGACTTTCCTTTTTCAAGCACTACCAATTTTTTATTTTTTATTTTTTTTATTTTTACAATAGCAGGTATTCGCCGGTGGTCAACTATTAACTTGCCGATCTGAGGTTTGTTTATGGTAGAGCGGAAGAGATTGTCAATAATCATGTGATTTAGTGCTGAGTCAGTGCTGCGGGGTTTTAAGAGATCTCTCTCTCTCTCTGAGAACCATCACCATAATAATCATCAATATCATTAAATCAATCACAAAAGCTGACAGGGATACCCAATTCTCCTCGGTCTATGGTGGTACAGAATCAGATTGCCGATCCGACGATCGGTTCTCTGGACCTCGGAACTGATGTTTGGTTTTCAAGAGCCGCCCGTATGATGATTATTAATCGAACGCATGAAAGTCGGCATGTGGAGCTCAGATCTCAGATCTGATAAACGCAGCTGCCAGAGTTGGGGCCTGTGGCTACCAGGCAGCACTGACATGTCGACATGCTGAAGACTCGGGAGCACTATTGACTACTGTGGGAAGAAACGCGATCGCAGTACTTGCAGGTTCTATTTTTAGAATCTGTTGATCAATATACGTCACTGTTTCCATGTTGCAGAGTAAGATTTTGGGGATTAGCGTCAAGTACATTGAGACAAGTGGGCATATTCCACACGCGAGCTGCGAAATTGAAATCCCGACCACATGCAAGACACAGAGTCAACAGCTTCAAACCCGAACTTCCTCCGCCCTTCTTTGAGCCCTTGATCTAAGCGGGTACGGCTTTTCAATAGTACACAATCTTGAATTGCGGAAGACTGCGGAAGATGCGGAAGAGTCGGAGAAAGCATCTATAAAGTACAACTCCTCCAAAAAACAGATCCACAGTGGCCATAAGCTGACTGCTGTGACATTCTCGGATGCTTCCAGATCCGAGAATCGATCATCGTCGAAATTGCGGATTTGCTGTTCATATTCGACACGAGTTTTGATGATAGTTGGAGATGCGCTACGTATTCGGCGACCGCCTGAGCTTGGGAAGCCAAGCCTCAATAATGCGAAGCCTATGATGGTTGATTATTGTTACTGAATAACCGTGTAGGTGTGCAAGGCTTGGTAATCCTCGAATATGACTTGTTGGTTGCCCTCTCGAAAGGCGAAGTTCGCCGACTGGGGAATCAGATATAAAGGGTGAAGAGAAGACGTTGAGATGGAAATTCATTCAAAACAACCCTCCTTGTTTATCTTGCTCTCCTTGCAAAATGCGATCATTTTTGTTCCTCTCTACCCTTCTGGGCACAGCCGTGGCCGTTGGTTGTCCCTTTATGAGCGGTGAACTTCGTTCTCGAGAAGAAGACTTGGGGAAGCGGCAAGACGCAGACTCTATTGAAGAGACTACGATATCCACTCAAGAGTTCCTCGCTCCATTTGAATTGAACGACACCAACGTCTACATGACTACTGACTTTGGAACGCCAATTGACGAGGCAGTTTCTTTGAAAGGAAGTGTGCGTGGACCAACTTTACTAGAGGACTTCATCTTCAGGCAGAAGCTCCAGCGATTTGACCATGAACGTGTAAGCACCTATTCCCTACCCACACTGGCACTTTTTCCCTATTCGAATCAAGCTCGTGTATGCTTAAGGCAATATGAGGGATCTTTGATTCTATTGTGGAAAGGGGAGTCTACTACGTATGTACTTCGCGTACAGTACATTTTCGATTGGAGCATGAACAAACAAAGTGCCACATGGTCTGCCTCCAATATGGTATACTGACTTCAACTACTAGGTTCCTGAACGTCCAGTACATGCAAGAGGCGCTGGTAAGCCCGCTAGTCTCACGTCAATGGCAAGGTTTTGACCTGACATAGGGGCCTATGGGGTCTTCACGAGCTATGGTGATTTCACAAATATCACAGCAGCGTCATTTTTGTCCGAGGAAGGCAAACAAACGCCAATGTTTGTTCGAATGTCCACTGTCGTTGGCGAACGGGGCAGTGTAGATTCCGCCAGAGATGTACACGGTCTCGCCACCAGATTCTACACCGACCAAGGCAACTTTGGTAAGCAAAGACATCTAAGACTCCAGGAAATGGGCCACTAACCCATGCCTCCAAGACATTGTTGGAATCAACGTCCCAGTTTTCTTCATCAACGACGCCATCCTTTTTCCCGATCTCATTCATGCTCTGAAGCCCAGCCCAGACAATCAAATCCCGCAGGCCGCTACAGCCCACGATTCTGCTTATGACTTCTTTAGCCAAGAGACCAGCGCATTGAACTTAGTCATGATGGTTATGGCTGGATATGGTGTCCCTAGGTCTTACCGTCATATGGTAAGTACTTTTCCGAGTTACACTTCTTACTTGGGGAAGCTTTAGGAGAGTTTACTCGATGTTCGCACTCGTTTTGGGCATTTTGAGTGGCAGTAACACTGGTTCCTGCCATCAAATACGCCTCTTGCTCTCATCATCTTCTTGATGAGGATAACTTGAAACTAACTTTATCCAAGGATGGTTGGGGAGTGCACACCTACCGCCTCGTAACGAACGAGGGAGCTACAGTGTTAGTGAAATGGCACTGGAAATCATTACAAGGGAAGGCAAGCTTTTTATGGGAAGAAGCTCAGGCTACAGGAGGCAAAAACTCTGATTTCCATCGGGAAGACATGTGGAACGCCATTGAGGCAGGGTTCTATCCGGAGTGGGAGGTGCGTTTCCTGGATTTATTTCTGGCATGATGAGTTGCTGATAATTCTTAGCTTGGTGTTCAAATCTTCAACGAGAGTCAGCAGTTGGCCTTTGGTTTTGATGTTCTGGACCCAACTAAATTTATTCCTGAGGAGGTTGTTCCAATCACTCCACTTGGGAAGATGACTTTGAATGCGAATACAAAGAATTATTTCGCGGAGACAGAGCAGATTGGCGTAAGTCAAAGGTTGAACAATCGACTTGATTCTCTTGTACTAACTGGACACATAGTTCCAACCTGGACATATCGTTCGAGGCATCGACTTTTCCGATGACCCAGTCCTTCAGGGCCGTCTTTATTCTTACCTGGATGCTCAGCTTAACCGATATGGAGGACCAAACTTCGAACAGGCACCCGTGAACAGACCGCGAGTACCTATCCACAACAACAACCGCGACGGCAAGGCTCAAGCGTATATCCCGACTAATATTGCCGCATACTCACCCAATACACTCAATTTCGGATCCCCCATGGAAGCGAACCAAACTACCGGAAACGGATTCTTCACTGCTCCGAACCGCCTCGTATCTGGAGCCCTTACTCGCGCGCTTTCTCCCACCTTCGCGGACCACTGGAGTCAGCCTCGCATGGTGTGGAACTCGCTCTCGCCGGCAGAACAGCAAATTGCAGTCAACGCTCTCCGATTTGAAACATCCCATATCGTTTCCAATACAGTTAGACAAAATTTCATCAATCAACTCAACCGGATCGATAATAGCCTGGCTGCACGAGTGGCACAGGTGCTTGTCGACGTGACAGTTCCTCCACCAGACAACACCTACTACAACAATAACAAGACGGCATATCTCTCTATATTCAGCAACACGTTGCCGACCATCCAAGGTCTTAATTTCGGTATCCTAGCATCCGTATACTCAAACCAATCCATGTCACAAGCAGCTACCCTCAGCAAGCAATTCGCAGACCTTGGCCTCTTCGTTAGCGTGGTAGCTGAGACGCTGGATCCAGGAGTGAACCTAACATACTCTGCAGCCGATGCCATTGACTTTGACGGCCTACTTATCACTCCAGGCTCAGAAAATATTTTTGTCAACGGAACGTCTCCGCTATATCCACTCGGTCGTCCACTCCAGATCTTGCAGAATGCATATGCTTATGGCAAGCCTGTTGGAGCTTTGGGAACTGCTAGCACTGCCTTTCAACTAGCAGGAGTTGCCGAGAGACCGGGAGTTTACTTCAGTAATAGCAGCGCCATGCTATTATCTGACTTTGAAGCTGGGTTGAAGACGTTCAAGTTTCTTGATCGCTTCCCACTGGACGCCTGAGGGCAGTGACAACCATTAAGATAAGCGTGGGATGGTAAATGATTTGAAGATATATTTCTTATAATAGTTTAATAATGTTTCATATTTAGGAATTCTTAATATTTTGCCTTTAAGCAAGAATAATAGTTGCATATGATATAATTCCGTGTTTGTATTTTGTAAGAATCGAAAATCGAAATTATATATTGCATGGAAAAAATAGAAAAGTTTTTATAAGCCCCTGGAAATAACCATTTTCGTATATCACTAAGTCAATCCATCCAATTACGTATTTACAAAATTCAACGTAACTCGTTTTTTGACTTCTTTTTCAACCCGAAGTACATTATTTACTGAAGAGTTTATCTTATAATAGTTTAATAAATATAGTCCTTGCAATTTTTCGGTATGTAATGTCCATTATTGGAACTGAAGCCGATTGTCTTCACTTTAAGCAACTTACCAAATTGCGCATATTTCATTTAGAGCAAAAATAAAAGATATAAAAGATAACGAGCAGGGGTTCCAGGTCACTATTTTCAATCCCGTTTTGGTATCAAGTCCTCTAGAAAGAAAAATTATAGCTTCGAAGTCCCTCCCAAGTTCAAAGGTCGAAATAAGGAACCAAACGTTCCCGTATGAAGTCCTCAATACTATGCATCTTTACGCCTAGGGCTACAACATTCTCATCACGGAGTTCCTTGTTCCTATAGAGTTGATACATAATATCTCGATCAAGAACACCTGTCGTTGGCAACTATTCCTTTAAACTCTATGCTCACTTTTTCTGGTGCCGGTTCCGCTTTAGTCTCCAGACGTGAGCAGCTGTTGCTTTTGCCTGAGCCGAGAGCGACATACTTGAGCCGAAATTGAGTGTGCCTGAGCAGAACCTAAGCCCAGCCCAAGCCCGGCCCGAACCCGGCCTGAGAAGTCTTGGACCATGGTCTGAGCATCCTGAGCACCCTGAGCACGCCCCAAGTCAGCCTGCGCACCAAATTAGAAACAATTTTAGCCCCCTCTGTTCCCTTGCTATAGTTTCCTTATCGAGTTTTGTCTGGGAATCTGTTCCTGCTCTATTATAAGGTTCTTGCCGGAGTTGACTTAAGATTGTTAGAACACATGGCTTGCCAACCCGACGCAAGGCGCATCTAGCTGCAGCAGAACGGTTAGGTGATCTAGTAAAGCAGGATTCATCGTTCACCACATCGCCGTCATATTAAATTCATTCTCGAAGGTCGAACTGGCCCTGTCAGATTCTTCACATTTGCAAGATTCACTCTTTCTTCGACATGGCGAATACAGAGCCAAGCATCTACGAAATTGATGGCTACAAGGTGCCTAAATATTCAGAAGAATATCCACCTACACCTGAAGATAATGATGTCGTTGCCCTAGACCAACAATTCCAGCTCTACAGATGTTGTGGTGAATTGCGAGACTCATTTTCATCTTGACTTGTCGAAGAGCCCACTCGGTGTTGGAATGAGGCATCTGTCACACATTACAGTAGCCCATATACCTTCGAAGCATCAGCAGATGCAGGCTGTATCATGTGCACCCAGTTTGTCACGGGAATAAATTGCGAAAAAATCAAAAATCTTCAGAAAGCGCGGTCAAAATGGGTGGCTGAGTTTGATAAAAACGACCTTAGACCAGAAGTGCAAGTCTCTGATCTGTCCAACGATTCGAACGATCGATTCGAGGTTCGCTGGATATTCCAAAACTGTTCGAAGGTGGAATATTGGAAGCTAGGCTTCCCAGGGATAAGTCAAGGTAGAGATCGGTTACTTGCACTTTTGACTCGCATTGAGAAGGCACTTGTTGTCATATGGAGCAGGCCCGCTAGTACTGGAAGGTCGTGTTCCCGGTCTTCGGAAATACCAAAATTAACCTTAACTATGGGCACGCTACTGAGCTTTCAGGATGAGATCCCACCCGACGCATGCTCTAAGACTTTCACCGACACAATTTCCATTGCTACAGAAATGGACATTGATTATCTCTGGATTGACTGGCTATGCGTTATTCGAGATAGCCTGGAAGATTGGCTAAAGGAAGGCTCTTCGGTGGCAAGCCTGTATGGAGGATCTCTCCTCAACATAGCGGCCGCTTCTGCCTCTGATGGCAGCCACGGATGCTTTTTCGACCGGAAAAAGTCATGGAGATGCCAGTTTCTCGCGGGGCACGGAAGAGATACAACTTTTTATGATTGCGTTCCGGCTTGTCCCTACGCCATTACTGCTGATTTACCATTAGAGACACGAGGGTGGACTCTTCAGGAGCGTATTTTAGCCCCCCGAACGGTGCAATTTACAAAAAAGGAAGCCTATTGGGAATGCTTCGAAAAGATCGCTTGCGAGGTGTTTCCCGCTGGGATTCCATCAGAATTACTGGCAGAGCAGAACAGAGACGTTTTAAAAAAGGAACTCTCTGTGTTCAGGCTCGTGGCCGTGGATCATGGGCCAGTACTCTCGACGAAATTTGACCTTTGGCAAGGACAAGCTTGTCGCGATATCCGGCATTGCGCGAGTAGTCGGATCAGGAGATGAATATATAGCGGGCATATGGCGGACCAATTTATTGATACAGTTGTGCTAGTACAAAGAAAAGAAGTGCGGCATCCAATTGCCGTAGAGACAGCTGGTCACATTCCAACTGTGATTGCAGCAGATGAATACCGTGCTCCAAGTTGGTCTTGGACTTCCAGAGATATCGCATTGGACTATTTTCCCTATAAATCCCACTGGGAGTTGAATTCGGACATGAAAGCTGAAGTCGAAGTACAATTTGACGTTAAGCTTACACATGACAATCCGTTTGGGCAGATTTCATCAGCAACACTCTACGTCTCCACTCGACAGCTCTTTCGCACCATTATCGACGACGCGTTACCCAATTACGAAACTTCAAGGCTTGGGTGTGCCTTCATCATCGATGATCTATGCCCGCCAAAAAGATCGACTGTCGGACAATGGTTCTATGTGCTGCCACTCCTTGGGTTTGGGAGTAAATTTTTGTCGCATTGGTGGAAGGGTTTGTCGTATTCGGAGTAATAACAGAACTTTGGGGCTGCTCCTTGAGCCTTCAGGGCGAGTTCGGGGTGAGTATCGAAGGATTAAAGGCTTTTATTCTGAAGGAGGGGCTTTGCAAGACGCTGTTATGGAAAGAATTGTTATGCGTAAGACGATGACTACGCCTCAAGAGATCATCCAAGGCATGGGATTTTGGTAGAGAATCGATTTATATAAACTATTCAAACCGCGTTATACTCGTAAAAACCCGAATAATTGAGTTTGTGATAGAAATTAAAAAGCAAATTCTCATGAAAAGATATTCTAGCCACGGTACAAATTTGTCACTTTGGCGTAGGTAGAATGGATCGGAGGAGGGTGCATTTTACAAGAGATCAAGATCGGAGTTTTTCCTGATACTAGCGCCAAAATCACGTGCTTAACAAACATTTTAACCGAAATTTTTTTCTCAGGCTTCAACACTACAGGCAAACCTCTATATAGCGATCCTTAAAATAACGATATCCTGGCATTTAACGATACGGTGATCGAAACAGAGGGTTTTTTGCCTTAGTCTAACGATTTCTTTCTATATAACGAATATCGTTAATTTTCGAAGTATTGAACTTGTTTTTTTCTATATAAATCGTTAGTAAAAGTGCAAGTTCGATACTTTTTCTAGTAACACGAAATATTCGATATTGCAAGCGAGTAAAATAAGAAGAAGAATGAGATATTAGTAGTTCAAACTATCGATTTTATTGTCTCTTAAATTCTATTTACGTTTAATTCTATACTAAATACAATTTCGAATAATATTTTTAAATTCTCGAAAGTTATTAAACGACGTCGTGCGATGATCGATATCGATCGAAAAAATATACGTCGATATAAATAAGAGAATTTTTTTACGAAATATATTGAGATTATTGTGTAATTCTCAGATAAATTCAATTATAAGATTATTTAATTTATAATTACAAACAATTTTAGCGTTAAATATAATCGTTTTAATTATAATAATTGAAAGAATAAATATTTTATTTAAATAAAAACTATTTTTATCGATTATTCTTTTTATAATACTATTTTATTCGAATAATAATAAATTATACAAAAAAAGAAAACTACAATTACTGAAAAAGTTTTGAAAATAAAAATATACGATATTTAATTTCTTTTTTTTTAGTATTGCGATTTTTTAAAATTAAAATAATTTAATAGATAATTCAATAAATTCAATAATAGACACAATATTAGAAAATTTGTTATTTATAGTAAAATTATTTCTATAGAAATTAATACTTCTAAAAATATTCAATTTATAATAAAATGTAAAATTGTTTATAAAGATTATTTACTTTGAAACGTTTTAAATATAAATAAAATAATATTTTTTTAAAAGTTTTTTTCAAATAAAATTTTTACTATAAAGAGTAAAAATAATTCTAAATAAAAAAAAAACAAAATTATTTTTGTGTTTACTATTAATATCGACGATTCAAAGAAATTCGATTTTTAGATTATTAGTAAAGTAAAAAACTCTTATTGTTTTAAAAAGATTAATCGATATTTTTTAAAAGTTTATTATCGATACAATAAAACGAAATAAATAATTGATTTTATATACAAAAACTACTTTAAATAATTTAATAATAAAATAAAAATCGAAAATAAAAAAGTTTTTTTGTTTATAAATAATTTCTTTGAGTATAAATTAATAATCAAATTTTATAATAGATTTAATACATTAAGTAATATTAAAATATTATTTTTATTTAAAAATACTATTTTTTATTAGTAATTTTACGATCAAAAAATTATTAATAATTTCAAATTATATTATTATAAGCAATAAATAGTTTTTATAATCAAGTACTATAAAGAAAATAAAAATCTTTTCAAGTTAGTAATATTGTTTTATACTATTAATTGAATAATTTACATTTAAAATAATTATATTAAATAATAAATTATTTTCAATTATTAACGAAAATCTATTTTTATAATTTTAACAATTAATGAATTTAATAAATATATTGATTTAAATAATATGCTTATTATTATAGAAAAAAATAGAATTATTAGACTTTATTTGATACAAAATATTTAATTTATTTTACAAATTATTGATTTTTTTTTTATTTCTCAATTTTTAATTTCAAAAAAAGAAATTATTACAAAGAATCTAAAGATTATTTTTACTAATATTGTAATTAAACATGAGTTTATTAGTAAAATAAATAGCTTTAAAAATAAAAAAAAAAAAGAAATATTAATTGTTTTTTATAAAGAAATTCTATTTGCTTTAAAGTAATTCTTATTATATAAAAAATAGTAAAAAGATAATTTAATTAAAATAGTACGCAAAATTAATAGTATTAAAAGTATTTTACAGTCTCAAAAAACTCAAATAACAAAGTAGAAACAATTGAATCAAATAAATTTTATTTCTAGACAAATAAACAATTTTAGAACTAATAAAACAGAATTTTAAAGTAATTAAAAAAATATATATTTTTATTCATTTTCACGTGATTTTCCTCTATACAACGATCTCTGACTAAATCGTTAATAATCTGGTCCTCCGAGCATATCGCTATATAAAGATTTATTTGTAATAAGTAATTTGAAAAGAGACGCAATTATAGAACTAGAAACTACTCGATCATTACTAACTCCTTGTAGATTTTGCGCAATTCGAGACATTGTAAAGCAATTAATTTAAATAATTCTCGTTGAAAAAAGCACGATATCGAAGTATATTGATATTTGACGCGAGTTTGTTGTTTATTGATATTTTCGCGCGCCGCTACTCGCTAAACAAGTTCCGCGCCGGAATTAAAAAGCTCCGACATACTAGCTTGGCATTTTGGAAGACACTAGACTCGAGCGGCGTCATCGGATTCGAGGAATTGTCGCACTCCTCCTACCGCATCCAAGACAGCGACAGGTGGTACGGAAGAGGGTTTCAAGAATTCAGTGACATTCCCCTGGTTCTGCTATAGCTGAATAAGGGAATTTCTGGAGCAAAATTGAGCATTCTTGATTATTGATTGATCAAAACACTTACTGCCTTACAAGGGAGTGTTACTGACTTCTTGAGACCCCCTTCCGTACCATTTTCCCTACGGATCTTCGAAAATACTTATTCTAGAAAAGTAATATAGATAAGAAAATTCATAGCCGCCCAATTCCCTAGTCCATTACTACTCTCTCGGCCGGTCCTATGAGTCTCGAGCGTTTTGGTCCGTCCGCTTAGTCTAAGCAGTTTCAACAAGTCGAAAGACGTCGATTGAGAAGTGACAAAGACCTTAAGTATATTTTCGCATGAGCAATGTTTTTTTTTTTTTTATTTGCTCGAGAATTATTATTTTCAGTTTTTTTCGAGTACGTTTATTTCGTTTTCTATTATTTTATAGTGTAACAACTATATAAATTTCGTGATTTACATTTTCTATTTACCAATAAAAATTAAAATTGTAAACGAAAATATATAAATTTTTTTTTTTTTTATAATTAATTTTATTATAGTATTATATTCTATTTCAATCAAACAATTTAAATTAAAAAACTTTCTATTATTAAAAATTTGTATTTGAAATTTTTTTTTAAAAAAAATTTATAAATATTTTATTAATTAAATTTTTAATTAATTGAAATTAAATTAAATATTTTAAAATACTTTTGATTTAATTGATATTAATTTGATCTCGCGATATATTTATCAAATTATTAATCTCGTAATTCGATTTATTTAAAATTTTGTATTTATTATTATTCAATATTATATTAAATATAAACGAATATTTATTTATATCAAATAATCGTTTTTTTAAAACTGTAAATTATTTATTTCAACGTAGAAATTCAAATATAAATCGTATAAAAAACTTTTAAAAAAAAATTGAATAAAAATTTTCGTTAATTATTTTATTCGAATACAAGCAAATCTCTATATAGCGATCTTTAAAATAACGATATCTTGGCATTTAACGATACGGTGATTAAAACGGAGAGTTTTTTGTTTTAGTCTAACGATTTTCTTTTATATAATGAATATCGTTAATTTTCGAAGTATCGAACTTGTTTTTCTCTATACAAATCGTTAGTAAAAGTGCAAGTTCAATACTTTTTCTAGTAATACGAAATATTCGATATTGTAAGCGAGCAAAATAAAGAGAAAAATAGAATATTAGTAATTCAAATTATCGATTTTATTACTTTTTAGACTTTATTTACACTTAATTCTACATTGAATACAACTTCGAATAGTACTTTTGAATTTTCGAAAACTATTAAACGACGTCGTGCAATAATCGATATCGATCAAAAGAATATACGTCGATATAAACAAAAAAATCTTTTTGCGAAATATACTAAGATTACTATATAGTTCTCAAACAAATTTAATTATAAAATTGTTCAATTTATAATTACAAATAGTTTTAATACTAAATATAATTACTTTAATTATAATAATCGAAAAAATAAATACTTTATTTAAATAAAAATTATTTCTATCGATTATTCTTCTTATAATACTACTTTATTCGAATAATAATAAATTATACAAAAAAAGAAAACTACAATTACTAAAAAAATCTTAAAAGTAAAAACATACGATATTTAATTTCTTTTTTCTTAGTATTGCGATTTTTTAAAGTCAAAATAATTCAATAAATAATTTAATAAATTTAATAATAAGTACAATATTAAAGAGTTTATTATTTATAGTGAGATTATTTCTATAGAAATTAATATCTTTGAAAATATTCAATTTATAGCAAAATATAAAGTTATTTACAAAAATTATTTACTTTGAGACGTTTTAAATATAAATAAAACGATATTTTTTTGAAAACTCTTTTCAAATAAAATTCTTACTACAAAAAGTAAAAATAGTTCTAAACAAAAAAAAAATAGAATCACTTTTGCGTTTACTATTAATACTAATAATTCAAAGAAATTCGATTTTTAAATTATTAGTAAAATAAAAAACTTTTATTACTTTAAAAAAATTAATCGATATTTCTTAAAAATCTATTATTAATACAATAAAACGAAATAAATAATTAATTTTATGTACAAAAACTATTTTAAACAATTTAATAATAAAATGAAAATCGAAAATAAAAAGATCTTTTTATTTATAGATAATTTCTTTGAGTATAAACTAATAATGAAATTTTGTAATAAATTTAATATATTGAATAATATCAAAGTATTATTTTTACTTAAAAATACTATTTTTTACTAGTAATTTTACGATTAAAAGATTATTAACAGTTTCAAATTATATTACTATAAACAGTAAATAATTTTTATAATCAAATACTATAAAAAAAACAAAAATTCTTTTAAACTAATAATATTATTTTATATTATTAATTAAATAATTTACGTTTAAAATAATTATATTAAACAATAAACTATTTTTAATTACTAACAAAAATCTATTTTTATAGTTTTAATAATTAATAAATTTAATAAATATATTAATCTAAATAATGTATTTATTATTATAGAAAAAAACAAAATTATTAGACTTTATTTGATATAAAGTATTCAATTTACTTTACAAATTGCTAATTCTCTTTTTATTTTTCAATTTTTAATTTCAAAAAATAAGATCATTATAAAAAATCCAAAGATTATTCTTACTAATATTGTAATTAAATATAAGTTTATTAATAAAGTAAATAACTCTAAAAAGAAAAAAGAAAAAAAAATATTAATTGTTTTTTATAAAAAGACTCTATTTGCTTTAAAGCAATTCTCGTTATATAAAAAATAGTAAAAAAATAATCTAATTAAAGTAATATACAAAATTGATAGTATCAAAAGTACTTTACAATCTCGAAAGACTCAAATAACAAAATAGAAACAATTGAATCAAATGAGTTTCATTTCTAAGCAAATAAGCAACTCTAGAACTAATAAAACAAAACTTTAAAATAATTAAAAAAATTTTTTTTTTATTTATTTTTACGTGATTTTTCTCTATATAACGATCTTTGATTAAATCGTTAATAATTTGATTCTTCGAGTATATCGCTATATAGAGATTTATTTGTATAAATAAATAATATATTTAACAATTTTAAATTCGACGTAAAAATTTTAATATTAATAATTTTTACAATTATCGAGTTTTTTTATAATTTAAAATTATTTTTAATATAATTTAAAAAATATAAAACAAATTAATTATTAGTATTAACGTTGTATATATAATCGATTTATAATTCGAGAATATCGTTTTATTTAACGATAATTGAAATAATTATTTTAATAATATTTGAATTAATTTGTTTAAAAAAACTTTAATTTCGATTTTTATAAAAAACGAAAATATATTATAAACTCGAGTTTTAAAATTTCGTACAAAAATAATTATAAACGTTTTTATATTTCTTTATAAAATTAATAATTTTAATAATTTTAAAAACGAAATAAAATAAAATTTTATAGTTTTTTTCATCAAATTTAAATTTTATTATTTTTTCGTAAAAATTGTATACAATAAAAATTATATACAATAAAAATTATATATCGATTTGATTTAATAAATCAATTAAATTATATAAAAATATCGCGATATATTTTATTTTTTATATTCTTTTTAAAATTTAATAAATATTTTAAATCGATTTTAAAATCGTAAAAAAAAAGCAAATATTAAAATTATTACAATGATAAACAATCGCGAAAAAATAATAAATAATTTTTTATTAATTATATCTTTTAATAAAAACGTTAATTCGAAGTTTTAAAAATATTATATTCGATTTTTTATTTTTTTATTAAAAAGTATCAATATTAAATCGCTTGTAAATTTGTTAAAAAAATGATTAAACGACGATTTTTAAATATTGTATTTAAAATAATAAATATATATATAATTGTCGATTTTAAAAAGAAAAATAATTTTTTTGAAAATTAATATAATATTTTTATAAATTGATTAAAATATTGGATTTTGAATTGAATCGAACGATTTTCGATCGATTTAAATTATTGTAATTGTTTATATTTTAATAAAAATTTTCAATGTATTTTCAAAAAATGTTTTAATATTTTAAATGTCGTTTATATAGTTTTTTAATAGTTTGTTTAAATAATTATCGATTTTAATTAAAATCGTATAATACGTAATAATAGTAAATTGATTATTTATTGTATTAATTAATTTAAATCGCGATATATTGAATAAAATTAACGATTTGTAAAAAGAAAATAAAAAAAATAAAAAAAAATATTTAATCAAAAATAATTAATTATTAAAGTATTACGATTTAAAAATATAATTTTTTTTTTGAATATTTATATATTATTATAAAATTCGATTAATTTTAATAATTTGCGATTAAAAACAATCGATTAATAAATCAAACGTTAAAATTATAATAAAAATACAAATAGTTTACAATAGTAAAATATAATATATTAAAGTCTATAAAATAATATATTAATAGAAAAATAATATAATTAAACAAAATTTATTTAAATATTATTAAAATTTGAAACGAGATAAATTATATTAATATTTTAATATTAATTACTATATTTATTATTTAGTTTTTTAAATAATTTTTATCGATTTTTTTATTATTTTTTATATTTTTATTATTTTTAAAATTTAATATATATTTTCTCGAGTTAATAAATACAATAATATAAAGTTTTTCGTAAAAATTTTCATTTAATAAATATATATTATTTCTTATATAAAATTCGAGTTTTTAATATTTTAATTAAAAAATATTATTAAATCTCGAATATTTATATATATATTAATATAAATACTTATATAAAAATGCTTATTATTTTTATTAAAAAATATTTTAAAATTTCGATTATTGAATATTAATAATATATTAAATTAATAAAAAAATAAAATTATTTACTTTTTTGAAATTATTATATTACAAAGTAATAAAAATAATATAATCGTAAAATCGATTAATATAAATCTAACAATTGTTTATTTAATTTTTAAAATCAATTTTATAATATATATTATAAAATTATTAATATTTAAATTGTAAAAAATAAAAAATATTAAATACGATTATATTATTAAACGAGCGTCGTATATTTGATTTTATAATTATATATATTAACG
The DNA here is from genome assembly GCA_014904845.1 of Acephala macrosclerotiorum. Classification (NCBI taxonomy): domain Eukaryota; kingdom Fungi; phylum Ascomycota; class Leotiomycetes; order Helotiales; family Mollisiaceae; genus Acephala; species Acephala macrosclerotiorum. The sequence goes on from MU119277.1 coordinate 209,626, forward strand.
TAATACAAATAAAATATTATTAATTATTTAATCGTATTTATCGTAATATATATATTATTAAACGAAAAATATAAAATATTTTTTACGATTTCGTATTAATTAATTTTTTAAAATAAAATTATTAAACAATAAATAATTTTTAATTTTATTTTTCACGTTAAAATTATTTCAAATTCGATATTATAAATTAAATACAAACTAGAAAAAGTATTTATTTTTTGATTTAAATAAATCAATATATTTATTAATATATTTAATTGAAAATTACAAATTCGAATATTTTCGTTTTATTATTTTATTATCGTTATATAAATTTTATTTTTTATATCGATATTTTAATAAATTTCAAATTCGATTTTTTTTATTAAAATAAAATCGATTTTTTGTATTTGAAAAAATTTTTAAATAAATAAATTATAAAAAAAATCGATATAATAAAAATTTAAAACGAATTTTTTTTTTATCGAATATTAAATTTTATTTTATTAATTATAATAAATTTTAAAATTAAAAATTTATTTTGATTATTAATAAAATATAAATCAATTTATTAAAAATATATATCGAATATTGAATTTCGATTTTATTCAATAAAGAAATATTAAAAATCTATAAAATTAATTAAACGATATTAATTATTTAATTCGAGAAAAAAAAACGTATTTTATTTATTATTATAAATTGATATTTTTAATTCTCGTAAATAATAATACGATAATACAATTTAAAATTTAAATAAAAAATAAATTTATTCGATATTAATAAAACTTTCAAAAAATAAAAATAAAAATATAAATTTACAACGAATTAATTATCGTATAAAATCATTTGTATATTATTTCAATCGATTTAAAAATATATATTTATTTCAATCGATAAATTCAACGAATTATTAAAATTATTTTATTATATTTAATAACGTTTTTATTATTAATATTAATTATTATTTGTAATTTTATTATTAAATTTTTAATTCAAATTATTATTATTATAATTTCTACTATATTTTATTTTTTTATATTTTTTTATTTAATAAAATTAAAAACAATAAAATTGATTTTCGTAAAAATAATATACGTTATTAATTTATTTAAAATAAAATATAAAAATTAATATTTGATTAATATTTGATTAATATTTGTAATAAATATATTATTATTTTTATTGTATTTATTTTTGATACAAATATACTAAATTGAAAAATAATGAAATATAATCGCGAAAATACAATATAATATACGAATTATTAATACGACTCGAAAAATTCGTAAAATCGTTTTATATTTTGTTTTTTTACATAAATACGAAATTGAAATATAATAAAACGAAAAATAATATTAAAATTTAACGCGATATTAAATATAATCGTAAAATTACAAAAATTTAAATTCGATTAATATATTTTTTAAAAATATTTTTTTAATTAAAAGATTTTACAATTTATTATTTTTTGTACAATTTTATATATTTTATTAATAATTTCATTATTTTTTATATAGTTTTATAATCTTATTAACAATTTTATTATTTTTTATATAATTTTATAATTTTATTAATAATTTTATTATTTTTTGTACAATTTTATAATTTTATTAATAATTTTATAATTTTATTAATAATTTTATAATTTTATTAATAATTTTATTATTTTTAACGCAATTTTAAATATTAATATTCAATTTCAAAATCTTAAAATTAAATACAATAATAAATATTTAATTATAAAAGTAATAATCGATCTCGATATTATTATTTAACGATTTTAAAAAGTTTTTAATAAAATTTTAATAAATTATTTTAATCGAATTAATCGATTTCA